>JACGWL010000013.1:2455755-2750081 GCA_034509725.1 Sesamum angolense
ACAAGTACCAAGGATCTTGATAGGTCAAGACTCCTACAACCATCTAACACCTCTAAGCCACCTTTATGGCTGATTTTGGTGCACCCTAGGGCACCATTCGTCCACACCACACCCAAGGAGGAGCCTTGGCTCATCCTTAATGCAGCTATGGTCTAACCAAGGACATGGGTTTGTATTGTAATGGATCGGGCTTGACTAGTTAAAATTAAATCAAGCCCATGTCTTATGGACTTTAAATCAAGCCTAGTTTAATTATAAGCCAACATTAAAATATCCTTTAATCTAATTAAAGGATCCAAGCCTTTTGTCATCTCTCTTTCAATTTATAAATCGGACCAAGCCCAATAAAATTAATCTAATTAATTTTAACAGCTAACTTGAAATTCTAATTATTTCAATTACTTAAATTTCAAGTCATCCATCGAATGAATTGGTCTAAATAAATGATCCAATCATTTATCTCTCTAAAGATTAATTTAATCTAATTAAATTAATCTGAATCCTCTAGAATTAATTCACAATTAATTCCATCCCATTATAGTGGTAGGTGTGACTCTTTAGGTTCAACCTCAGTTAGACTTGGGCATGTGTGACCAACACATTTAATTAAATCCAATTTTTAATTAATTATTTTTTATTATCCAATAATTAGAAATAGCCTTTTACCATGGGTTGTCGTCTAGCAACAATCCATGGCACTAGACACTGGATGAATAGTGGCGTGAACATTTAGGCTATGAATCCGTACGAGAACGGTCATACTGTCAACCGTGTCTTGGCCTTAGTCTAGGGCATGGAATTGGGCGTCGACTCTATCCTTGTCTAAGCAACTATACTTAATACTCAAGACGCGTTTACTCTACAGATCCGATCTAGGAAACCTATCCCTGATCGATCAATCACTTTGGCAAAAGATATTTAGAGTGTAAACCATCTAAATATGCATAGGAGAAATCTTTGTCATATACTGATAGGGGATAGATCCTTTCTTGGAATCTATCGTCCTCGCTATATACTCTGACTGCACTAGAAAAGGCTTATGATGACCATGCCTCATGATATAGCCACCAGTCCCATATCCAATCTACATTATTTTCTGCTGGATGTATACGGTCCAACTGTGTGTTTCATTCAGCATCGCTACCTACAGATGGTTGTAATCTAAGAATTTTTGTGAATCTTGTGATGAGATCTCGGGCCCATAAGGCTCTTTCCCAAGCCTTGTCATTCACCTCTAAAGCTACAACTAGCTCGGTCGTGCTAGGCACCACATCTAATCCAATGGATGTTGTTTTTTCGATCCAAATCACTTTCCAAGACTGACTGTTAAAGTCATCCTACATTCGACTTTTAAGATGGAACGTTTACTTGAAATCCTTTCAAACAATCATGTCTATCATCAACTCTGAACGTGACTATACTTTGAGGACTTATCTTTTATTCACATGAGTCTGGAAGCTAGTACCTCTTTAGCCTTTTAGAATCAACTCTCCACAAAACATGTGTCAGAAATATTTCTTTAATTCTTATTTAGGTATTAAAGACTGCTCTTGATATCTATTTACTGCCATATCGGTGAATTCCGGATATACGTTGTGTCACGCTAGTAGCATACACAACATCAGGTCCAACACACCAGACCAATACTTCTGTGCTGTCTTCGGCACAGACATAGGGGATGCCCAAGACATTTAAGTTTTCTCATCAGTCAAACACAACTAAGTCTTGAATAGCTTAAGCTTTCTCATTAGTCAACCATGACTGAGTCTCGAATAGCTTGACCCTAATATAGAATCCAATTCCTTTTATGGAGAATTCGTGAAAAATTTTTTATATTGTGTCTATATTTGAACCAAGAGAGGTTGGAGAAAGATCTGCATGGTTAAATCTCAGATTGTTTATACTATTCTTTCAGAGAAAAGGATTGATTTGTCGTCGGAATTCAGAAATGGACAACCGAGAACCTGGTACGAATCACGCTCTTTCAACCATTGGCTTCAATAATACATGTCCAAAACTCATTCATTCCTCCATGTTTATAACAAAGTCTTTTTGTTGTTTTATTCCAGGGGACTTATTACAATCTTGTTCGAAACAATAAGAGACTTCAAGAGCCATGCACAAGAACGGATTGGTAGAGACATCAGAGACCTATTACTTGATGCTGTGAGCTCACCCGAAACACACACACACAGCACATACTGAAGTTTGCTATAGTTGAAAACAGTGTTGAAGTGAAATAATTTTTTACAGTGGGGTGTATGGTTAAACAAGCTCGGCCGAGGAGAGGAAGAAATCCAAGAAGCAGAGCTACTAGTTTCGACAATAAACATTTGTTCTGGGTACATTGTCTCTGAGGAGACGTTATCCAACAACGAATACAACACTCTATCTGCCCTCACCAACAACATCTGTTGCCGACTTCGACAACTTGAAAAGGAAAAGGTGTGACAAATTGATTCTTTTGTATGAAATGTGTGTTCTTTGTAGCTCCTAAGATTGTGCACTTGCCTTACCATGTTCGTACTTTGAGTAAATTCATGTACAGGTGAGCGGCATGGACTGGAACAAAGAAAGGAATTGTTGCAGTAAGTACATGGAAATTGAGAAGGAGATGCAGTTGCTGGTGAAGTTAGTCCTGCAGGAATCCTCCAATGGCATAAGTAAAGATATAAAGCAAACATTTCTAATGGTTGCCAAAACATTTTACTATAGGGCCTATTTTACCACCCAACAAATTGACAAGCATGTCACAAAAGTACTCTTCGACCCAGTTCTGTAATTCTTTCCACAACTTTCACATAAACATTAGTTGCCAATGAATGAAATCCAATGTTAGAGAACAAATTTTATAGAAACCATCGTATTGCTACTTCGAGATCTAAATTTATTAAAAACAATTTCTTAATATGTTTAAATTTCTCATGATGTATGATTATTGCAATCAATTACTTCGAGTTAAATTCATTTTGACCTCCCGTTATATGAAAAAATATCAAAAAGCTTCTTACAAAAATTTAAATATCAAAAGTCACCCTTATGTTATGAACAATAACTCACATAACCCTCTGGTCAGCTTGGCCTCAGGGGTTTTTTGAATTTTCTTTTTTTAATATCACAAAGGTTGTAGTTGATATTTTATTTTTCTCAAGATTTTTTTTAACATTCCCAATATCACATAGGAGGTTCTTAAATTTTTTTTCCCAAGTAATTAGTGTGCATGCGTTGTTACGTGATATCTTGAGAAATGTTAATAAAAGAAATTTATAGGTTAAAATATATACTATGTGTTGTAATTAAATTGCTGAAAGTGTCTACATATTAAAATATAGCCTAATAAATCATGCATCAATCCCACTTTCTAGTTCCCATCATCAACTAACAGAGAGTGAGTCACTCGTCAAAATATTATGATCATAAAACAATATTAATTGATCTTAATTTTACTATAATAAAATAATTATTTATCTACAAATTATGTATTGAACTTTTTCTTCATTTTTGGATTTTTTCTATTTTTCATTTATTTTTGTTTATTAAAAAATTGGGGGATAAAGTGCAAATAATTTCATTCATTAAGAGTTGTTTGCAGTTAATCTTTACAATTTTACCGAACCCAAAATCACTCTTAAGCACGTGTACACACTCAGAGTAATATTCTATTATTATTCCCCGAATCATATAAAGTGCAACAAAATAAAAACGCAGAAAAGTGTAAAAACAAATTTGGGGGGCAAGGTGCAAAATGTATTTTTTAATTAAATTATAGCAAAATATGTATAATGTATTGACAATTAATGCATTAAAAGAGGTTATCACCAGTTTTTGTATGTGAGGTTGCAAGACAAATGACACATTTTAATATACAGGAATAAATTATGAGTTTCAATAAAATAAAATATTAGTAAAATTACGCGCACAGATATTGCGTGCCAAGGTATCCAGTTGGAGAAAAATAAATGAGATAGTTAGACAAATAAACTTCCAGCTAATCTTTTCTTTTTGTCTATAAAGACAGTGTACTACGTAAACTGTTAGCACCAACCACTATTTTTGCTAGCGTATACTTTAAGTACAAAATATATTGACTTTGAGTGTAAATATCTTTTTTTATGGTACAAAATATGTCCTAATTTTAAAAGAGAAAAATGCAATTTATCCCTGTGCTAATATAAATATGCAAATTATCCCCTATTAAAAAAATTTAATTTATCGTCCTGCATTTTTTAAAATAAAGTAATTTATCCATTTCTCTAGGGGGTAAATAAGACAGGGGAGTAAATCTTTTCATTTTAAAAAATACAAGGGATAAATTGCTGCATTTTAAAATGTATATGGAGGTAAATTGCTATGTTTTTTTTTTTTTTTTTTTTTCTCACGGAGGGTAATTTGTTCATTCGCAATATAAGTAAATTGCATTAAACTCATTTTTAAAACATGTATAATTAAATGGAATGACTAAAAGTGTAAATCTTCCTATTTTATGGGACGGAAAATGTAACTTTTCGCCACTTTTTTAGATACACTAAGCTTGCGAAAGCTAGAATCTAATATATATATAGAATCATATTGATAGTCCATGTATAGGAAATCTGTGTTTACATCTTCTCTTTAGCTGTATTTCCAGGTGCATCGACAGGCCTGGAGAGAATGTTTATTCTGCCAATCCCACAGCTCAGTTTCTCTCATGTATTCCGCTGCAAATCAGTGTCCTCTACAAGACGCCGATTTCTAGCCTGTGAACGCTGCAACCGTAAGTTGATTATTAGTTTAAATTATTTAGTTTCATCGTATAGTTCAACTTGTCTGAACGCTGCAACCGTATGCCGATTTCCACATTGATGTTTGAATGTCCAGGAAATTACATGAATCACCAAGGAAGCCTGTTAAGCATTTTTAGCACATTCACTTCTGTTAATTCTTTTTTCCTTTTGTGTACTTTGTGTTTGTGGGTGCCTTCGCGCTCAGGGACATGGTCATGGAGGAATGGGAGTAAAGATTTACATATTTATCTTGTCCGGAGGAAAGATTTATCAAATGAAGCTAGACGAGGTACTAAAACTTGAGCATTACCAATTAATTAAACAGCTTAATTGCATTCATCGGACCGCAAAATATAAGGGTGACAAATAGGGTCTTGGAATTAATTACTTTTTTAAAATTATAGGACTCCGGCCATCAAATTCTTAAAAGTGATCGGAATTTGTTGATGTCTACAACTCTAAAGCTTTTTAAATTGGAAAAAAAAAAAAAAAAAAGAAAAAAAGCTGACTGGGCATGTTACACCCTGTTAATGGATTTTTTTTCATTCAATTCAAAACTTATGCTGCGATGGAGAAAGTTATTGAGGGAGGGCCATGGCTTTTCCAAGGCATGCACTTTTGCAAAATTCAGCATCAAAAGGATCAAAATCATGAAATGTTAAGAAGTTTACTGGACTATTATGCAACCCTTGAAAGATAAAGGGTAAAAATGCGTAAGCACCAAAATTATGGGACCAAAAATATATTTAAGTCTATCTTAATTGGCATTTGGTTTTTTATACAATTTCATGAGCAGAAGCTCAAAAAAAAAAAAAAAAAAAAACCCTTATTTTTGCCCATGTGGCATGTAATCAATTTTCGACCACTTTTAAAAATTCGATGGCTAGAGTCCTGTAATTGTCGAAAAAAAAAAAAAAACTAATTCAAGGGTATTATTTATCACTCCTATATTTAAGGTCCTTATTTTGCCACCACCCTAATATAAGGGACGATAAAAACAATTAAACCTTAATTAAACTCTACAGAAAATTGTCATGTAGAGTGAAGTAAGTAATGAAGTTGCATCTGTACTGGTTACAGGTGATTACATGAAGCTATTGCCACAACTATGCCTGCGAAATGATGCATTGGAACCGGAAGCCCTTGATGAGGTTCTCAAGAACTTTCATGTGTGTGTATATATATAATTTTAATTAAGACATGAACTAGTAAATATATACACTAAATCTCCAGGATTCACCTGTTTTGGAGAGTAGCAAGATAGAAGAGTCCATCGACTACGTTAAACAGATGCTGGGTTCAATGGATGATGGACGAATAAGTGTGTCACCCTATGACACGGCATGGGTTGCCCTTATTCGAGACCTTCAAGGCCGTGATATTCCTCAATTTCCTTCCAGTCTTGACTGGATTTCAAATAATCAACTCTCCGATGGATCATGGGGAATGAACATTTTTTCTTGGCATATGACCGGCTAATTAATACGCTAGCGTGTGTAGTTGCATTGACAACATGGAACATGCATGCTGATATGATCCAAAAAGGTATCTATCTTTCAGAACATTGAAAATTGGGTAAACATTTGCACTTCTCTTCAATTCAATAAATTCGACCTCCTGACATAAAAATTTGCTCTTCATATATATATAGGACTATCGTTTATTAAGGATAATGTAAGTAAGTTTGAAGACAGCAATCCTGAGCACATGACTTGTGGATTTGAAGTTGTGTTTCCTGCCCTTCTTCGGAGAGCTAGAGATTTGGGCATCCTTGGTATTCCATATGATGCTCCAGTCATAAGACAGATCTGTTGTAAGAGATCAAAAGATGGAAAGGTTAGAACATGCTGATGTTGACTGTATTATGATTCCATGTATGTGTATGTATATATCTCATATGCATGTTCCTGTTTAAAATGATAGGACGCCTATAGAACTGATGCACAAGGTACCAACATGTCTACTATACAACTTGGAAGGACTGGAAAACTTGGAGTTGGAGTGGCCAAAATTACTGAAGCTGCAGACACCAAAAGGGACATTTTTGACTTCCCAGCGGCTACTTCCTTTGCAGTCATGGAGACTAAGGACGAAAATTGCCTCGCATATATTAACTATGTCGTCAATAAATTCAACGGAGGGGTAAAAAAATCAACCATCTTATCGTTCATACGCAACTGAGCCTTGGTAGTCGGAGGTTTCCCTTTCTGTCTAAGATAGTATTATTTTTCAGCACCAACGGTATATCCTGTGGACATTTTTGCACGGCTTTGGGCAGTGGATAGGCTGCAACGCCTTGGAGTTTCCCGTTTCTTTGCACCAGAAATCAAGAACTGTTTGGATCACGTCTATAGGTATATATATAACACCCGGAAGTCAAATTATATATCATTTTATAAAAGTACTTTATTATTTGTATAAATATGTAGATATAATGCTCTGTTTATGATGTATTTTTTCATGGGTAATATTTCTGATTAATTGAGAATCAATTCCTGATGATGCTGTTGAATTGCAGATTTTGGACAGAGAAAGGATCGTTTAGTGGAAGAGAGTCTGAATTTTGCGAAATTGATGACACATCCATGGGTATCAGACTTCTAAGATTGCATGGATATAATATTAGCCCAAGTGCGTACTACTTGTAACATTTCTGCAAGTTTTAATTTACGACAGTTGAGTCTCCTGGAAAACTAAACATACGACAGTTGGATAACACATGTACGTATGCTGTAATGACAGATGCATTAAGCAACTTCAAGAAGGATGATGAATTCACATGCTATGTTGGTCAAGGATTTGAATCTCCATCTCCAATCTTTAATCTCTATAGGGCGTCTCAGGTCCTATTTCCAGGGGAAACAATTCTTGAACAAGCCAGACAGTTTTCTTACAATTTTCTTCGAGAAAGGCTGCAAAAAGATCAGCTTCTAGATAAATGGTTAATATCCAAACACCTTCCTGATGAGGTAATTAACTAATAATTAATAGCAAAGAAAATGCTGTTAATTACCAAATTTATTCATTAAGAAATTAATTAGCTAGATAATTTACAACAGATAAAGTGTGGACTAGAAATGCCCTGGTATGCAACCCTACCCCGTGTGGAGGCCCGCTTCTATATTCAGAATTACAGCGTTGATGACATATGGATCGCAAGACTTTGTACAGGTTATAAATGTGTAATAATGTAGCCACTCTTGACGTAGTCGCGCTCATGATCATATAACCTTTACCTGAATTCAATCACAGGATGCCGGACATTAACAATGAGGCCTATCTCGAGCTGGCAAAGTTAGATTACAATAAATGTCAGGCACAATACCAGATGGAATGGAACCGTATGGAACAGTACGTAATAATGTGTACTTCCTTTGAGCATGGTAGTTTATGTTTGATTAACGACGTATTTTGATTGTGCAGATGGTATGAAGATTCGAGTCTTGAAGAATTTGGGATAAGCAAGAAGGAACTTCTGCTGTTCTATTTCTTGGCCAGTGCCAGCATATTCGAACCAGAGAGGTCTGGAGAAAGATCTGCATGGGTTAAATCTCAGATTGTTTATACTATTCTTTCAGAGAAAAGGATTGATTTGTCGTCGGAATTCAGAAATGGACAACCGAGAACCTGGTACGAATCACGCTCTTTCAACCATTGGCTTCAATAATACATGTCCAAAACTCATTCATTCCTCCATGTTTATAACAAAGTCTTTTTGTTGTTTTATTCCAGGGGACTTATTACAATCTTGTTCGAAACAATAAGAGACTTCAAGAGCCATGCACAAGAACGGATTGGTAGAGACATCAGAGACCTATTACTTGATGCTGTGAGCTCACCCGAAACACACACACACAGCACATACTGAAGTTTGCTATAGTTGAAAACAGTGTTGAAGTGAAATAATTTTTACAGTGGGGTGTATGGTTAAACAAGCTCGGCCGAGGAGAGGAAGAAATCCAAGAAGCAGAGCTACTAGTTTCGACAATAAACATTTGTTCTGGTACATTGTCTCTGAGGAGACGTTATCCAACAACGAATACAACACTCTATCTGCCCTCACCAACAACATCTGTTGCCGACTTCGACAACTTGAAAAGGAAAAGGTGTGATAAATTGATTCTTTTGTATGAAATGTGTTCTTTGTAGCTCCTAAGATTGTGCACTTGCCTTACCATGTTCGTACTTTGAGTAAATTCATGTACAGGTGAGCGGCATGGACTGGAACAAAGAAAGGAATTGTTGCAGTAAGTACATGGAAATTGACAAGGAGATGCAGTTGCTGGTGAAGTTAGTCCTGCAGGAATTCTCCAATGGCATAAGTAAAGATATAAAGCAAACATTTCTAATGGTTGCCAAAACATTTTACTATAGGGCCTATTTTGCTACCGAACAAATTGACAAGCATGTCACAAAAGTACTCTTCGACCCAGTTCTGTAATTCCTCCGACAACTTCCGCATATGCAATACTGGTCAATAAATGAAATCTACTGCGTCATGGAGAACTGCTCTATGGTTTCTACGGTAAAGCAGGTCTTTGCCAGTTATATATTTATGTGCTTAGCGCAGATCATCTCCAGTAACATTTTCATGCTATGTCAATGTTGGTAAATAATACAAAATCATGTTGAAAAGATATAGAGACGCTTGAACTCAATAATAACCGATATTCTAGCCAAAAATTTACTAGCACCTGGTGTTCTGCCAGTGAGATTCAGGAGGAAAACATCATTTTCAAGAATAACAATAAGGCTAGAGTCCAGCAGTGGCACTGATCTTGCTCCGGGAAGTCCTCATCCATCACTAAAACCATCAGAATTTTGTCTGGAGGATAAGTTAGAAAAGTGTAATACCTCCACCAGAATGCTCCACCTCCTGTTTATGGAAAACAACACATGATAGTTGAATAAATACAGCAATAAAAGTGTAATTTTTAGTTTATACATCTGGGACGGATGCAGTTAGTTTCTCTTCATATAGTTTGTAAACGCGCTAAAAGCTAATAGAAGTGATCAGTCCTTGCATGGTGAAAATAAATTCAACAGAAAACAATATAAGCAAGTTGCTTAAATTTGCAGAAATACAAAGATGTCAGACAATTAAAATATATATGTTTTGCATGTTGTTATTATTTGGATAACAAATTCAGTTTTCATGGGTAACATGACTACTTTTAACTTTGTAATACTTTGAAAATTTTCTCCAAGTTTTCATCTCTTCGGAGCTTCCACCACAATAGACAAGTGCAAAACTTTTTCCCCTCCACTTTCCACTGTTGTTTCTGTGAGCATACATTGTAGTATAGGAAATGCTTAATTTGTTAAATAGAGCCCCAGGCAGCCAGGCTTCTTATGGACATTTATGAACTCGGTTCCCTACTCCTAGTTTCAACCTCCACACATGAACAAAAAGTCAAATTTTGAATCATTAAATAAGAATATGATCATCAAACCTGAGGAGGCGGCAAGGATGAAACCCAATCTGATACATGAGTTGGAAGAAGACCCAATGTGTTAAGCTGCCAAAAACAAATAACACGTGTAAGGTTTCTACAAGTTCTTCATAATACTAAGCAAAGATTTAAAAACAACTTCCAAAAGGATCAGAGAACCAACCTTCCAGATGCCCAATCCTAGACCTACCAAATTAAGAGCGATGAATAATTTAGGCGCCAGGAGATCCACTTTCTTGTCCTTGTAAGGCTCAAACACTAAATCAATGCAATGGCAATCAGCATACTTAAATTACATGAAATTGAAGAAACAACATGCAAACTTCTAAACATATAACAATCGTAATCCCTGTAAGCTGATAATTCATGCAAACTAGAATTAATTGAAATAATGCCAGCTAATGAAATCTTTGTTAAGTAAAACATAACATCTAACCATCTAAGCGAATATGCAGTGGTGAATCAGAGAGGTGTTTAGTGAAATAAAAGAGTAACCCAACAACCATATAAGCATAGCCGACAAGAAAATAAAAGACCTAATATACAGAAACAGAGATGAACATAAGCATGGGCACAGGCACAAGAACACTCGTATAAAACAGCATATGAAGAAGAGAACACAAACAATATCTATAGGTATAATGCCACAGCTCTGTGGAGATAACCAGTGAAATACTATGTCCACCCTAAATGTGGTGTGACTAAGTACATAGATGAAGCACGTGACATATACTCTTAGGGTCTTATATGATAAGCTAGACGTCGAACATTGAGCGGCAAAAAGAAACAAAAACCTCCTAAGGACAATGAGTGCACAATTGACCAAGAATGGAGTTAGCAACTCACTTCATAAAAGTGAAATGGAAATAGAAGAAAGAGGGGTCCAAAAAAAGAAATGAAGAGATTTAAAAAATTACTACTCACCTTTGCCAACCCCTTGAAGCGCATTTATGGGCTGTAAAAGAGCTGAAAATGTTATACCAATGCTAAAAAGATGAACTGTGCTTCCAGCCATCCACATCATGAAGGCCATCATGAACAAATTCTTAAAAGGTGCTTGTGCGACTTCCCATGCTTTCTGTTGCAAAAATCAACAAAACAGTGACTACAGATATAAAGCAATCAAAGAACTAAACCTCAATCAAGAACTTTAGAAGAGGTCCCAAAAGATAAATCCAACTTTCTTAATAAAGAACAGTCAATAGGCTACAACCAAAACCACATTACCAACATTCTTTAAAAAAAAGAATTGAGGATAAAACCCATCACAAGGCTCATTGTAGCAGCTCTCTTCCCAGTTCAAAACCCAACAGATAACAAAAAGAATCAAACTTGCAGAAACCCACCCTGGGCAGTACAGAGATTAAGCGGTTCTATGCCCAAAATGACTCTTTTAACAAATATTTAAGGAAAAAGAAATGAGATTTTTCTGTCATCACTACGTTCTTGCAAACTCTAGCTAGAGCAGAAGTAGGTTACGAACTATCACCTTTGTATCTCAAAGAAAGTTGTCATTTTCAATAAGATCGTAAACGGAAGGAGCTCAAACATCAGAGCAACTGAGTTACATTAAATTCAAGAAACATAACCACGTCTCGACAAAACTTCGACTTCTCATCATTTGAGAGCGCATGTCGGAGAAAAATTGAACCGAATCAAGCCTATGAAACAAGCCACAACACGGCGTAATATTAACCTGCGCTTTCCAATTGGCTTCAGCGTCTTTCTTCTGTTTGCTCACGGCCGAATCATCCTACGCAGAAGACCAACAAATTCCCGTCACAACAATACTCCAACCCGAAATTCAAAATAATCCAGCCAAATCCAAACGCCATTAAATCCAAACATACCTGTTCTTGAGATGCTCGAGTGAAACCCGGGGGGTCAAGAATATCGCGCGACGAATGCGACGTCGAATTGTCCGTGAATTCCACGGCCCATCGGCGGCCGGAGCCCATCACCGCTTTACCTTTGTCCATCAATATCCGTGACTATTCGAATAAAAATTTAAAACGATTTAACACACACTCAACTCGTCCGCCGTGTAGTTTCAGCGAGTGGATCTTATTACGCCGGCAGAGGATCAAAAGATTATCTAATGATGTCTGTAGCATATAGTGCCTAATGAATTCGACCCTGCTTACAATTAAAATTTCAGAAAAGTGAAACCTTTACCTTAGGGGTGTTTGGTTCCGGACAAAAATAGAACCTTTCTGTCTTTTCTTATCCTTCTTTTGTTTCTTCATTGACCTTCTTTGGGTTTATTATGTTGTAAGAATAAGAACCTGAATACAAGTGACTGAAAAAAAATTTCTTCTACAGCAAATAAGAAATTTGATACATAGGCATAGAGCATAAGACGATCTTACATGTTAGGTTACTTTAAACTCTCCAATTTGAGAGTATGAATTTCAAGAATATCTTTACTTGTGTACCATCACAAGTCATGTTTTAAAACAGCATTCACAAGTGAGAGCTACGAAGAATTATGATACAATGTACGTTTATACAATTCTTGTTACAATCTTTACAGACAGCTATCTGTGTGAAAGTGTGTCAAATATTAAGATACAACGCCTAAGGTCAGTTTCGTCTTGGTCGTTTATCATCTTCGTTTACAAGAGAACCTGTCTGAGAGATTGGCGATGATAAATCCTGCAAACACCTGAATAGAGCAAAAAAATTGTGAGGATTCTTGTACTCTAATGTGAAATTAATAGCAATAAACCACTCCCGTGAAATAAAAAAGATAAAAACGAGAATAAACAGAACACTCTAGCACACCTGAATGCATCCAAGAATATAAATGGCAGAGTAATGACGACCATGGACGAGCATATCAGCTAGCATTGCTAGGGGGATCGTCAACGACATGCCAAGTGTCGCTACAATGGGGTTGTCCACACTACTGACAGTGCCCTGTAACATTAGTCAGCAAAAGTTTGCAATGAGTTTAAGATCATAAGGGAAAGATCCAGTTCTCAGTATGCATGTATAAGGCATGATCTAGCCAACAATTTCTGTAGTAACAGTGAGTATGTTCATATGTCAAATAGCGAGTGAGCATCTTATTCAATAAATATCTGCCGACTAGTATGACAAATTCTACATTTATATTCAGGTAGATAGATAACATCATTAATGTTGCTATTGGGAGAACAGGTATTTTCATATTACCAAGATAACATATATGCGCATAATAAGTCCATACCATAGATAATCCGACAGGACACTTCCTACAAAGCCATTGAGTAGAAACAACTTCAGTAATGGATGCTGAACTTGGAAGCTTCAAAGCAGGTTCAATTCCAAGGGCATTAAGTGGCCAAGCTGGAACAACAAAGGCAACACCAGAAATACAATGAACAATGATTTTAATGAAACAAACCAATTTTCATTCTCAGGACGAGCGAGTAAAGAGAAGTAGATGAATGCAATCATTTGGACAAGATTACAGAGCCAATATAGGTAAAGACTTGTACGCATCAGAAGAAGTGTTTTCATATGTCGAATAGAGACAAAGAATATGAGGTAGAAAATCTGTATCTCCTTGATGGAGCATCAAAACAAGGTTTAAGGTTAGCTCATAACTATGCATTTACAGTTCATATAGGCTTCTAGAAATGTCATTGAGAGTATGGTTTTAGTATAAATATATTTTGGGAAGGAAAAAGAAGAAATTTCAAAAATTTTATCCAAGAGGTTTGGATAAGGAAGAACATTAGGCAACTTATTGTGTCTTACCTAGCCACCAGAGACCAAATAAAGTAAACAATCCTATATATCCAAAGAACTTGTACATCAACCTTGTCTCCTTCTGATCCAGCAGATCTCTTGAGAAGCACTGCAAAGTCCACAAAGTTCATGTTCCATAATCAAGTATCCATTTGAGATAAATGGTATTCACCAATCATTATATGGCTATACCTGTAAATAAGCCATAAGATATTGCAGAGAGCAGACCAAAAATGTCTCCGGTGATGGAATGCCTCCTTGTCCTAACAACATGATAAATCAACATAAATTGCAGGAGAAAGTTCTTTTACCTCCAAATAACCAAATGAAATTTGTGTGCTAAACTTAAATGATTACAAATGGTGCCACCATTGTATTCGTGGTTACATCTAGTGATTGAAGGAACTAGCTTAACAACTCAAATTCCTATCTTAAATCTTTAGAATGTCAGTATAATTAGAAGAGCACTTCTCCCCAGGTGAAAATATATACTAATTCTGTACTTGGAAAAAAAATTCCAACTTAATGTCTTCGACACCACAGTCAAAGTCACCAGCACCATTAGTTCTACATTCTTTGGTGCACACACATAAAACAGAAATACACAAACACAAATATGCATTCTAACTTTCAACACATAACATGCAGGAATCTGCTGTTATTCCTGGGATATTGTGCCCTCATGAGAACTCAAAATTGCATGTCCAGGCATATCACTACAAACTAGGCAAAATATATCGTAGGTGACGAGACAGCCCATGTTGCAGTTGCAAAGGGATTTTTGCAGCTATGCACACTATGTACATCATCAACTTACTCAGAAATGCTAAGCACTTCATCTGGGGCCCACGTTTTTCCAACCGTAGTCAATGCAACACCAGCCATACTAATAAAAACAGCTGTAATTTTTGCAGTATTTACAGAGTCCTGTCCAATTAGTGCCCCAAAGAAAAGTGTGAAGAGCCCGGAAGTCGAAGTCAAAACAGTTGTGCTTGCAACACTGGTATAGGCCAGAGCAGAGTTTGATAAATACTGCAATAAGTTAGGAAAATAGAGTCAGTTACAGCCATAACAGAATGAAGAATGTTTACTTGCCTGTATCATTGTAAACCCAAAATGATGCCAATGCTAAATTCATTTGTCTATGGCAGATTACTTTTCTTTATGCCCACAGTCAGCATTTTCATTTAATATTAATCTTATGCATGAAGTAGTGATATCGATGTTATGAAATCTTAACAAATTATCAGTTTATCAGTTTGGTACAATGATCAAATTAAGATGACACAATAGTCAATTAAAATATCCAATAGAGGAGTGGCATAAGATCAACATAAATAAGTATTACTTGAAATTGGTAAATTACAATAATACTTAGTTCATAATGGCTCTTACTCTTCTATTTTTCGTGTTCACTGGGGACATAATGGTGAACATAAATCTCAGGCACAGAATGTCGAGAAGATTACCTCTGTAATAAACCATATTATTGAGCAATAAAAGGCTACATTTGATTACTTCCCACGAGCTTAGTTCATGTGTCTCTTCAAGTCTTTGGAACTCATCTTCCTGGTTCTTAAACAATAAAGGTTGTCCAACTTCTGTTTCACCTAAACTCATGTCTGTCATAAAGTAGCTCTTCAAAGCTACTTCTGGATCATCCTGTTTCTCACTGACCTTGAGAGGAAAATCTAGCCCGACTAGAGAATTTGAGATACTCTTCTTGCCATAATTTTTTTCAATCCACTTCCTATCCAATAAATTGTATATCAAATCTCTAAAAAGTGCTATTGGAAGGTAGACCACCATGAGGGAGATCCACAAGTATGTGAGAGCAAAAGGCTGTCTGTATTCTGTAAAGATTTTCTGCAAAACTTCAATAATGTCAATTTCCCTCACTGAAAAACTTACAGAAGAAATCAGAGTTCTCAAGTATCTGAACTCTAGTGCATGAAAAGCACCAATCAAAAGTTCATAACAAAACTAATCTTTACAAGTGAACATCAAACCAGCCAGAAGAAGTAAACAGAATCTTTAAACAGGTTTTCATAACTTCGATCTGTTTTTTTTCTATTTAATCAGCTACTAGTCTGCTTAACTTCGAGCTCCTTTAATCATTTATTTGATAACAGTCAAGTGGACAATATCATCGAAAATTGCAACCATACACAACAACCTCTAAAATCACTTAAAAAGAAAAAACCAAGAATCCCAAGAATCCCCAATATTTCTATTCATTCAATCCCAGACTTATCAACCTAACCAAGAACAAGTTTAGTTTCCGTGAACAACACTAAATATACAAAGAAATCACCCATCATTACCAAAAAAACAAAAAAAAAGAGCCCGAAAACAATATCTAAACTCATGCATAATTTAAGAAGATAAAACATACATTACACACATATTTTTGGGGGGGGGGGGGGGGGGGGGGGGGGGGGGACCGGCGGGGGAATCAAAGACCGACCTGTGTAACCTCTGCCGCAGTAACCCATATCAACACAAAAGCTCCAATCATAGCCAAACCGGCTTTGTACCTCCAACCCATGATCCACGAGAACGCAACAAAATCCAAAAAAGGACAAGTTCTGTGAACTTTTGGTGAAAATTCAAGAACGAAAGAGGAAAGATTTTAGGGGGTGTCTGTGTCCTTTTCTTGAAGAAAGTAAGAACACAAGAACCGAAAAAAGAGAAGACAAGTTGAATGCGGAGGCTTCAATTCTTGGAAGTGCTTCGAACGTTAACTTAGTTGACACTTGACTAGTCGGTAGTGCAATTTCCAAGAAATGGGATAAAAACGAAAATGACTAAAATTAGAGGTCCAACGTTGAGAGTTTGTTTTCTTGTTAATGCAAAAACATTCTTGAAGCTGTCGAGTTTCTCGTGGGTTTTCACGAGCCACCCTATAGTCAGCCGAATTCAACGAAGTCTTTTTCTATTTCTTTTTTTAAAAAGATTACAAATAAATATAAATAAATTACAATAATACATTTTCATATATTAAATATTACTTTTTTTTCATTTCATTAGTTATTTTGTACAAGCGATTAAAATTGTTTGCACGCTAGAAGTTGTCTTGTTATGCAATCTGCATGTACATATTGCGTGCATGTGTGTAAACTAGGATTTAAAAGTCATCACTCTATAAGTTCTGAAGATCAACAAGATTCTAATTGTCAGTTCTGAAGATCAACAAGATTCGAATTGGACAAACTTAAGTTACAGGTTCCGAGTAATTATGATAGGGATTTAGAGTTAAATACAAGGAATCAATGCTTTAGCCACATGAGACTTAGTGCACTCTAATCAATTCAATCCACTCAATGGGAACTGAGGAGAAAATGTTGCTTCTGAGAAAGAATATTCTCCACCAGACAGCAAATTTTTTGCCAAGACATAATTGAATCATTCAAGTTGTGCAATACTGAGGTACAAAGTTTCTTTGTCTAACCAATTCATGAAGATCGTGGACGATCTTAAACACGGCATCTGGCCTAGCAAGCCTCAGTGAGTTTTGGGACATTGCCACAAGCTCATCTTGTTTTGGACCAAACCATTGAGAAACTATGTTTGCTATCTCTTTCGGAGACTTAGAAAATTTCCCACATCCATTTTGTACGACGTACGGAACGTTCCCAGCTTCCTGGCCGGCAATGTAATCATTTAGGATAATAGGAAGTCCTCGGATCATAGCTTCTGCAATTGTTCCAGGACCAGCCTGGAGAAACACATAAGTGTCAGATGGGTAGTAGATTGTTCTTTTTATTAGTATTCTTGGGTTGAGAGGGGGCGGTGGGGGTTGGTCCAGTTGAGAGATCGGAATCATAGCCACGAGCAACATACCTTAGTTATAATGCAATCACAAGCACCCATGCACTCCTCCATCTTGGAGACAAAACCCTTTACCTGAAATGCAAAAATGATAGATTAGACACAAGAGGGGCACACAGATTGCTCTGAAAATGGCATCTTTAAGGGATATGAGTATGGAAGTTTGATAATTTATAAAAGGTAAAAGACAAGAAGGAATAAATGAAGAATCTTGAAAGCAATGTGTCAGATCATCTCGGAAACACGGAGTTTCAATCTTCTACTTGTTTTGTTCGCCTTCTTCTATGGGAAACTTTTAGTTTAACTGTTCCCATTTGATGAATTGGGCCAAATAAATAATTGCAAAACTGCAACCAATAGAGGGAACTTGATAAGAGGTGTTACCTCGACAGGGATCTTCCAGTTAATTGACTGCAATTTGTTGGCTAGCTTTTTGTTTCGGCCACAAATTACAAGAACCTGACCAATCGGTTCTCCATGAGTTTCATCATATAATGCATCTCCAAGAGCTCTAGCAGTGGCCTCAATGGGACCCATACCTTCACCACCACCCATCAGCAAGACGGCAGGGAGGTGCTCATCCATTCCCAGATCCTTCCTCAATTCGTCCTACAACATTAATTATAATTGCCAGATATTAATACTCCTCTTTACTTCAAAAACTCCATAAAGTCCGTCATGTAAACATCACAATTTGCAGGCATGGGCAGGATTTAAAACCCTTATTCCATTTTCAAAGTACACATATGCAATAAGTAGAGCATTGCAACTATCGACTTCCATTTGTTCCTGGGAGTTTTACCCCCTTCGATCATAAAATGTGAAGCACCAATAGACTTTTCTTCAACTTAAGAAAGTGTGAGAAGTTTGCTGCCATAAACATAGAATCTCATTTTTCACAAAGCCCATAATGTCTGCTGGGTAATGTGCTATCAATACCTACTGCAAAACTTGTTTCGTTTACACCTTTACTGATTTTCATCACATGCCCAACAAAGTCCATAAGATCAACCATGCACAGAAAAATGTCAGCACCAATGAAATGGCGGAATATTTGAACAAATTGAAAAGGTATGATAATAAGATAAACCTATTATTACCCTGGAGCAATATTATATGAGAACTAAAATCTGAAGGAAAAGGAAAACAGGGAATAAATCAACCTTAGGGCGAACAGGCTTCACAAATGAGGGCCGCACGGGAAGGCCATAGACCTTAATTTGAGAACGCTGAAGACCAGCTCTCAATGCACGTTTTGCTACCTCTTCTGACGGGCAATAACATCTTGTCACAAGCTTGTGAAACCTACAATTTGATACATAATAAATCAGATCCACGTTGAATATGCACTATTAGTACCTCACTAGGCAAAACAGCTCAGGGCTTACCATGTTGGATGACAGGTGGAAAGGTCTGTTACTACAGTGGTAAAAACGATCTTCTTCAAGAGACCCTTAGCCCTCAAAATACGAAGTGGAACATGTTGCATCAGAGGGTGTACACTGATAATAATATCTGGCTGTATTTCATCAATCCTTTAGCAACCTCTCTAGGGAAATCAAGGAGATCAAAATTTTTGTTAGAATCATATGTTGAACTGAATTAACTGATGCTCATGCAAACACGACAAATGCTTGTAACATTTTTTAGAAGAGAATAAAAGTAGTTCTTCAAATGGGAAAAATCCCAGCAACAGTATCTGATGAACACTAAGTAGGAATGCTAACCAAGAGGACATGATGATTCCTTGAGAATCTTAAAAGGATGTCTATCAAGGACAAAGATAAGATCATGAAATTAAATCATCACCCCAGTGGGTGTAAAACAGAGGTTTATAGGAAATTAATGTCAACTACAGAGGTACAACAATGTGAGCTCACCAAATTCAGGTCTTCTGAGATGAAACTATTGTGCGAGTAAATACATGTGAAAAAGTATCCAATTGGATAAAGCTTATAGCAAACCAGTGACGGTAATTTTCTTCCAATTTGGCCAAGGCTAAAGGCATAAGTGATGTTAATTGTCACAATCTGCATCTCTGATTGTATCAATGTCCTATATGAATTCAACAAACCTTTTGACTATATTGTGTACACACAAATACGAGTGAGTTACAAAATAACAGGTTTCAGATCATCATAGAATATGCTTTGTAATTCCCTTCCATCTCAGGAAAATAAATACAAAGCCATAGTTAGAACCATGATAACCATAAGATTACCACAGGAGCAAACTAGTATTTCCCTTGTGCTGCACTCACCACCCCAAGGAACAATCATATAAGCTTGCTGCTTTTCAGAACTAAAACTGTACTTTCTTATCAGAAAAAAAATATTGCCATTGGCATCCTCAATAGCACAAGCAGAGTAAAATAAATAAAAGAGGGAACTAGAAAATTAAGAAGTAACGCACGAGCATAATGCAGGTGGCCAAAATTGGTTCGATGAATAACACGTGGAGCAGACATATATGTCATTTTCCACAGTGTCCCATGTTTCACGAGGAAATTATAACTCTTTGGTAACTGATTAAAGGGCCACGGTGTATGATCTGTCCACAAGTCAGTGATAAAAACCTGTAAAAGAAACTCTTTAACACTGGGAACATATTCAACAGCTGAACACATTTCATAATGGCAGAAGAACTAAAAATTGTAATTAGCAGGAAGTCCTCTGGCATAATTCTTTAGCTGTTAGTCACCCTCTTCCAGGCTGAAGTATAGACAATCAGATCATAACATGATCATAAAGCAAGGAATATGCCCAGGATTGATCATACCAGAGGAAGGTAAAAGCCCCAAAGCAGGTGGTACCAGATATTAATGTTTGCAATGTATGCTTTACTGATTGTATAGAGTTAAAAGACAAAATCGCACATACTATCTTAATAAAATTGCGACTTACTAATCACTAAGAAGCAACAAATAGTTCACTTTTTAATCAAAGACTTACCTGGTAATCATCTCCAAACTCTTCATTGAAAGCTGCCCTAATGGCCTCGGCAGAAGCTCTATGGCCTCCTCCAGTATCGCTCATCAATATCAAAACCTTCTTTGGAGCATCAGAGACAACGCCATTCGTAGGAACTCCATCTGACTCCTCAAAACCCCATTACCATCATTACACCCATTATTCTCCCCAGCATCAACCCGAACTGAGGCAAAACCAAGTGGGATTCTCTCGCAATGGAATCTAATAGCTCTATTAAATTGATTCATTACTCTCTTCTAATGCTAAACGCAGCACCTTTGGTGCTGAGACTCATGAAGCCACAGCCTTGGACTTCTTCCTGGCATCTAAATACAAGGAATTTGACAAAAATGTGGAGTTCCCATCGGGGATTGAGCCTGGAAGAAACAAAATAGCCTAATTGGGATACAAACCCAAAGGGATTTGTAGGTTCTTGGCTCACAGTTGAAGCCTGCATATCTGAGACTCTCCTTTGTATGCGACAATGTCCTTTTCTCCGCGATGTTTGATCGAGGACCAAATTAATTATGTATGGACAAACGGGTTTTCTTTAAAGAGCAAGAACGATTGGTTCGTACAGACAGACAGAACAAGAGTTATATGTAAGTAAGAACCTCCGGACGTGAAGTGTTTGTGATTATGGCGGAAAGAGAGCAAAGGGCGGCCCGGAGAAGAAGAGTGGGACAACTATATGGGAGTGTTATAGGTGGAGAAGCAGAGGAAGGAGGAGAAATTCGGAGACGGATTGCCAACCACAAAGACAAGATTTAGTAAGAGGATGTAATAAACCCAAAAATTGATTTAAAAAAATATTCTTGAAGAGATTTGTAATATTCCAAGGATTTCAATTAAATCCTCTTCGAGATACGCATACATAGGACATGATAGCTCAGTGCACTGAAAACAGAGGAAGCAAAACCAAAGGATAAGGTGGAGCTTTTGCATTCTGCTACAATTGCTCACAGTTACTTTAATTCGTAATTATATATTAAAAAAAGAAAAGAAAAGAAAAGAAAAATGGTGGGTTGGGGAGAGGAAAATTATAGAAACAGTATTTGGTTCAAAAGAAAAAAGAGCAATTCGAATCACATACTCGTAGCACTTAGCACTTCAGTTACCCTGTCCTATTTTATAGTAATGGCGCATCTCTTTGTAGAGTAATGGTGGTTGGACGGTGGTGAGATCATGGCGGCGACGGCCGGTGGACGGTGGTCAGGGACTCGGTAATT
This sequence comes from Sesamum angolense, assembly GCA_034509725.1. NCBI lineage: Eukaryota > Viridiplantae > Streptophyta > Magnoliopsida > Lamiales > Pedaliaceae > Sesamum > Sesamum angolense. The sequence goes on from JACGWL010000013.1 coordinate 2,477,736, forward strand.
AGGTTCTTCACACGTTTTGGGTGTTGGGCCTTTTGCGCACTAATTTTTCAGTTGAGAGGTGTGAAACACGGGGGATTCTTCACCTAATTCTTTATAAACCAAGACCAAGAACAAGTCCTCTTGCGGAAACGGCTTTTTTTTATCACAAGTATGCTATTTATTGAAAATCCATTGCAACAGTTTATGAGATCAAAAGTTTGTTGCAAAAGACACCAGAAAATGGGGAAAATTTGTAATTAAATTAAGTTTCATCAAATTAAATCACTTACATATCATGTATAATTCATTTATCATATAATTGATAATTTTCTATGATTATACGTCAATCACACGATAAGTACATATTATATTTATCATATAATTCATTCAATCTAATCAGATCGGGTCTTATTAGAATTTTCCAAAAAAAAAAAAAATGATTAATTACTTACAAAAACATCAATTAATATCAAGTGGCACTTTTGTTGTTTATGATTAAAAGGCTACAACAAGAACTTATTATTATTTTGACAAAATTTACTGAGATATTATTCAACTTAGGTAATAGTTTCACTAACATACTTATAAGTTGAGTCCAAAGTTTAGTCGATCAAGTGTTATGGGTCGACTACTATATTATACCCACAAAGCTAAAATATAATTGCACATTTTTTTAATTCGTAAAAAGGAAAAGAAAAAAGAAAAAAAAAATCATGGTTTGAATTTGTTGCGTTGAAGTAGACATTTGACCACCGGACAACTATGTAAATGATGGTAATCAAGTAGGACGGTAAAGAGACAGAGTGGTTCAGTCGGATTCAAAATTTGTTCCGCTTAATTTAAATTCAGTCTATCCTTAAACGCCTCCACTATGATTGGACTTAAAACCTACCTTGCTCAGCCTCAAACTTGTTAACTTGTTTTGGACCGACCTCCCACTCCTCATTCAAAAGAATAAAATAAAATTGGTCTTATCCGCTTAATTTTAGTTAGTCTCGAACCCCCCCCCCCCCCCCCCCCCCCCATAATATACCCATTAAGGTTGGACCTATAACCCCCCTTAGCCCCGATGGAAAGCTACTTGTGATCAATAATATTAAATGATTTTTTACAGACAAAAATTTTAAAGACAATTACCAAGGGGCCTTAGAGGTAAAGAGCATCATCCTTCTACTCCTAAACATATACAATCTGTTAATAATCAATTGGTTAAATTGATATCATTCTCCTTGATGATGAGAGGATGCTAGATTCGAATTCAGATGAACTCTGACCCCCACCCTCATTGTACCCAAAAAGCACGCACACATAATTCAACTTGCTAATTAAGAGAACGACTTTTAACTCCTTTGGGAAGTTGAGCAATTGAGAGAAGTTAAAACATCCTTCATTCCGGCGTGTGTCGAGAAAACTCTATATATAGCATTTGAACTTGTAAACCAACATGCTTTTTTTTTTTTTTTTTTTGTGGAGGTAATCCAACATGTGTTTGATGTTCATAAAGATAGTGTATGTTTCCCTTCTTTAAGATCATATACATATAAATTGATACTTCACTAAAATCAGATGGAAAGCATTTCTGTGATATGTTTTCTTTTAGATCAATTTCAAGATAATGTTAGATGATGACAATGATAAACGCAAAGTTTAATATGTCCAAAGTAGAATTAGAAACTATTTAAGATTATGTTTGGATTGATGGATTTGGATTTGAAAAGAGAATTTAGATAAAGTATTTCAAATCACTTCATATTATAGAAAATTTGAAATTCATCAATATTCAGCTGAATATAATTCAAATTTAGACTTGAAAGATTTAAAATTATCCAATCAAATCCAAAAAACTTGTTACAAGTTTCTAAAATTCCTAACTTGAAATCTATCAATTCAAACATAACCTAAAATACATAAAAATACGTGATCTACGCCTATTAAACTACTCACTCGTTATCTTGAAAAAGAAATATTTATCAATAACAAAACATTTAATATATGATTCAAAATAAATTAAAGAAAATGTGTAAGACCAAAGTCATGTAAAATGTTCACATGTTTAAATAGGGCTTGAATTCATTTATGAATGATAAACAAAATGAGTTGGTTTTACATAATTAGAGTAGTCTTAGGCTTCTACAATTCAATCCAGAATCTAGGTAATAGTATGCAAATTTTCTTTGAGTGGTCACACATAACTAGTCCTCTATGCACATAAAACAATACTATATATGGCTGTAACATGTGATTTTAATGGTAAACAAATACTATTAACTGCGATCAAATAAAATCAAAGTAAAAATTTAAATTTTTATCACGATTAATCAATATTCGCCAATCATATATAGCCAAAATATTTGCACACTTGTAGAGACAATTCATTTGTATTTGCTGTAATTTTTTTCTTTTGACTATAATAATTAATCATAATGAAAAAATATATTTTTCTAGTAGATTCAATACACATCATAAGCAAGTAACGAACGGAGTTGACGTAGTTCGTTAAAATCCTTTAATGATTGTTCAATTATGATTCGAACTCGACCCAATCTGCTCATTTTACAACCCTTGCTCCAATATCTCGAGAGATATTAATGATAGAAAGAGTGGTTATTAGAATACTTAAGAGAGACATGATTTTTATAATAAAACAAATGAATTTTCAATGTGATTGTGATGCAGGAAATGCATTGTAACAAAGTAATTAAAATTCATTTATGGACCAGCTAAAACCTCAACAAATGTTTAGATTAGTAGTGGGCCGGATTTTCCAAAAATGCTAATTAGGCTTCAGAAAAGAAATTGGACTGCAATTGAAATTCTAAATGGTTTCGTCATTCGATTCCTTTTTCTTTTTCTTTTTTTTTTTTTCTGGATTGAATTTTTATTTTGAGTTTTGTTGTATTTTTTTTATTTTAATTATTACATATACTATATATATAAAAATTAAATTATTTATTTTATTGAATTAAATATTTTATATATGCAGCGTATAAATATGAAATGAAATAAAAGATATACGAACAGAAATTCAAATCCCTTTTTTTTGTCTATATAGTATATATACTTTTAGTGTTTAAATTTAATTATATTAAATAATTGGATGGTTCTATAAATATGAAATTATGAAATAAAAACTATATAATTTAGGCTAGGGTTCCATATCATAGAGGCTAAATAGTTTCGGAAAAAAAGAAATAAAAAGAAAACACTCTAATATTCATGCTTTGGAGAGGTCAAGGGGAACAAAGTCAACAGCACAGGCGGCTCCGCCGCCTTCCCTGGCGAAGCATGCAAGTAAAAACCCTTCTCCGCAATGGCCCTCTCCTCCTCCGACGGCGGCGACTCAGTCCCTACCCGGTGGCAGACCATGGCGTCACACCCGAGAGGAGTCGTGGGGCTCTCCACCGGCGGGGAATTAAGCGTTTTTGATCGAGTCTTCCCCGGTGAGTTCCCAGTCGATTTCACGGAAAGTTTGATTATCTCGAGATCACGAACGGAGTGCTTCCTCCGGTCTTGCAGCTTGAAGGGCGACCGCCGAGCTACGGTGGGCTTGGGGCGGAGTTTGAGGGATGAACCACCGCAGGGTGCGCCGGTGAGCTTCTGAACTAGGTCCTTGAAGGTACCGACGTCGGCTTGTATGTAAGTCGTCGGTGGTGGGGAAGAAACATCCGCCGGCTGTTCCATTACTTAATTCCGATGTATGTATATGTGCATATATGTACAACCAAACACACTAACACACACTAGTGCGTGTTTCAACGTACAATGTTGCTGGCTGGATATATACATACAGTTAAACGGAAAGAAGCTGTAATTATAAGTACACATTCTTGAAGATGACTTAAAACATTTGTTTACCCTGGTCTTAATTAGACATAAACCCGTCAAGAATGTCACTTTAATAACTTGTCGTACGTAAGAAGATTGTGTTCGCGACACATTATTTTGTGGAAAAATATTGCTTTTACACTGATCCGAGTCAAATTAATTAAAAGAAATTATATTGACCATCCTTTTTTTTTTTTTTTAATAAAATTTTTCGGTTCTATATGTATATGATACTTGAAATAATTGTCTACAGAATGTGAATCCCAAGAATTCTATATTAATGTTTTCTTAAGTTTAGAATAATATCATTGAATTTTTGAACCATGCATTGACGGGTTGCCGTATGCGTACGAAAACAAGAATGTTTGTGAATTCTTTAATTCTATTGAAAATTAAGAAGTTCATGATATATATTGGATTTTTTTAGTTTCACATTTGATTATATCTTCTATTTATTTATATATATATATACACACGTTATGTGTATAAAATATTTATATACGTGACGATGTGTATATATTAATTGAAATAGAAGATATACAATTCAATTTGAAATAAAAAAAAATATCATCCATGTATCGAGACGTTTGCTCCGATTGGATTTTATAACTCAGATCTTGTTGTATCTTCTATTCATTTATATATATATATATATATATTATATATATATATATATATATATATATTAATATATACCATGTGTCTAAAAATTTTCTCCATATAAAATACATGACGTAATTTTAATTTATACACATGACGTGTATATATTAAATAAAGGATTAAATGCAATTTGCCCCCTGTGTTAAGGAAATGAGCAATTTACCCCCTGTAAAAAATAAAGTAGCAATTTACTCCGCTGTGTTATTAAAAATAGAGCAAATACCCCCCTGACGCGTTTCGTATATCACACGCACGATTTTTAAATTATTTTTTATTTTTTTAATTTAAAATTTAAAATAATATTTATATCTTCATTTAATAACTGTTGGATCTTGATCAATCTAAGGTCCAAATTTAACTAATAAATCAACGTGTAGATTATACCTAATTCAAATCAACGGTTTAAATTTAAGTAAATAAAAATAAAAATAAAATATTATATATAATTAAATTTGGGTTAAATGCAAATTACCCCTGTGTTATACGAAATGAGCAAATTACCCCCCTGTGAAAAAATTTAAGTAAATTATCCCCCTGTGAAAAAAAAATAAAGCAATTACGTCCATCATGCGAGTTCGTGTATTGCACGCGCTTTTTATTCAATTTTTTAATTTTTTTAATTTTTAATTATAAAATTACATTTATAACCTTATTTAATAACCGTTGGATATGATTTAAATCTAAGGTCCAAATTGAATTAGTAAATCTACGGCTCAGATTTTGAATTATTCAAATCTACGGTTAATATTTAAACAAATATATAAATTTAAACAAAATATATATAATGATATATATAAAATATATTACATATATAAAAAGTTATATATATATATAAATATATATATATATAGAGAGAGAGAGAGAGAGGGAGAACAGGGGGGGGGAGAGCGGCGGCCGGCGGGGAGACGACGCGGAGAGGGGGACGCGGACGACGAGGAGGGGGGAGGGAAGCGGAGGAAGTTGAGGGGGAAGCGACGACGCGGGAGGGAGAGGGAGGCGACGGCGAGGGGAGGGAAGCGACGGCGAGGGGAGCGACGACAAGGCGGAGGGGAGAGAAGCGAGGGGGAGGGGAGAGAAGCGACGGCGGTGGCACAGGTGGGTTTCCGGTGGGGTGGCTGGTTTGGGGGTGGGGGTGCACAGTGGGGTTTGCCGATGGGTGGCTGGTTTGGGGTGGGGAGGCGCAGGGGGTTTGACAGTGGGGTGGCCGGTTTGGGTTGGGTGGCGCAAGGGTTTGCTAGTGAGGTGGCTGGTGGCGTCGGTGGGGTGGCTGGTGGCGCGCGGTGGGGTGGGTACTGGCTGGTGGCGCCGGTGGGGGGGGTGGATGGGTAGGTGAATGGTTTGGTGGTGGGGCGTGGCTGGTGGCTGGTGGCTGGCGGCCGTGTGGTGGGTGGTGATTGGTTTGACTGGTTTTTTTTTTTTATTTTAATAAAAATATATATTATTAAAAATATTATATATTATATATAAAATAGTATATTTAGTTTTTAATAAATACTTATATATATTATAAATTAAATATATAATATATTGCACAAAAGTAACTTTTTTTCTAAAAAATATCATGCACACTCTCATGAGGGGCGAGTGCACTACACTCATCCCTCTAAGGGGATAAATTGCTTTAATTTGAAGAACATAGGGAGGTAATTCGATATTTTTTTTATCACAGGGGATATTTTGCACATTACTCATATCACAGGGGGTAGCATATATTTTTCGCAATTAAATTTAAATATATATATATATATTTGTATGTTAAATAATATAGTATATATATATATGTATAGATATATATAAATACACAGAGAAAGATGCCGGAGGAGGAGGAGGAGGAAGAAAAGGCGGAGGCGGCGGCGCGGGCTGGAGAAAGAGGAGGCGAGGGAGGGAGGAGGAAGCGGCGGACTGGGAGGGGCGGGCGAATCTGGCGGAGGGGGGGATCTGCGCGGAATTGGCCGCGAGGAGGGGAGGGAGGGAGGACGAGGAGTCGCGGCTCTGGGCGGATTCTGGCGGACTGGGGGGGACGCAGGTGGAAGAGGAGGCGAAGTTGACGGAGGGGGGAGGAGGAGGAGGAGCAGGCGGACGGGGAAAGGGGCGGGCGGATCTGGTGGATGAGGGGGCGCGGGCGCTGGCGGAGAAGGAGGAGGCGATGGGGGGCGAGGCGGAGGCGCTGCAGCGGCAGCGGCGACGGCGAGAAGAAGAAGAAGAATGTATATATATATATATATATAGCGTACATTAGGAATAGTATAAATACCCCCCTCATTTGAGAGGAAAGGGGACTTTTTGGAACCTTGGAAGACATCTAGTGTAAAGCGTGTTGAATCGCGCCCTTATAATACAAATTTAGTTGATCTCGCATTTATGCGACATCAACTTGGCGCCGTCTGTGGGAACGAGGCCATGTACCTCTACCCAAGCCCCTCGTCTGGGGGGCTATGATGTAGATATGCGTCCCACATTGGTTGTAGACGAGGAGCTTGAGTGGCTTATAAGCCCCAAGACCTCCTCTCCCCAGCGAGGCGCCTTTTCAGGACAAATCCGTGAGGCTCATACGGAGCCAAAGCGAACAATACCTCGCGCAAGGGGCACCGATCAAGTCGCATGTCGCATCAATGGCGCCGTCTGTGGAACGAGGCCATGTGCCTCTACCCAAGCCCCTCGTCTGGAGGCTATGATGTAGATATGCGTCCCACATCGGTTGCAGACGAGGAGCTTGAGTGGCTTATAAGCCCCAAGACCTCCTCTCCCTAGCGAGGCGCCTTTTCAGGACAAACCCGTGAGGCTCATACGGAGTCAAAGCGGACAATACCTCGCGCAACGGGGCACCGATCAAGTCGCATGTCGCATCAATGGCGCCCTCTGTGGGAACGAGGCCATGTGCCTCTACCCAAGCCCCCTCGTCTGGGGGCTATAATGTAGATATGCGTCCCACATCGATTGCAGACGAGGAGCTTGAGTGGCTTATAAGCCCCAATACCTCCTCCCCCTAGCGAGGCGCCTTTTCAGGACAAACCCGTGAAGCTCATACGGAGCCAAAAGACAATACCTCGCAATGGGGCACCGATCAAGTCGCATGTCGCATCAATGGAGCTGTCTGTGGAAAATAGGTGATTCAACATTTGAAGATGAACACTAGACCAAAGAGTAAAAAGGAGAATGTGGTCTAGGCGGGCATAAAGGGACCTCCGAGCATGCCACGTAAGACGCCTCAACTCAGGCCGCTTCAAGTGTAGCTGCCTAGCTCGTGACCTTCTCGTCATCCTCGCAGAGACTGAGGTGCAGATCGAGCCCCCAAGTATAGTGAGCAGAAGACAACGGACTAGAGTGGATGAGGAGAACCTCAAGAGCGAGAGGAGGTCAAGCACTTCCCCTTGGAGGAGAGTCATCAATAGAGAAGAATTCCTCAAGAGAAAGAGGAGGTCAAACATCCCCCCTCTTGAAGGAAAGTCATCCAGAAGAAGATTTCCTCAAGAGGAGAGAGGAGGTCGAGCACCTCCCCTCTTGGAGGAGAGTCATCCAATAGAGAAGAATTCCTCAACAGGAAAGAGGAGGTCAAACATCCCCCCTCTTGAAGGAAAGTCATCCAGAAGAAGATTTCCTCAAGAGGAGAGAGGAGGTCGAGCACCTCCCCCTCTTAGAGAAGAGTCATCCAATAGAGAAGAATTCCTCAAGAAAGAGGAGGTCAAACATTTCATCCAAAGATCCTCAAGAGGAGAGAGGAGGTCGAACACCTCCCCCTCTTGGAGGAGAGTCATCTAATAGAGAAGAATTCCTCAAGAAAAAGGTTAAACATCCCCCCTCTTGAAGGAAATCTAGTAGAAGATTTCCTCAAGAGGAGAGAGGAGGTCAAGCACCTCCCCCTCTTGGAGGAGAGCCATCTAATGGAGGAGAATCTCAGGAGGAAAGAGGATGTCAAACACCCCACCTCTTGAAGAAGAGTCATCCAGAAGAAGAATTCCTCAAGAGGAGATAAGAGGTGGAGGTCAAGCACCTCCTCCTCCTGAAGGACACCTCAAGAGGGAAAGGAGGTCAAACACCTCCTCCCCTCTTGGAAAAGAGCCATCCAACGGAGGGGAACTTCAGGAGAGAGAGGAGGTCAAGCACCTCCCCCTCTTGAAGGAGAATCATCTGAAAGAAGAATTCAAGAGGAGAGAGGAGGTCAAGCGCCTCCCCCTCTTGGACGAGAGCAATCTGAAAGAAGAATTCCTCAAGAGAAGAGAGGAGGTCACGCACATTTGCCTTTTGGAGGAAACCATCAAGGAAGCGTGTCATCTCAAGGAGAAGAACCCCAAGGAGATAAAGGAGGCGACGCGATGTGACTCGACAAAGGGTGGCGTGACTCAACCAAGTACAACGTGACGCAACACGTCATAGTGCGACACAATGTTACGCAATATGACATAGCTCGATGAGATGCGATGCAGTGTAATGCAACACGATATGGCGCATGCAATGTAACACGAGACAACACAATGCGATAGTGAGATGAACGAGATCCAACAGAGGTTGATCGCCTCGACCAACATCTAGTCGAGGCGAGATGCCTCCACCAGATGGGATGTCCAGGTCAAGGCGTACCTCGTCCGAGACTAGGTCAAGGCAACACGCCTCGACCTGAGAAATCTGACCGAGGCGAACCTCTGCCAAAACCTGGTTGAAACATTAAACCTCGACCAGCAGCATCATCTTCCTCTAGTAAGCAACAATACCATTCAATGGCAACCCCCACTCTCAACAATTCTCTCCGACATTTCATGACCTAACCCGGATGGGCACCTAGCCATGAAGAATTTTACCAAAAGAAAGCAAGAAAATCAATTTGCAGAAATAGACAGGACGAGAGTCGCACCAAGATTGTATGTAAGCATCAAAGATAAGTCACAATAAAGCAGGAGACAAAAAAAAAAAAGAAGAACTAAAGCAAAGAGACTCCTAAGCAATTATCTCCCAACAAACGCATAAAGTAACGCATAAAACGAAAATATAATAAGAGGAACTCCTAAGAAGTTCCATAAAAAATGCTCGAAGAAACTTCTATGAAATTCCAGAGTGGCACCTAAAAGTAATCAAAAGAACTCCTAAAAAGTTCCGTAAAAATGGTCAAGTGAGCTCCTAAGAAGCTCCCAAACCAAAATGTGTTAGCATTCTATGAAGGAAAACCTAAGAAGTTCCGTAAAAATGGTCAAATGAGCTCCTAAGAAGCTCCCAAACCACAACATGTTAGCATCATATGAAGGAACTCCTAAGAAGTTCCGTAAAAATGGTCAAGTGAGCTCCTAGAAGCTCCCAAACCAAAACGTGTTAGCATTCTACGAAGGGACTCCTAAGAAGTTCCATAAAAATGGTCAAGTGAGCTCCTAAGAAGCTCTCAAACCAAAATGTGTTAGCATTGTATGAAGGAACTCCTAACAAGTTCCATAAAAATGATCAAACGAGCTCCTAAGAAGCTTCAAAGCAAAAAGTAGTAGCAACCTATGAAAGAATCCTAAGAAGTCCCAGGAAATATATAGTGAATAAAGACAACAAGAATAAATAAGAAAAGAGGGAATTTAGAAATAATAACTATGTTGTCCCGATTAACAAACACAAAATTAATAAAGAAGACTATGAGGTAGGTCAAGCACCTGTACTCTTGAAGGAGAATCATCCGAAAGAAGAATATCCCAAGAGGAAAGATGAGGTCAGACACCTCCCCTTCTTGAAGGAGAATCATCCGAAAAAGGAAAGCCTCAAGAGGAAAGACAGGATCGAGCACATTCCGTCATTTGGAAGAAAACCACAAGAGGAGAAAGGAGGTCGAGCACTTCTCCCTCCTGAAGGGTGTCATCCCGAATAAAAGAACCCCGAATAGATAAAGGAGGTTAAGCGTAACGATGCGACACGATCGATTTGACCAAGTACGATGTGGTCGCAACACGACATAGCGCGACAAGACGCAAAGCATCACAATGTAACGCGACATGGCGCGGTGCGATGTAATACAAGACAACACAATGCGACAACGAGACGCATCTCCGCGAGCGAGATCTAGCGGAGGCAGTTGACTGCTTCGACCAGTATATGATCAGTGCCGATTGCCTCGACTTGGGACCTCGACCACCTGAACCAGGTCGAGCGTGCCTCAGCCGCGACCATATCGAGGAGACATGCCTCGACCGCGACCAATGTGCCTTGACCAAGTCGAGGAGACATGCCTCGACCAGGTCGAGCGTGCCTTGACCGCGACCAAGCTGAGGAGACATGCCTCGACTGTGACCAACTTTCCTCAACCGCGACCAAGTCGAGGAGACACGCCTCGACCACAACCAAGTTGAGGAGACACGACTCAACCTGGGACCTTGGCCAGCAGCAACACCACTCTACTGCGATCCCCTACTCCCAATTATTTTGACTGACATGTCATGACCCAACTCAGGTGGCCGTCTAGTCGACCCACAACTACGTTGACTCATTAGAGATGAATTAACATGACGAAACAAAAAGAGATAAATCAAAATAATGCGAGTAGAGAATAGATGATACCTCTTCTAGCCATGAACCCAAAGAAGATGGAAGCAGATTAATGATGATGCCATTGATTGCATCTCCCTAAAAGCTCAAAAACAAAGTCTAACAAGGGACTCAAAGGATCAGTCCTACGCTCAAATGTGACATACGGATTAAAGCTAACTCTATTTAGGAGTTGGGGGCTGTTGATGGAGGAAAAATTAATCATTCATAAAAGGAAAGATCTCTCCAGCAAGGAAAGAAAGATATCTCTATAAAATGAAGGATCGAAGTCAAACCTGCCGAATTACTGCAATTCACCAAGTTACGAGAATATTCCTAGTGAAATCATTCCTAGTCGTGTAAAAGGGGTAGGTAAAGGATGAAAGAGTACTTTACCTTCACCTACCCTTTATAGCGTACATTAGGAATAGTATAAATACCCCCTCATTTGAGAGGAAAGGGGACTTTTTGGAACATTGGAAGACATCTAGTGTAAAGCGTGTTGAATCGCGCCCTTATAATACAAATTTAGTCGATCTCGCATTTATGCGACATCAACTACCCTTATAACAGTGAAGATATATCACCCCACATTAACGCGTGAAGATGTATGAGGGTAATTTAGTCATAAAAGAATTTATTTTACTTGTAATAAGTCAATAATAAGTTAATTGGGGATAAATAACATACTTTTTTCCATCTTTCTGTTAATATCAACAATTTCAGTAAATTTTGACTAACGAGTGAACTTATTTGTTAGACTAAAACGGGTGTAGGTGTAATTTCTCAAACTACAGGGAGTTTCACGTATAATTACACCAAATCTTAGGGGAGGGGAGTGCAATTTATCCCTTATTAATTACAGAACTAAAATGATATATTTTTTTTATTTTTTGCGGCAGGTGATTTTAGTGTGTGTGGTAGCCTAACTTCCAGGGTTTTTTTATTCCAGAAGACATATTTGATAGATTTATAGGCTGCTTGCTGCTTCAAATACAATGAGCAGTATCCCTCAATTTTCTTAAAGAGTAACCTGCAAAATTCACCACAGTTAGATTCACGTTGGGGAAGCCCATCTGAATATACGGTGATCCTTCGATGCTTAAATTAATTGATTTTTTGAAACAATTTTTATTAATATTTGTTTGACTAATTAGTATTATAATCACTTGTGGTTAACATTTGCATTAAATATGATAGAATTCTTGAAGACTTTTTTTTTTTTGGGAAGGGAAAACAGAGAATCGATTAATGTGGCAACTCGGCCAAAATGAGTTCACAACTAGGGAAGGGGAGAGATGAAGATCCTTCAACTCTACTCACCGTGCATTATCAAATTTGGTACTGTGTGCATGGACAATCGGGTCAAGCCTTTACCACCACTTTATTGGGATGTGGATTAAGTACATAAATTATGATTTTAAGCTCAAATTACTATAAAAACTCCTTGTTAGGCGTATCAACAACTAACGCAATCCACTAGTCCCTGTTAGGTTTTCATTATTTTTTTGTGGTCAATTGATCAAAATGCCTTTATAGATTATGAATTATAATTTTACTTAATTTTATTTTTATTTTTTAAACTTTTTTTATGGATTAAGTAGAAAATATGTTTTTACAACTTTTTAATTTTTTCTGTCCATCTTGTCCGATTTTTTTATATTTCTTATTTGAGAAAATACTGTAAGAACAAAATCAATAGTTTTAAATTTTCATCCAAAAATTTGATAATTTTATCAAAAATTAAGAGACATTAATAATCTTTTAAATAGTAAATAATATTTATATAATTATATCAAATTTTATAAAAACTCGTTATAATTTACTCATATGTACACACATTACTTGTACTTGAGGGTGCCAAGACCCCTCATAGCCCTTCGATCGGTCTAAGAGAAACCACAAAAACTTCGCTCTGCAGACTCATCAGCGGCGTCGAAACACTAAAGGTGAGTACTTGCCACAAACTAGATGACAAAAAAGATAAAATACATATGATCTTCGAGGACAAATAATTTTTATCAATTCCGTAACTTAATTCATGGGAGACTTATTTGTTAGATAGAAATAAATTTTCAAAGTGTTAGATGTAATTTTCAAATTACAGAGAATCTATGTATAATTACACCAAATCTCATGAGAGTTGAGTGGAGTTATTCCTATTTTTTATTTTTAAAAACGTATTTTGTAATTCTACACGATTATAGATGAGTTTTTTATATGTCCATATGTAAGGAGCGATAGCGTAACATAGTACATTTCTTAAAGAAAGATAAGGTTGTAGAAATGACAAGTTGACAACATAAAATAAATCAAAATGAACAATTTGCAACTTAAAAATTTTTAAAATCAGGCTATTAATTACAATTGGCAGATCGTATATATATATAATTATTTGGGCTCTTGAAAATTGTAAAGGAATCAAACTTTAATGGTAGATCCACCACTCATGCAATTTGACTATTAATTCTAGTGCTATGATCATATTTATAATTCAAAACGATCGATAAACAAAATAAAACAAAGTACCATGTTTCTCACGGTGTATCATGTACTTTTATACCTTGACTCTTACGATGTTTAAATAATATAGTATTAGGACTATTAGTGGTGAAATATCAGGTAATAATTTTAACGTAGTAATAAAAATATATATTTAGTGACAATAATATTAATTTTGTAACTATATAATTATTAATGATAAAAATTGTGTATAAAGACATCACTATATATAGATAATCAGTAACACATTTATAGTGATAACTTCATGAAAATTCAGATACAATGATTATTGTCATCAAGTTATCGCCATACAGATATCGCTTATTATTTCTATTGATAATTTGATGCACAATATTTTGTCAATAATTCTTGCTAATTATGATTTTTACAAAATAATTATCATTATTATTAAAACTTTAAAATTCATTATTACGACAAAATAAAAATTCTTACCACTAAATATATACAATTAGGGACAATTATTGTTTTTAAATTTTTGTTGGTAATTCTTTTTATTTTGTTGCAGTGTGTTCACCTTTATTTTTTGTGATGGAGAATGAAAGTACCAAAGAAATAAGGGCTGATATTAAAATCTGCCAATATTGTAATTGTTTGTTAAGAGTCATTTTTAGTTTTATTTTTTGATAAGAAAAACAAATATTTAATAAAGTTCTCATCATCACGTTATGAAAAAATTTGTATCTTTAGATTTGAATTTAAAACCTCGTACATACTATGTTTTGAAAATATATATTTAAATTAATTATACTTAGACACACTTTAGTAATACAAAATTACGCTGTTTTCAATGTATAAAAACGAGCAAGGAGTACTTCATCGGCCAAAACAAACGCTTGATCTTCAAAGATTCAGCACGTAGACCAGTAGCTCTGCAAAATGCTGTTCTCCACAGTTGCAGTTCTTGTTCTGGCGTTCTTCTTCCTCCACCTCTACTTTTCAGTGATTGTTAAACCTGCAAGAATCCGCAAAATCTTGAAGCAGCAAGGCATCAACGGCCCCCCTCCCAAAATCCTCCTCGGAAACACACTGGACATCAAGAAATCTCGAGACGCAGCCGAGAAGGCCACCGTCAACCACCCGCATCCGCTGCTCATCCACAACGCGGCCGCTGTTTTACCCTTTGCGGAGGAATGGAGGCAGCAATACGGTATGCATGCATTGGCATATATAATAAACAATGGTTTCCTTATTAGTATTTCGTACAAATTAACACTGACGTAATGGGAGGTTACAGGTCCGTTGTACGTGTTTTCTATTGGGAAGATGCAAGTATTGTATGTGAACAAGCCTGAGTTTGTGAAAGAGATAACGACTTGCACGTCGCTGGACTTGGGCAGGCCTTCGTATCAGCAGAAAGTATTCGGACCCTTACTCGGGAAGGGAATCCTACCCTCGAATGGATCCATTTGGGCACGGCAGAGGAAGATTATAGCTCCTGAATTGTTCATGGAAAAAGTGAAGGTACGTCTATGTACTCTTTATCTGTATTTTATTGGTTATTTTGTTATGATTTAAATTTATTGAACGGTCGGGTTAGATCTGAACCTTGATATGAATCTGGCCCTGGATTTTGAACTCATATTAGGGATGAGCCTCATATCTTGCAATTAATTAGGATCATAACTATTCAGCATGCTCACATCAAGTATTGTCTGACGTAAGGGGTTTTTTTACGGCTATCAGCTCTCCCGACCGAGATTCCTTAACAATCACAACATCTATACATGAAAGATCATATATAATTATAACTGTCTCGAAATTTAGAGCTGCAAAAGCGAATGATCCACGTTTATGAAACATGGCGCGATTGCGCAATAATATTGGTTCATGACGCAGGGTATGATGAGCATAATTACTGAGTCAGGTCTGGCGCTAGTAGATTCGTGGAAGCATAAAGTTGAGAGTGAAGAAGGTGGCGTGGTGGAAATCGGCGTGGATCACCGTATGAAGAGATTTTCCGGGGACATAATATCCAGAGCTTGTTTTGGTAGTAGCTACTCCAAAGGCCAGGAGATTTTCTTGAAGTTCGATGTTCTCCAAGAGATTATGTCCAAGAGGACACTTTCAGCTTTAGGCATTCCAGGCTTAAGGTATTATGATTCGGGGCTGCTTAAGTAAACTGCATATACAGTTTAAAAAAAAAGTTGTTTATATTGTTGTTGTACGCGGTTTCCACGAACATATAAAAATTATAGTGCGGGATAAAGAAGAAAATTATAAAAAGATAAAAATGTAGTGAGGTGATGAAAAAGAAGTATATAAGAAAAAAGAAACGTGGGGTAAAGTGAGAAAGAAAGAAAAATTATAATTGTGAGTTTATTAAAAAATATCAAGGCTTGTAAGAAAAAATAAACATGGAGAATGTGAGAGAGAAAAAGTTAATTTTGTAATAGAATTTATTAAAATTATGGAAGTTTGTGAGGGCAAAAAATATGGAGAACATGAGAGAGAAAAATTGAGTAGTGGGTTGAGAGAAAAAAAAATTAATTTTAAAATAATTAAAAATAGATAAAATTATAATTTTGGTCCTATAACTTTATGTTATTAGCATTTTTAGTCATGTAACATACTCTATTGACACATTTAGTCTTTTTTTTGATGAATTTAGTTCTAAACATCTCACATTTGGTCTTTTTTTGACAAATTTAGTCATGTATTGACAATTTTGGTCCTAACGACTCATAGTTACAGGAACAAAAATGAGATTTATTAAAGTGTGAATGAAATCAAAATTGTCAACACAGGACTAAATTTGTCAAAGAAGGACTAAATATGTAAATGAAGTAAGTTACAGGACTAAAAGTACTAACGACCTAAAGTTATAGGACCAAAAATGCAATTTTGTCTTAAAAATATTAAAATTGCTATTATGGAAATCTTATTAGAAAGAATAACATGAATGAAAGAGTAAAATAAAATAATAAAAAATTGGTATGATCAATGAGTTTTCTATTATAATACTATAAATAGATATAGGGAAAAATACAAGTAACCCCTTGTAATATTGTAAATGAGCAAATTACCCTCTATGAAAGAAAAGTAGCAATTTATCTCCCTATATTGTTCAAAATGAAGCAATTTATCTCCTTAGACAAAGAAGTAAATTGCTTCATTTTAAAAAAATATAGAGAATAAATTGCTATTTTATTTTCATAGGGGATAATTTGCTCATTTGTAATATTACGAAGTGATAAAATACTTTTCCCCTAAATATATATGGAAAAATACAACTTACCTCATGTTTTATAAAAAAAATGATCAATTTACATGCCCCACCTGTACTATAAAAGATAGAGCAAAATACCCTCATAAATTTAGTTGTGCACTACACGCACTCCGTTTACATTTGGGTTTAATTTTTCAACCATTAAAAATATTATTTTATTTATATATATTTAATTTAAAATATTAATACATATATTTGAAAAATAATAATATATTATATATTATATATTCTATATTTAGTTATACAAAAATTATTTATATATATATATATATATATGTATATATATACATATATACATCCTTTCTTTCTCGTCGTCCACGCCAAACTGCCGCCCTGCCGCCACCATCTCCCTCCCCTCATGCTGCCGACCCCAGCCCTCTCCCTCGCGTTGTCGCCGCCCCCATTGCCCCTTCACCTTCCTCCTCCATCGCCCCTGTTCCTCCTCTTTGTTCCCTCGTCCTCGCGATGCCACTACCCCCCTCCACCTCCTGTGCCCAGATCCGCCAAGATTCGCTCCCTTGGCCCTCGTCTCCCTTTCCTCCTTCCTTGCCCCAAGTCATCGTCTCCCCCTTGTCCCTTCTCCTCCTACCGGCCTCTCTCTCAGTATATATATATAGTCAAATTTAATTATATATAATATATAATTAATATTGGGATAAATTGCATTTAACTCTATAATTGTGCAACAGGCATCTTCCTACAAAGAGAAACAGGAAAATATGGGCACTAGAGAAGGAAATCAGTGCATTGATCTTGAAGGTAGTGAAGGAAAGGCGACAAGCAGGATACGAGAGGGATTTGCTCCAGACACTTCTTGAAGGTGCAAAGAGTAGCTATTCTACCTCGTCTGCAATCGATCAGTTCATCGTTGATAACTGCAGAAACATCTATTTGGCTGGATTCGAGACTTCTGCTGTGTCGGCTTCTTGGTGTCTCATGTTGCTGGCTTCGAACCCAGAATGGCAAACACGCGTCAGAGATGAGGCTGAGGAATTTTGTCAGGGTCGAATCCCAGACATAGACATGCTTCGTAAGATGAAACAGGTACATAAAACTCAAACATTTAGATTTACAATCTCCTGCCCACCCATTATTTTAAAGAAAAAGAATGCAATGTACCACCTAACCACTGAATTTCACTATTGATTTTGCAGTTGCATATGGTGATTCAAGAAACGATGCGCCTTTACCCTCCGGCCCCTACCCTGGCAAGGGAGGCGTTCAAAGACGTGAAGATAGGTAACATCCGGGTGCCCAAGGGCGTCATCGTATGGACTATGGTGACCGCATTGCACACCGACACAGCACTTTGGGGCGCAGATGCCCTTGAATTTAATCCAAAGCGTTTTGAAAATGGAATCTCCGGTGCATGCAAGAGCCCAAACGCATACATGCCATTTGGGTTCGGACAGCGGGTTTGCGTTGGACAGCACCTGGCGATGGTTGAGCTAAAGTTGCTGATGGCTCTTATTCTTACCAATTTCTCCTTCACATTGTCACCTAATTACGTTCACTCACCAGTTATGAAGATGATTATAGAGCCGAAGCATGGAGTTCAGATTATGGTCAAGAAGCTGTGAGATGTTGTAGCTTGTGGGTGCGGTGGGTGGGTGACCTTTTCTTCCGAAAATTATTATTCGAACCTGAATCGATCGGACCAATCACTTTTCCGAAACTGTATGAAGTAAATTGCTTCGGATAATTGCCGAACTAATTATGAAGTAAATTTTTCGTTGTTAATTTATATTATGTAATATATATTTTTATTCTTTTGATCCTCAATTTGACAACTTTACATTAAGGATAAATTGAAAGTAATCAATTTTAATTATATTTTTAAAAGAATTGGGACAAAAGTTGGGACAATGATATCAAAAATTTCGTACCAAAATATTTCATACCGACACCAGAATCAAAAAAATGGGAAAATTTATTCGTCCAAATTCCGTCAGCAGTACCCTAATTATGAAGGCAAAAATTTCAAAAAATTAACTTTCCAACTGATTCGAAAATGAATTTGGAACGACCAAAAAATCAATAGAAGAATAGCACCCGTGTTTGACCCAAAAAAGTTGCTTAATTTTTCGGATACAATATGTTTACGTCTGTTATCACATGCTATTTCTTATACTACTTCAGGATGAATTTTGGGATGACATCAATCAAAAATTACGTTAGGATATTTTGGAACGTCAATTGTGATGAATTCCACCACAAATTCAATTCCAAATGCATTTCAATTCTCAAAATAATTTGGGACAATTTTGGATGACTCCTCTATCATAAAATCTACGTCACATTTTTTTCGACTACGTCACAGTTTTCGACAAGTGATATAGGGCCTACTTGGCTTATGATAGAGACTCCGCCTAATAAGGAAGAGAGATACTTATGAGAATTAGTTGGTCAAAGCCTTAATAGTCTTATTTTGAATCAAACTTGTTAATATTTATTACTTTAATTCCAGTCATTACGGTACATTTGAAAGACAAACGGCCTATAATAAGATGAAAAACAGAAATGAGAGACTTTTGAAAAGATTTTGTTATATATATAGATATTATTGATGAGTTTTTCATATGTCTATATACTTAATGATGTAATAGAATAATTCCATAGGCTGCAATAAAAAAAGTAACAACTGCGACTTGGATATTTTAATAATTCTATTTATTGCAACTTGCACAGCTCCAACATTCTGTCATGTTACTGCAACAATAATAATTGTAATCGATTTTTTTTTTTTTTTTTAAATGTCAAAGAATCAACAAATTTAAGTTTAGTACAAGTACTGCTCATGACCATGCAATCTGACTTATTATTTTGCTGTCATCATCACCATATATATATAATTCAAATGAAAAACCAAATATAACTAAGTACCAGGTTCTCACGCTGTATATATATTTTGACCCTTGACCCTTGACCCTTGACCTTATGATAATTAATATTTTGTATTTTTTGTTGGACTTGAAATTAACAAACAAGTAAGAGGTTAATGTTAAAATCAGGTAATTAATTAATATAATTGTTTGTTATAAGTTTTTGTGAACAATGAGAACAAATATTTGATAAAGTTCTCATCATCACTTATAAAGAAGTAAAGTTAAAATATGATATATGTTGTGAAAATATTTGTGTTTTTTGTTGTGATTTGAAAATTTAATTAGCGGCAACATTACTCGTTTGAGATCGATGTTTTTCGTTTATTTTATTATCATGAACAACAAAAACCATTTCGAACTTGATAAACTCGTTAATCTAATAAAAAAAAATTATTGTTTTTTTTTCCATATTTTGATAAGATCATATGCGCATGCCCCCACTTAGCGCCCTCACAATGTCAACGTTAGAATGCTATTAATCAATTTGAAGTTTATGAATATGATTAGTTAAAGTTTTATACAAATTACACTTCAAGTTTTTAGCTAAAATTATATTTTTGATTATGTAACTATAGATCATTTGAACTTTTTTTTTTTTTACCAAATTTAGTCATGTGTTGACAATTTAATTTCCTACTTATGGGAGTATATCTTATTTTTTGTCCTATAACTATAGGCCGTTAGCACCAAAATTATCAATACAAAAGTAAATTTGCAAAAAAATGAATCAATGTAAGATATTTAGAGCTAAATTCGTCAACAAAAAAAAAGTAGATGTGAAAATAAAACGAATTATAAGATCAAAAGTACTATCAATCTATAATTACAGGACCCAAAATAAAATTTTGCCCTCTAAAAAAAACAATAACACGTAGCAAATATCATGATATGAATTATTACTTTGGCTCTTCAACATTGACTTGGAAATGTCTGTATCAGGCAGTCTGTTAGGGCGTATTACACGGCGCTTGTCCTTATTATGTACAGTACTTAATTTCCACTTGCAAATCGGTATGTATTTGTTGACTGAAATTTTTCAAGAATGACATTCTATTTCAACAAAATAATTGTTTGTTTTTTTTATTGACATGTTTATAATGATAGTTATATCATATGACTAGTTGTTGGTAGAAAAATATCATTATGAAAAAAAAATATTTTTATGGTGTAAATTACTGCGGCTTAAAATCGTGATAAATCAATATTGTTTATCATGATTAAACAGAATCGATGCAAAAACTTAAGTTTTGATCATATTTGATAAATAATCGCCATTATTTCATTTATAGTCAAAACATTTGCCATAATTCTTAGTTGTAATTAACTACGTTTTGACTTTAATTACAGAAACGAGTAATAGTCGTTAATTATGTACATAGTCATAGTTATTTAGTATTCGATATTGTTTTTCAATAATTATTAAACAATTATTTTATTTTGTATTTTTTTTATCTTTACTAATATAAAAAGGAAAGGGGTACCATACTCACAAACGACAGTTAGTGACACCGTTTGCACCAATTTTTGTAAAGTCAAAAATGTCCTTCACTAATAAGATACTAACTCATTCCACTTTCCAAATTATTCATTAACTAATAAATTAGCTTTTTAATATCATGTATTGATTTGCTTATTTACTCTTATTTATAATATATTTTAAAATATAAAAATTATTTGTTAGATGCACGCAGGAACAACGTGCACACAACGGCTAATGTATTGGAAAATGAGAACTTTCATATGAGAGACAAAATAAAAAAAAGAAAGCTAATTTTCAAGGAAAGACAATTACAACTAGCTTAGATTGAAGATGTAATAGCATATGGGGAAATTGAGGCATCATGATGTTAAAAGTCATGCTCTGCTGTATGCGTGGAATATTGTTTATACTGAATAGTAGGTGATATGTGTATTGTTTCTACTAAATAGTACGTAGGTGGTGTTTCTACTGCAATTTTACTCGTATATGAATCCCTTTTGATAATTTAATTTTGTAATTTTAAAATTTTTTGTGCATTAGGATAAAAATGGGTAAAATTTGTTAAAATGACAGAAAAAATGCACCCAATTAAGCTGGTCATGTATATATTTTTCCGATTATTTTATTTTTAATGCGCGGAATTTTTAAAATTACAAGGCATGATTATCAAGAATGGGTTCGTATAGAATTATTATGGCAAACCCTTATCTGTATAGGATAAGATTATAATTTTCTCAAAGGAGAAAATAAGTATGGAGAATAAATGGAGAAAGTAAAATTTGATTCAGATGAGATTCCTCTGGAGTTTAATTTTATTTTCGTCTAAAATTAAGTAAAAAAGTGAAATATAATGCTAAAATGACAAAGAAAACCATTTTATTTTATTTAATGGAATATATATGTATAGATATAGTTTTATCTATACAAAAACAAAGGACTCATTTTATTTTGATATTGACATCTAAAAATATTTCATTCTTCTTCTGGTCAATGTACTTTTATTAATAAGTTTTCAAATTTAAATTTAATTGTTTTTAATAATTCAAAAGTATTTTAGCATTAATTTGTTTACTCTATAATGATAGCAAAGAGTTAATTGGTAAAATTAGTTACGAAATTACTCTTGCATTTGCAGTCTATCTTTATCGTATCAATAAAAAATATTTGAAATTTACTTCTCAATAATTTTTAAAAATAAAGGGATAATATATCTATACCTCTTGATTTCTGATCCATTTACGCAAATCACTCATATTTTTTACGTAATTACAGAAATCACCCTTATCAACAACAAAAAAATAGAGATAGTTTGTCTAATGATGCTATTAATGTTTTTGGAGATGTATGTGTAACTTTTAAAAAAAAAAAAATCGAGATAGTTTTTATAAATAACATTGATATTAATGAGTGTATATGAAAATTTTCAAAAGAAAAAAAATATTATATAAATAAGATGATAGATAAAGGATATAGATGTAATTATCCCTATAAAAAAAATGTTGGTGTCGGCCTACCCTTCTTCTTTCCAAAGTTTGAAGTAGTTATTGCTGTGGACGTAGAAAATTTCAATCCTGTGATGCGGTCTTCCTTGAAACACAGTCCCCCTTTGATGTTAGTCAATCAAACCATCAGCATCGGGAAAAAAAAAAAAAAAAAAATTTTAAATATATTTTTGGTTCTATAATTTAAGTTATTTGGCGTTTTCTTTTTTTAAATTTTTTAGTGTAGTATCTTAATTTGACATCTTTTAAATTTTCGAAATTTTAGTTATTTTCTTCGTCAGAAAAATGTATGTGCCTCTCACGTGAGATTTTTAATTCTATTGATCCGATTCTGCCAATTTTTGGTCATTTAATTTTTTAGGGTAGTAATTTGGTTCTATATCTTTTCAATTTTTGTAATTTCAATCTTTTTTCTCTCTGGAGGTCACTTTTCTTGCAGGTGGAGGTGAACCCTGATGAACTAAAGAATTGGAATCGCAAAAATTAAATAGATGCAGAATCAAAATGCTATTTTAAAAAATTAAATGGCGAAACGCCTAACTTAAGTTAGGGACAAAAAAAAAAATGTATTTAATCCGGACAAGAAATACCACGTTAATAGTAGATACGGTTTGAATTAATTTTGGTCGTACCCTTTGACTAAATCCGAAGTTCCAGCATTTATGGTTTGTCAGAGATAAGGTTTGAACATTGAATTAATACTCCTGTCCAACTCTTCTATTCTATTATTATGGCGCATTTAATATCATATAATACCAATATGGAGTGCACAAATTAATTAATGTTATCTCCATCATTATTTTCTATATATTTTATAAATAATAAAGTATCACAATTCAAATTTGATAGTAATAAAATTTTATGAATTCGTGAAACTACACAAATAATTATCATATATTTATTTCAAAAAAATTGTATACGTGAAGTGTAATGTCGATCGTAATAAAAGATTTAATAAAATTTGTAATAAAGTAAAAAAATATTCTAATTCTATATGGATACATATTAAAGTGTTGGATTTTTTATTTTTTTTTTCATTTTTGTTGGATCTCTTATTTCATAACACAAATTTATATAAAAATAACGTGAAATGGAATAAAAAATATAATAGAATTTGCAACAGAAAAATTTAGTTAACGTATTCTCCATATGGACCGTATCGGTGCCTATATAAAGAGCGAGGAGTACTTGACCAGCCACAATCACAACACAAGCATTGCTGGATCCTCAATAGATTCAGCACGTCCGCCTCTGCAAAAATGCTTTCTTTCTTCACAGTTGCATGTCTTGTGCTGACATTCTTCTTACTCCGTCTCTACTTTTCAATGATTGTTAAACCTGCAAGAATCCGCAAATTCTTGAGGCAGCAAGGGATCGACGGCCCCCCTCCCAAAATCCTCCTCGGAAACATACTGGATGTCAAGAAATCCCGAGACGCAGCCGAGAAGGCCGCCCTCAACCACCCGCATCCGCCGCTCATCCACAACACCGCCGCTGTTTTACCCTTTGCGGAGGAATGGAGGCAGCAATACGGTATGTATGCATTGGAATATATATACAATGGTTTCTTTATTAGTATTTCGTACAAATTAACACTGACGTGAGGGAAGTTTACAGGTCCATTGTATGTGTTTTCTTTCGGGAAGATGCAAGTATTGTACGTGAACAATCCTGACTTGGTGAAAGAGATAACGACTTGCACGTCACTAGACTTGGGCAGGCCTTCGTATCAGTCGAAAGTACTCGGGCCCTTACTCGGAAAGGGAATCCTACCGTCGAATGGATCCATTTGGGCACGGCAGAGGAAGATTATAGCTCCTGAATTGTTCATGGACAAAGTCAAGGTACGTCTATGTCTTGTTATGATTTAATTTGAAATAAGATCAGGACCTCGATATGAACCCGATCCATTTTGGGGTGGATTTTGAACTCATAATAGGGGTGAATCTTATATTTTGCAGTTAAGATCATAACTATTTAGCATGCTTAATCAAGTATTTTGAAGCATCAATGTAGAAATTTTTTTGTTCGGATCAGGTTCGGTCAAACAAACTAATCGCAGAACAAATGTAAAAAATAATTGCCATGTGATTGATCCCTTTCTTTTGAACTGTACATCAATCATACGATAATATATTGTATTTGCTATATAATTAGTTCAGATTTGATCGTGGATTAGAATTTCCCACTGAGCGAATGTTCGCGTTTATGAAACATGGCACAATTGCAAAATAAGATTTGTTCATGATGCAGGGTATGATGAGCATAATTACTGAGTCGGGTGTAGCGCTAGTATATTCGTGGAAGCATAAAGTTGAGAGTGAAGAAGGTGGTGTAGTGGAAATCGGAGTGGATCACTGCATGAAGAGATTTTCCGGGGACATAATATCCAGAGCTTGTTTTGGTAGTAGCTACTCCAAAGGCCAAGAGATTTTCTTGAAGTTCGATGATCTCCAAGAGATTATGTCCAAAAGGACATTTTCAGCTTTAGGCATTCCAGGATTAAGGTAATGATTCGTGCTAGCTGCTTAAGTAAACTGCATACACGGTTAAAAAAGGTTGTCTTAATATAGTTGATACATAACATGTGATTAATTGTGTAACAGGCATCTTCCTACAAAGAGAAACAGGCAAATATGGGCACTAGAGAAGGAAATCAGTGCATTGATCTTGAAGATAGTGAAGGAAAGGCGACAAGCAGGACGCGAAAAAGACTTGCTCCAGACACTTCTTGAAGGTGCAGAGAGTAGTTATTCTACCTCGGCTGCAATCGATCAGTTCATCGTTGATAACTGCAGAAACATCTATTTAGCTGGATTTGAGACTTCTGCTGTGTCGGCTTCTTGGTGTCTCATGTTATTGGCTTCCAACCCGGAATGGCAAACACGCGTCAGAGATGAGGTCGAGGAAGTCTGTCAAGGTCGAATCCCAGACACAGACATGCTTCGTAAGATGAAACAGGTATATAAAATTCAAACGTTTAAATTATTCCTGCCTGCCCACCCACCCACCCAAATTTAGTTCCAACAGTCTAAGGGATCCTGATATATGGTTTATTATTGATTTTGCAGCTGCATATGGTGATTCAAGAAACGATGCGCCTATACCCTCCGGCGCCTACCCTGGCAAGGGAGGCGTTCAAAGACGTGAAGATAGGCAATATTCAGGTGCCCAAGGGCGTAAACGTATGGACCATGGTGACAGCATTGCACACCGACACAGCCCTTTGGGGTGCAGATGCGCTTGAATTTAAACCACAAAGGTTTGAAAATGGAATCTCTGGTGCATGCAAGAGCCCAAACGCATACATGCCGTTTGGGTTCGGACAGCGGGTTTGCGTCGGACAGCACCTGGCGATGGTTGAGCTGAAGTTGCTGATGGCTCTTATTCTTACCAATTTCTCCTTCACATTGTCACCTAATTATGTTCACTCACCACTTATGAAGATGATTATAGAGCCGAAGCATGGAGTTCAGATTATTGTTAAGAAGCTGTGATCGAGACATTGTAACTTGTGGGTGGGGGTGGATGAAAATGCTGTAGAAGCTCTTCTTCTGTTCTTTATTGTTTTCTATACGTTTTTGAATAAAAATTCACACCAAAATTATAAAAGAAATTCTCTTATCACATATTCAACTGCGGTATTTTCTCTCAGAATTTGGCTCCAAGTTTCCATGTTAAAATAGAAGCATGTAACTTGCTGAATCGATACACGTGGTCAATGAGTGCATTGGAAAATTCTTATCCAGACCAAATTTAGTCGAATCAAATTAATCACAGAGCAAGTGTGTTATGATTGATCACTTTTCTTGAATTGTACACCAATCACATGACAAGTGTATTCCAATTGCCCTTTAATTAGTTCAGGTTCGAACTAGAATTTCCCATAATGCATTTTCGATAAAGTAGAGTACCGAATGTGCAATATTCTGTGTATGGTTGCCTCTTCAGTTTTGTAGGCTGATTCTTCTCATCTTGTCTTTTTCTTGCTTCTATTGGAAAATTTCCAATAGAAGCCAACACGAGACCTTCAACTTTATTAGCAGTTGACTAACGCCACATGTTCATTTACGTGGAATATTACAATGCTTTTATGGTTTCCTTATTAGTATTCCATACAAATTAACACTGAAATGATGGGAGTTACAGGTCCATTGTATGTGTTTTCTTTCGGGAAGATGCAAGTATTGTACGTGAACAATCCTGACTTGGTGAAAGAGATAACGACTTGCACGTCACTAGACTTGGGCAGGCCTTCGTGTCAGTGGAAAGTACTCGGGCCCTTACTCGGAAAGGGAATCCAGCCATCGAATGGATCGGCTTGGGCACGGCAGAGGAAGCTTATAGCTCCTGAATTGTTTATGGACAAAGTCA
This sequence comes from Sesamum angolense, assembly GCA_034509725.1. Taxonomy (NCBI): domain Eukaryota; kingdom Viridiplantae; phylum Streptophyta; class Magnoliopsida; order Lamiales; family Pedaliaceae; genus Sesamum; species Sesamum angolense. The sequence goes on from JACGWL010000013.1 coordinate 2,504,679, forward strand.
AGGTACGTCTATGTATTTTTTATTTGTATTTATTGGTTATTTTGTTATGATTTAATTTAGAATAGAATGATCAAAGTTAAATCTGGACTTCGACGTGGCTCAGTTCTATTTAGGCCGGTTTTGAACTTATAATTGGATTTTGGGGAGGTCTCGAGTTTTGTGTTTCACTTTGAGATCCAACCAAAAACCCAATCCGATTCTTTTAATATATTTTTATATGCATATGAAAGGGTTAAATAATTTTCCATCCTATGGTATAAATAATTTAAAAAAAAAAACTTAAGTGAAAAAATTATCAAAAAGACCTTCTAGTGATTCATCCTTCTAGCTATTGCATTATACTCTAAACAAGTTATTGACAATGTTTTTAAGATTACGTAAAAAATTATTATTTAAATTCATTTTTATATTTATTTTTTATCTCTTGAAGTTTGAAGAAAAATAGGAAAAATTGGTGCATTAGAGCTAAGCTTGAAAAATACCATGACATGGAAGAAAAAATGACTATTTTTCCCTCTTCAAATGAAATTTTTGTTAACTTTAATGGTTTTATTAACAGAATGGCTAAAAATGCAAAAAAAAAAAAAAAAAAAAAAAAAAAAAAGAACACAACAGTTTAAGATCCAAAATTGCAATATCAAATTATTTGAAAATCGAATTTGCATAAGTAACTTTGTTTGAGGATTAAAATTATATTTATCCCTCTCTTTCCCTCCTCCCTGGCCGCTTGCACCCGCGCTCCCACCACTTGTTCTTCACTCCTGATTTGTCCTCGCCGTCCCCCCTGCCGCGCGGTCCACCCATTTCCCAATAGTCCTCCCCCCTCGCCCAATCACCCCCTCTCTCTCTCTCTCTCTCTCTCTCTCTCTCTCTCTCTCTCTCTCTCTCTCTCCTCTCTCTCTCTCTCTCTCTCTCTCTCTCTCTCTATATATATATATATATATATATATATATGCATATCTATGTATTATAATAATACATGCAAATATACATGCCTACATAGATATAATATAAAAAAATCTCAAATTTAGACCATTATTTAAATTAATTAAATCAAGACCATTGATTTACAAAAGAACAATGAGGAAAAATCAAATTTAGAGCGGGTGAAAGTCACCGCAGCCTTCAAGGGTTGTTTTGTTTTATTGTTCAAAACTCATAGAAGTTTTTTGGTAATTTTTTTCACTAGAGAGATTTTGAATATATTTTGTATCACAAGGGGGGTTTGGAATTTTCTCATATATGAAATAATATGTTGATGTTTTATTCGCACTTATATACAACACATAAAAATAACATTTTTATAAATTAAAATAATTATATAAAATACATCGAGTATTATGATCTTAATTGCAAGATACAGACACATCCCACATCGAGTATTATGGAGTACTCATGTGGGCATGGAATTTTATGGCTTTCAGCTCTCTATCAAGAGTCCTTAACAATCACATCAATCTATATTTAATAAATGAACAACTCTAATTGTCTCAAAATTTAGAGCTGCAAGACCACCTAAGAATTATCCACTCGTATAAAACATGGCACGTACAATCGCGCAATGCACGACATCCCTTCATGATGTAGGGTATGATGAGCATAATTTCTGAGTCGGGTCTCACGCTAGTAGATTCGTGGAAGCATAAAGTTGAGAGTGAAGCTGGTGGAGTTGTGGAAATCGGAGTGGATCAGTGTACGAAGAGATTTTCCGGGGACATAATATCCAGAGCTTGTTTTGGTAGTAGCTACTTCGAAGGCCAAGAGATTTTCTTGAAGTTGGATATTCTCCAAGAGATTGTGTCCAAAGGTATACTTTCAGTTTTAGGCATTCCAGGCTTAAGGTAATGATTCCTGCTGCTTAACTAAACTGCATATACAGTTGAAAAAAAAGTTGTCTTAATGCATATATACATGTGATTGTTCAACAGTTGTCTTCCTACAGAGAGAAACAGACAAATATGGGCACCAGATAAGGAGATCAGTGCATCGATCTTGAAGGTAGTGAAGGAAAGGCGACAAGCAGGGCGCGAGAAAGACTTGCTCCAGACACTTCTTGAAGGTGCAAAGAGTAGTTATTCTACCTCGGCTGCCATCGATCAGTTCATCGTTGATAACTGCAGAAACATCTATTCAGCTGGATTCCAGACTACTGCTGTGTCGTCTTCTTGGTGTCTCATGTTGTTGGCTTCGAACCCGGAATGGCAAACGCGCGTCAGATATGAGGTTGAGGAAGTTTGTCAGGGTCGAATCCCAGATACAGACATGCTTCGCAAGATGAAACAGGTATATATAACTTGGACATTTAACGAACAATCTCCTACTTGCCGACCCAAATTTAATTCTAACAATCTAGGGACCTTGATCTATTGTTTATTTATACAAATCACCGCAGGCAAACCGCCTAACAACTAAAATTCACTATTGATTTTGCAGTTGCATATGGTGATTCAAGAAACAATGCGCCTTTATCCTCCGGCGGCTACCCTGGCAAGGGAGGCGCTCAAGGACATGAAGATAGGCAACATTCTGGTGCCCAAGGGTGTAAACGTATGGACTACAGTGACGGCATTGCACACCAACACAGCCCTTTGGGGCACAGATGCGATTGAATTTAAACCACAAAGGTTTGAAAATGGCATCGTAGGTGCATGCAACAGCCCAAACGCATACATGCCATTTGGGTTCGGACCGCGGGCTTGCGTTGGACAGCACCTGGTGATGGTTGAGCTGAAGTTGCTGATGGCTCTTATTCTTACCAATTTCTCCTTCACACTGTCTCCTAATTATGTTCACTCACCAGTTATGAAGATAATTATAGAGCCGAAGCATGGAGTTCATATTACGGTTAAGAAGCTGTGAGGCATTGTAACTTGTGGGTGGGGCGGGTGAAAATGCTGTATCTCCTCAGAATTTGGCTCCAAGTTTCCATGTTATAATAAAAGAATGTAACTCGCTGAAACGATACACGTGGTGAATAGTGAATTTTCCATAGAGTAGAGTACCGATTGTGCCACATCCTTCATATTGTGAGACCAAATATAAAATTCGGCCAAGAGAGTTATCTGCCTGTGGAAAGAATCTCTTTTACTTCACCTGCAAGAGCAACCAACAACAGAGTCGGTTGGCTAGAAGCTGTCCCTGAAACTTCTATTTGAAGAATGTATTTACTCTATTCACCTATTTGAGTCTCAAAAGAGACCGACCCAGTCTAAATGGTTGTGATTATCATCAGAGGTAAAGATATACATAAGATAACGATTTTGTATTGCAGAATTTCATGAATTGGCGGCACATGATTCTCAGTTGCTGAGAACTGCTAACCTTTGAAGACACAGGAATAGTTCAGTTGCTTTGGACAATTGCCGAGAATAACAACTGGTTGATATCGTTAGAGCCTGGCTTCTCCTCGTCCTCTGCACAATGATAATTGTTTGAAGAGTTAAGAATCATCGGATATAATCTCATCAAAAGCCCCCACATATATCAGAATTATTGCATTGCGTATATGGTAGCATGAAAGGAAGCACTTTTGATGAAATCAGATGAAACTTAACTTAGTATTACTGCTTCAGTATTTTTGAAGCCCCCACAAACATATTCCTCAACTTCATATTTACCCTTCTCAGGTATGTATTCCTAACTCCTTACAAAAAGGTATGTATTCCTAACTACCACATAACCAGACCTTACTTAACTGAAATGTTAGTCAGCTCTTCCGGAAACCAGAAAACAAGGACTTCAACTCTTTCTAGCTAAAATGGCATTATCCATTCTTGAACGAGAGAGCTTAAGCAAGCAAGGATATTTCTGCTCGCACACTACCACATCATCAGATGAAGATTTTACATGCGGAAGTTACTCGAAATTAATGAAATATGAAGTTCCTTGTTTTCTTAGCAACACCTCCATGGCGTTTGGACAAAATATGAGGATGGACAAATTATCATATTACTAAATTTCTTTGTAAAATTCCTCACCATTCATTGGAGGATTTTGTTCCTCAACTGATGTAGAAAAAACACAAAAGTTAATATAAGCATATGAAGGCATGTACTCCATTTAAACAAATAAGTTACCTGTTCTAGATTTGACCTGAAGCGTCCACTCATCAATAATCTGTACATCATGAGAGAAATAAGTTAATAATCCAAATTCCTGCGGAAACATCTTGAGAAGGTAAACTTTTAGCAAGGCCAACAGGAACGACCGTGGCACAATACTTTATGCCTGGGTACATAACCTAAAACCTTGCCAAGTAAATTTTGGTTGCTTGCTGGCAAATGATGCAGAGTCTTACTACATCATATGGAAACTGCAACCATTCGAACCTTGAACATAATTTTTTAACACTCATAATCAGTTCACGCACACAACAACCCACCCACCCCCTCCTCTTGAAATGTCTCCTTTAAATATCTTCAGTACGGTAAACAGACATCCGTACCTTCAATTGGCATCTAACCAAGGGACTTCATATCAGCTAGACCAATATATATACCTGATTGAAGCTCGCAAAAACAGGATCATCAGCATCGCTTGTGACAGGTGCACCAGAGGACGCTTGCAGCCTCTGCAGCAATGTCCTGTTTCCAACTAAGAGTGTTCTGGCTTTATCAATCAAATCCTGCACGTTAAAAGTTTTGAAACTTTTAACTTCTACGCTAATGATGAAATATTGAGACCTATAGATTTATCCAACATCAGCCATCATGATTGACAAACATGAAGAAACTAATCTGTGAAGGCTGAACCAGAAATTAGGGCAATATTTCTTTCCCATAGTTCTTAAACATTCTCAGCCCAAAATCAGCTAAAATGGCAGTAGTAGTAGTAGTAGTAGTAGTAGTAGTAGTAGTACAGAACGTAAAAAGACAAAGACTTTATACAATGGCAATGTAAGATTCAGACAGAAATAGAAACAGAGTTCTCACATATCTGTACCTGTTTTGCGACAAGAAGCTCGCGGCACTGGTCCTTCAAGGATGACATTTCTTCTTCTATTTTTTTCAACCTTGCCACCAGCTTCATGGGATTTGCCTATTGAAAAGGAAAAATTCGAAAGACAAGGTGAAGAAAATTAGGAACCCACTTAAGGTGTAAACTTGTGAGGACGAAAACAGAACACAATTTGCCCGAAAACAGAATAATAAATTCACTGGTTATATTTTTCCTCAAAGAACAAATGGAAGAAGAAGAAAGACGAGAAAGTGAAAGAAAACAGATCCCACAAAAAGGAGTAGAAAAGAGAAGTAATCCAAAGAAAAAGCGAAAATAGAAGGGGGATTGAGTACATGGTCGGGGTAGACTTGCTGGAATTCCTTATGGAGCTTGTTATGGACGGTGGATAGGTCACGATTAGCTTTAGAAAACAGGCTGAGAAGCCCATCCACTGCTTGGTTATGCTCCATTTATCACTCCACAGAAGAAAGATCTCTCTCTCTCTCTCTCTCTCTCTCTCCGGGGCGCTTCTATTTGAATTTTGAGTAGCGAATAAACCGAGCTTTTCAATTTAGGTATTCTCACTGTGTAAAAGAATCTTAAAAGATGTTCAAACGGAGGGTATTTTCGGTAATCAACCAAAGAACCCAGACCTATACAAACCTCTGGAGCTCAAGGGTTATGTTATGAAACTCCAGACCAGAGACAGCGGCAATGTCGGTTAAGCAAAGCTTCGATGGCAATTCGAAAAAACCGGTATGCCTAATTTCTTACTCTCGCCCTTCAAAATCCTGGAAATTTTTTTAAACATGTTTTTGCAGAAAATTTTGCAGTCATGGCGCTCTCGGTTTATTGGATCTTAGCTTGTTGTTCAACAAGCTTGAAGAACTATTCATTTCCAGTTTTGCATGCTTTTAGAGGATTCTTAAGTTATTTTAGACCAATTGACCATCGGATATATAAAAATTTCTATTTGGAGTTGCACGATTTCTGTAGCTCACCGTAGCTTGAAAATTCAGCTGGTGTTGTAATAAGAGCATTCCAGCATCCTTGTTGTGAAGGCGAACATTGATTTTCCACTTTATTGACGCCAATGCCTAAAGCTTGAATCAGTTATTCACTGCCAAGAAAAAGGCTTTCCTGGAAAAAAAACCACTGAAATAAGCTTTTCTTCTCAAGTTGCTCCCTGAATATCTGTGACCTGTTTTTAGTTTCAAATTTTGTTTTGCTGATTGGAAAGTATGCCAAGATGAACCTTTTATGTTATTGTCGTTATACTGCATTCTTATGTCACTTTGCTGCTATTATGAATATTCTTCTATGTAACTGCCTTCATATCATACTGCTGTATGAGTTACACCTAGTGTGTGTTGATGTATGAAAAACATGCAAGCTTCTCATTTGTTCCTATTATTGAGGAGATGGGGGGCAACATTGTATAACCAAGCTGATTGCATCCCTAAGTGCTACCTTGCAGGCATGAAAGATGAATCATGGTGCCATCTTAAGATTTAATGTTCTTCCTATCTTACAGACCTTAATTCTATAGGTAGAGAAAGGAGTTGAACCTTCCCACGTAGAAGGTGCAGATGCTGGTCCATGTGGGCTTACACAACTGAGAAAAACTGATGGTAATCCTACCTGCTGTTCTGATAAATGTGCACATGTGGTTTCTTGTACTCATATTTTCATAAAAGAAGATCCTGATATCGAATATTTATTGAATAATTTCAGGGCCTTCTACCAGACATCGGGACATGAGTAAGGATACTTGTGGGATTGTTAAGAGTTGCACGCTAAAGAGAAACCGATCTAAAAACAATGAGTCAGATAGCCTTTCTGATATTGATGATGCTGAGGTACATCTAGTTATTGCTTGAATTGCTTTTTCTTGATACTGAAGTTGATAATAAAAGTTGAATTTCTTTCTGTCTAATCCAAAAGGAGACCTTTAAGATCTTATCTACAGAATTAGGAAAGTAATACTTCATAACAAAAAAGAGATGAATTGTTGAAGAATTTTAATCTTTAAATTTAATTTTACATTGTTAGAATATTTTTCTAATAATTATTAGGTCCTATCCGTGAGGCAGGTAACAGCCATATCCAGCCCCATATACCATGACATTTAGTGCAGGTCTATCTTAAACGGCGGTTATTAGGCTACAATTAATGCAATAAAGGGTAAGCCATAGACCAAATAGTAATGAACAGGACATGAAGGGACATCCATGACTCTGATATCTAAACAGTTCAAGGTCCGGCCAAAATAAATTTACTACCATCTCAGGAAACGTTTTGTTTTTTTCTGACACATAGTAATTGACATACAGATTCATCTTGGTTCCCTCTGTATCTCAATTTGTAATTAACATGCGTGCTCTTTAGTTTCAGAAAATTCCCCCTTTCAATTTGCCCTTACTGCATATCCAAGTCTGTGCTTATAGCTTTAGCTATCATTGTACTAAAATTTTCATCTATTATATAATATTTCTGAATTGGTGTCAACATATGACTGGACATTATGTTGAATACTGTTCAGGTTCTTGGATACCTCAACAAGAAGGAGGAGATCTATTACAAAAGGATTTTATGGGAAGGAATGCATGGAAAATCTACGGAAGTAATAGCTCATGTCCTTTATTTTCCATTTCTTCTTCTTGTCGTCTCATTCTGACAGTTTTCCAAGGCTCCCTAAACTTTATGTCATATGTGTTGGCTTACAAGAAAAGACTGACGTCTTTCTAAGTTGAAATTGGGGTACACCGAATCAATCTCAGACCTTTCTTTTTCCTACCTTGATTCATTCTTCTATTTTACTCCATATCTTCATTCATTCTTCTATTTTACTCCATATCTATAGAAATGGTAACATGTCAAATTTCAGGCCAAGAAACAAAAACGAACAACTGAAACAAAGAAAGGCATCTCTGTCAAGAAAGCTGCTAAAACCACCACGAAAGCAGAGTTCCAGGTAATAAGTTAGTTTCATATAGAGATTTTTTTTTTTCCAACATCGCTTTAAGGTTTGATAGAACCGGGTAGCAAAAATAGTATTTAAACTGCATTCTACTAATTTGAACTATAAATATTAATTTGCAAACTTCTGATATGTCTTCATGCAGCTATTTGCATTTTCATCTTGATGCTTACGCATTTTGCTGGATGTTCTTTGTACCTTTCGCCCAGTCATCTTTTGCTTTGTATGCCTTTTCATGAATCATAACATGAAATCTGTTTTCACAGAGGCCGAGCTCAAGAATTAATTACGATGCTCTAAAGATCCTGAATGATGAGCTGGTAAGTATTTGTTTACAATTTTCAATTTGCCAGTTGATTTTCATGGTGCCCTGAAAAGCACACTCATTTCCTTTTTAAGGTCATAAGGCTGATTGCATGTTCTTGAATTTAATTTCTGACAGACTCGTATAAAGCTGTTTTTCAGCTGAAAATATGCACACACAACGGCATTGCAAGTTGGCCCTCTCACATATATCATACTATGTTTAAAGGACATATAATATTTGCCAACATTTGCGAACTGATATCTTTGCAGGAACAAAGTTCTGAAGGGACTCGGATGATCAGCTCGGACTCTTGCGGGAGTAAGAATTCACAATTTGGGTTGCATGGATCTAAAGATAGTGATATGAGTTACTGCAAAGATGATGAAGGTTTTGGTCATCACGATGGTGAGATGCTTAATGAATATGTAGATGAATATGCCGATGATGAGTATTTCGGTTTCTGAGAAGTGGATGAAAGTTCGGTGTTGGTGATGAGGCCATATCACAAAGTTCACTCTTCTGTATTTTGTGGCTTGTAGAGCATATTAGACCGAAATACACAGTATGCTAAATTAGCAAATGGTAGCAAATGGCTATGAAACTGGGCTACAGAGAACTTTGGCAAAATGATAAGAGAATTCAAATTAATTCCATCTTGAATTTTAAATAGGGATTTAATGCATTGCAAATGAACAAAGTACGTTACTTGCATTTTTTTTCCTTCTATATTGACATATTAAGATTTAACTTTCTTTATCAGAAAGAGCGAGTTTTTTTTTTTTTTTTTTATCTAAAAAGAGCGAGTTTTACTTGATAGTGAACCTTTCCCCTTTAATTTGTAAAAGTGGGTTCGTGACAAATATCAAGAAAGGTGCAGTATTATTATTGTTGCATGGTTCACTTTTCATTTAGCTAATTGTTGTGGCACGTTATTTTTATATGTACATAATAAATAATTTTTTATTTTTTTAAGATATATTATAAATAAAAAATAAATTATACAAATTAATACATTATATTAAAAAAATAAAATAAAAAATTAATTTATTAGTTAATATATAATTTAAAAAATTGAATAAATTACTTATTTTATTAATTGAACAGCATTTTTTACTTCATAAAAAATTAGTATGTGCGGTATCATTAACTATTATTTGTAAATATATAGCTCCGTACCTTCTTATATTAATATGGAAGTATAGATAATGAGTAATGACTATCTAAAATAAAATATAAAGGCCGTGCTTCATTGTGAAATAATTTTTCAAAATCAGATAAACGATTGTCTATAAGAGAATTTTCAAACTATATCTAAGCATTTCACTATCTATGAAAATATTTGTCATGAACTATAATTATTATATATTTTTTTATTTAGTAATTTTTATACATCACATCAATTAGTATTATTATTAGACCTTTATATTATTTAATCACATTTGAGAAGAAAAGTTTTATCTCAATTGGACTCCTTTTATCTTAATTTTTCTTACTAAAATAAGATAATGATATAATCGCAAGTTATATTTCATAACTATTCATTAATTATTATTCTCATTATACGTCTTATCCCATTCAATAATCTATACTATTATAAAAGAAAAATTTTTATCTTATCAATTTTTGAATTCTCAAATTTACCTTTTAATTTATTTATTTTCTCAAAAAAAATAGTCAAAATAATAACAATATTTTTTAATAATCTCACAGTTATAATTTTTTTCTGTTATCCACTGCTCTATTTACTTATCCAATTTTTCTTTTTCTCATATATTTCTATATTTTTAATAGATCTACAATTACAATATTCTTTTTTTTTTCTCACCTTACCCCCACGTCCTATGATACACACATTTTCCCTTATATCTTCTTGTTATATATTTTTTTTTCATTTCACATCACAATTCTTTTTTATATATTCGAAGATCCTGCGTATAACAATAATTAATATATATTAAAAAGGAAACATGCGAATCAAACATATTTTATTTTATTTTTTCTGGGTCGATTGAGATGGGACATATAATCGCAAGCAATCTATCTCCCTTATTATTTTCTCTATTAAAAGGTTATCAGGATGCGCTCATTGTGGTGAGTTGCTGCTGCTAGTTTGATTTTTATGAGTAGAGACTTGCTTTTAGCTCTTGGTTTCTTGTCTTTCTTAGCACTTGGAAGTTATTTTGGGCCTTGGTGTGATTGTTGAACAGTTCATTATGTTCTTTTTGAGGTAATTATTCAAATTGGTGAATTTGCAAAGTATGGAAATGAAGTAGTTGGCACTGGAAATTTCCAACTCCCACTCCATTCTGTGGCCAGGATTAGTACACCCGTCGAAGAAGCAACACCACCCCCCACCCCCCCTACTCATTGCCAACACTGTCATCTTCTTCATCAAATTCTCCATTTTCTTGGGCTTGAAGGGAAAAAACCATGGCCCTTTTACAGTTACAACCATTTCTCTCTGATATATCCCTCTCCAAGACTCCTAATTTCTCACAGTTCCATAAACTTTCCAAGAAACCAAGTACCTTGTTGTTCTGCCAGCAAAACCTGTTAAAGTCTTGCAATCAACTGAAGAAAAACTGGCAGAAGTTGAGCGCAGTAGCCGAAGAAATTTCTGCTGGAGCGCAGGATGAAGGTGATCAGAGTGTGATTCAAGAAGAAGTGATTGGGCAGAAGGAAGTTGCGAGCTATAACTGGACTGAAGAGTGGTATCCACTTTATCTGACCAAGAATGTGCCTGATGATGCGCCTCTTGGCCTCACCGTGTTCGATAAGCAGGTTGTGTTGTATAGAGATGGCAATGGTGTGCTTAGGTGTTATGAGGATCGATGCCCCCACAGGTATCTGTCTATTTACTTTTTTTGCCTTTCTGTAGGGTTCAAAGGTTTCCGGAGTAGATGGTGAGATCATGGTTTTGGTTTGAGTAAATTGAGGCTGGGTGCAAGAATTCTTAGTTTTAGTATTAAAGATCTTGAATTTATCAGGGATATTACTGAAATTGGAAGACTGTATGACACTTCTTGATAGTCTTAAAATGGATTGCCTTTTAGAGAAATCAGTGATGTTTGTCTAAGTTCTAACAGTCAAATTAAGGAAATAAGTGTGCATGCTGGTGATTCTGTATGTGCCATGTAATCCTGATGGAGCTTGAGCTTGTGTCTTGTTCCGGCACATATGCTGTAGAAAAAGTTTGTATCATTCAATGATATTTTCAGCAGTTGAATGGAGGGGAATAAGAGATACTTGGGTAATCATTTGAGGAGCACTGGGAAGTTCTATATCACCAAATTATCTCTGCCCAACAAATTGCTGCTTTGTTTTCTGTCAAGATTGTTCACATGCGTCTATCTTGTGTGGTGAAGAATTTTAGTTTGGCATCTCGTTTATGCTTGAGTTTTATAATTCACATCTACCCTTTGCATCACCTTTGCAATTTCTTTCATAATCTCTATTTCTAAATTACGAACGACATATAGGAATGATACATAGTTTCTCTTTTTACCTCCATCCGATAAGATTGTTCCGCACTTACTGTCATATAGGAAATTACAAGACTTCTACTTATACACACTATTACATGCAATTTGATTTCCCATATAGTTTGATGCGTCCTGTGAGAAAATTATGTTGTTGTTTCGCACTTTTAGTTGATTGAAATAAGTTGTCATCATCTTAAATTGTTTTAAAATCAGTAAAAAATCTCAGCCTAATAAAATTTTGAGGTTGACATTGAGTATTTTCATTTAGGCTGGCAAAACTCTCTGAAGGTCAACTGTTTGATGGGCGATTGGAATGTTTGTACCACGGTTGGCAATTTGACGGCAATGGTAAATGTGTGAAAATACCCCAGGTTGGTGTTTTGTGTACTTTGTGAAATACGCCATGGCATATTGCGGTGTTTCTGTCATCCTGGTCATAAAGGATTCGAATTCCAGAGATAATATTCCTTAATGGTTTTCTTTCTCACTAATTTTTGGGACAGCTCCCAACAGGTGCAAAAATTCCAAAATCAGCTTGTGTGAAGACATATGAAATTAGGGACTCGCAAGGCGTTATATGGATTTGGATGTCTCACAAGAAGCCACCAAATCCCGACAAATTACCTCGGTTTGAGATCTTTGATAGACCAGGATGTCAAGACACTTCAACGATCCATGAGCTTCCATATGATCATTCCATCCTTCTAGAGAACCTAATGGATCCTGCTCATGTTCCTATTTCACATGACAGAACAGATTTTTCGGCAAAAAGGGAAGACGCAGCGGCGCTGTTTTTTGAGGTGACTGAGAGGACAGATCGAGGCTTCGCTGGCCAGTGGGGTAGAGAAATAGATCGGGCAGGACCAAACTACATACCGTACTTTTTGAGATTCGAAGCTCCTTGTGTGCTTCAGAACAACCGAGAATTCATTGACAAGAACGGTGAGAAGCACTATGCTGCAGGCCTCTTCCTCTGCAGACCCTCTGGGCAAGGAAAATCCATGCTTATAGTTAGGTTTGCAATCACCAACAAACCACCATTGCTCTTTAGACTTATTCCAGAATGGTACATTCATCAGAATGCATGTAAGGTATTTGAGCAAGATATGGGTTTCCTTTCCTCTCAGAATGAAATTCTTATGAAAGAAAAAGTTCCCACAAGAGAACTTTACATCAATTTGAGGTCATCAGACACATGGGTAGCAGAGTATAGAAAATGGATGGACAAAGTTGGGCATGGAATGCCTTATCATTTTGGGCATAGCACAATCTCTCTACCAGAATATCCGGCTGTACTTGAGCATGCTCCGGCTGGTTTTGTCGCCAATCTTTCAGCTTCTCAACCAGCTAAGGGTGGGATCGGAACAATGCATGCACCAAATCCTGCAAACAGATATTTCCGGCATGTGATTCATTGCAAGCGATGCACGAATGATCTCAAATCTTTTCAAGCGTGGAAAAACGCTCTCTCGGTTGCTGCGCTGGTGTCAACGGCTTTGGCAGTCCTTATATCTGGAAGACAGTGGAAAGCCCTCCTTTTGTTTTCGACTACACTGTGCCTCGCTGGAATTCATATCTGTTCAACTGCAATTGCACTGAACACGACAAACTTCATAAGGACGCATAGGAGGCTGTGAACCAGGCCAGTAGGTTGTAAAGCACTAGTTCTTGCAAAACTAAGATATGTTATTTTGATCTCTCACTTGTTGAAGATCAACCCAATATGCGTCGGATTCTTTAAATTTACATCTTTATATGTTGAAATTTCTATTTACAGAAGATTTGAGGGTGCAGATTTACCAGAGTAGAATCCAGGGGAAACTTTGTTGAAACTGTGAAATTTGGAAAACTATACTGAATCGTATCAAGTTCTTGAACAAAGAATTAGAAAGTTAGTGCTTCTTGCAGAACCTGGAAGTTTAGGCATTCTTTTACAAACAATCATTAAACCCATATGTCCAAATTCTTTCAATCCTTGAGCCAAAATTATATTTACTTAATTTTTTTGGTTGGATGGATGAGAGCCCACGATTGTGAGACAACGAGAGTGATCCTTGATGTGCTCCAAGTCCCTGTTAGTTAATCTTCTGAAGTCCCTGTAATAGCATGATGTTCATGAATTTATGAAGGTTTCTGACAACGTAGTAAAGATGATACAATATGTACTACCACCCAACTTCCACCCACCTGAACTCTTTCACTTCCACTTCTTTACTCTTCCCACCTCCAAATAAATAAGATAAAACAGATCAAGAAGGAGAGCATTTACTGACTACTTCTGGTAGTCCACTCCCCCAAATCATTATCAACCTGCCACAGCCACAGCCAAATAAATGCAGCTTCATAACTGGATAAGCACGTCGCCTCTCTCTCTCTCTCTCTCTCTCTCTCTCTGTGACTACTTTCATAGTAAGGCTTACAGCAAGCATTCTGCTGTGATTCTTGCTACTCTGTTCATAAATGGGAAAAACAGAATTTTGTGCATACAAAGCATCTTCTCACCACAAGGTGCTGATGCTTTTGTTTTTTGTCATACTCTGTTTATCCTTTTTCCCTCCATTGTCTTCTTCTTCGAGTCTGTCTTTCGACTTCTACGCAGGTACGTGCCCGGCTGCTGAAATGATGGTGAAAGACACAGTGAGATCAGCTTCTGATTTGGATCCAACAATCCCTGGGAAACTCCTTCGCTTGCTCTTCCATGACTGCTTTGTCGAGGTCATTTCCTGTTCAGTTTTAGTATGAATGTGAATTGTATATGTCCTAATACTGATCAGTACTATGTTTCCTTTCAAATCTTTCAGATAACCAGATTATAGAGTTATGACATAATTGTTAAAGTGGTTAATAGTGTGCATTCGGCATGACAGGGCTGCGATGCTTCTGTGCTATTACAAGGAAATGGAACTGAGCGAAGCGATCCAGCTAATAAATCCCTCGGAGGATTTTCAGTGATAGACGCAGCAAAAAGAGTGCTGGAAATCTTTTGCCCCGAAACAGTTTCTTGTGCTGATATACTTGCATTGGCTGCTAGAGACGCAGTTGAATTCGTAAACCCCATCAGCTTATTGTCATAAGTTAAAATTCGACCTGCAAGTCTCGTTTCTAATCATTTCTTCTTGACAAATATTTATGCACTTTCTCCAACAGGCAGGAGGCCCAAACATTCAGATTCCAACAGGGCGGAGAGATGGTAGGATTTCTTTAGCTGCAAATGTGAGACCAAACATCATAGACACAAGCTTCACATTGGATGAGATGGCCAAGGTTTTTTCTGCCAAGGGATTGTCTATGGATGACCTTGTTACACTCTCAGGTAGGCAAACTAAGCATATGCACTACATAAACGAGTGAATGCAGACCAGTCTAATCATCTATGTTCGTATTTGGGGGTTACACTCAAGTGTGTTTGATAGAAGTTACTTAAATTCAACACCGACAGAGCAACCTGACCAACTCGAGTAAACGTTTGAAAAGTAACTGGTCCGGCATGTTTCGTGTCATGAATTTATCATACGCGTGACTCATTACATAGCAGCATTTAAGAAATTTGCTATTCTCCAACCACCTCTTTGTAGTACTAGAATGTGGATTGTGAGGTTCTTCCATGTAAAAATTTCAGACATAAACAGCTAGAAAGATGAGAAACAAGTAATAGTTGCATGAGTTCTGGTTGTGCAGGAGCCCACACAATTGGAACAGCTCATTGCAGCTCATTCAACGACCGGTTCAAGCTCGACCCAAATGGAAATCTCACAGTGATTGATTCATCTCTGGACAGACAATACGCGGCTCAGCTAACAAAAATGTGTCCTTCCGGTGCCACCGATGGTTCTGTTACCGTGAGCAACGATCCAAGCACGCCTCTCCTGTTCGACAACCAGTACTACAGGATTTTGCTTCAACACAAGGGGCTGTTCCAATCAGATTCTGCTCTGCTTAATGATGTAAGAACAAGGAACAGAGTGCTGGAACTTGCAAACAATCAAGATAGTTTCTTTGAGAGGTGGGCTGTATCTTTCTTGAAACTCACTGGCATTGGAGTGAAGACTGATGATGAGGGCGAAATTCGACTATCTTGTTCTCTGCCTAATAATAGATGAAGTGATGATCTGATAGAAAAAGAACTCTTTTTTTAGAATCTTATCATTATTCTCAAGGTAGGAGTTTCTTTGTTATAAATAAAAAATTATGGTAATGGTATGAATATATTATAGTTTGTGTTGGATTTTGTTGAATTTTGAGAAAAACCCGTTTGGGTTCTGAACGATTTTAAAATGTGCATTGAAGAAATGTGACGAGTGTTTTGTTTATTTTATTTTGAAGTTTGAAGAAAAATAGAAAGAATTTATGCACTGTATTACAAATTGAAAAACATCATAAAATGAAAGAAAAATAACAATTTTTTCCACTTTAAATGAAAAAAGTTAATGGAAGAATCAAAATTGTCAAAAAAATTAAAGTTTGAGGACTAAAATTGTAATTTTAAATTATTTGAAAATCAAAATTGCATTAGTAATTATATTTGAGGACCAAAAAAATATTTATCCCGATGTTATTATTAAAACTAAATTATTTACCCACGACGAACTTTTGATGGTGATGCCTTAACCAATTAAAGATAGTTAAATGGTCATATTTGCCGAGGGAATAAAGAAGTCAATGTCGGGAGTTGTATTAGTTTAACTTGAAAGCGCATTGCCGACACATTGCTATGAGCGAGCAGAGAAAATTGCTGAGGAACCACGATTTTAGATTCTGATTTCTCTGCTCATTTCCTGGCAAAATTGTTTCTCATGAATGAGGTCAGTCCCACTGCATTTGCTCACTGAAACTGCTTTTCCCACTTTGTCGAAAGTTGCAGCGACCCATTGCCAAGCCATCAAACTGTCACTTATAATCGATACGTACACCTCAAATAACCTCGTAAACGGCTACATAAAATGCAAAGAATTAAACACTGCCCTAAAAGTGTTCGACGACATGCCTGACAGAGACACTGCTTCTTGGAACACCGTCATCACCGGGTACGTGAACCAGGGAGACTTTTTAAGTTCCTGGGACATCTTGAAATCTATGAAAAGACTTGGGTTTTTGTTGGACGGCTATACTTTTGGAAGCATGCTCAAGGGGGTTGCCATTGGTGGCGGCCTCATGTATGGCCAACAAGTCCATTCGGAAGTTGTAAAGACGGGGTTTGAGGATAATGTGTATGCTGCTAGTGCACTTTTGGATATGTACGCCAAGTGTAGTAGAGTTGAGGATGCGGATAAGGTGTTTAAGTACATGCAGGAGCGGAATACGGTTTCTTGGAACGCCTTGATTGCGGGATATGCAGAAATGGGGAATTTACAGCGTTGCATGGAATTGTTTTTGTCTATGGAGATGGAAGGTGTGAGAGTCGATGATGCAACATTTGCACCTCTTCTGACATTGCTTTATGATGTGGAATTATATGAGTTGACCAGGCAGCTTCATGGAAAGATTGTGAAACGTGGTCTGGAGCATGAGAATACTGTGATTAATGCCACAATCACTGCATATGCGGAATGCGGAAGCATTCAAGACGCCGAAAGAGTGTTTTACAGTGCTGATGGGTATCGGGACTTAGTGACATGGAACTCGATGTTAGCAGCTTACTTGGAGCATGATCTAGAGGAGTGTGGATTTGATATTTTCATAAAAATGGTGAGACTAAGATTGGATCTGGATGCTTACTCGTATTCTAGCATAATAAGTACTTGCTTTGGAGATACACAACAGAGCTTCGGAAAACCCTTGCATACTTTAGTAATAAAGAGGGGATTAGAACAGGTAACACAAGTATCTAATGCATTGATTTCCATGTATTTAAGGTCTAACAACCAAAGCATGGAGGACGCCTTGAAAGTATTTAAACATATAGACATGAAGGACCTTGTTTCGTGGAACACAATTTTGACTGGCTTGTCGCAAAATGGGCTGAGTGAAAATGCCTTGAGGCTCTTCCAGCAGTTGCATCTTCATTACATGGTAATTGACCAATATACCTTTGCAGCAGTCTTAAGATCTTGCTCAGACTTGGCCACACTTCGGTTGGGTCAACAGATTCACATCTTGGTAGTAAAAACAGGGTTGGAGGGAAATGAGTACGTAGCTAGTGCTTTGATATTTATGTACTCAAAATGTGGAATCATTGAAGATGCTTGGAAATCTTTTGAGGCATCTCATAAAGACAGTTCAGTTACATGGAACTCAATCATTTTTGCATATGCGCAGCACGGGCAAGGTAAAGTTGCTCTCGACCTCTTTTACCTAATGACAGAGGGACAAGTGAAGCTGGATCATGTCACTTTTGTTGCTGCTCTCACTGCATGCAGCCACATTGGTTTAGTTGAAGAAGGTCGCAACTTGCTGAAATCAATGGAAACTGAATATGGAATTCAACCGCGAATGGAAAATTATGCATGTGCAATAGACTTGCTTGGAAGAGCTGGACGTCTAACAGAGGCGAAAGAACTGATTGATGAAATGCCATTTGAACCTGATGTGATGGTGTGGAAGACATTATTAGGTGCTTGTAGAGCTTGTGGAGACATACAATTGGCTACTTACGTAGCTGACCACTTGCTTGAGCTGGATCCCGGAGACCACTGTA
This sequence comes from Sesamum angolense, assembly GCA_034509725.1. Taxonomy (NCBI): domain Eukaryota; kingdom Viridiplantae; phylum Streptophyta; class Magnoliopsida; order Lamiales; family Pedaliaceae; genus Sesamum; species Sesamum angolense. The sequence continues at coordinate 2,523,020 of JACGWL010000013.1, forward strand.
CTTATGTTCTTCTCTGTGATATGTATGGCCATCTTAAGAGGTGGGATGAGAAAGCTAGTGTTAAGAAGATGATGAGGAACAAAGGGGTCAAGAAGGTACCAGGTTGGAGTTGGATTGAATTGCAAAATGATGTGCATGCTTTTAATGCAGAAGATCATTCACATCCTAATTGCCGAGAAATATACCAGGCCATGAAAGAACTAACCAACGAAATAAGAATTTCTGAAAATGCCTCTATGTTAGAAGTCCCCCTCGATGATGTGGATCTTGCCAGTGGGTATTGGATTGTAGGTGCTGATGGTTTTATTCAAAACAGGTCTGACATGTAAAGAACATTATCTGTCTTCTTCAATAATGCACTGGGAAAAAGACTGTCCTCAGAGAATTAGTGCTTCTATTTGAAAGAATCACCTTAGAAACAACTATCCCCATTGTTTTGGCCGTTGGTTGAGGAATTCAGTTGTTCGGAAGAAATGCTTCTGCAGATCAGTGTAGATTAAAAGCGAAATTTCAATTGTTAGAGCCATTAATGCTGTGAATCAGCAGAGGGCGGCTGTTTGCATAACTAATGTGGAAGCCACATGTTCCCCCCCTTGTTGCTAAATTAAGGTATGGTTGTTCAAAAGTAACTGTTGTGCTGACCTCCACTTCTACAAACAAACATAAGAGTACAGTTTGAGCGTGCTTCCAACTTTCAGGCGGTGTGCCCGACCCGTGATCAATCAGTGGCATTTTGATGGCTGATGTGTTTGTCTTTGCCTTTGTGGAATAATGTGAACTGAATTCTAGTTTGTGCTTTGAGAGGACCACCACTCTTGAATTCAGGACATAAATTACAAACATCAAACTCTTACAATACACCGTCAAACTCAGCAATGATGTGACAATGTAATAAGGTTATGAGTCCACAACTATGCAGTTTGCTGCTGGGAATATTAAACTTTTTGCATTGAGTGTACTCAAGAAAATCCTATCAATAATTGTGTGCAAATAAGAATTGTTTTCAGACAATGTGATAAGTATACATTCTCAATCAATCTGCACCCCTCATGTCATAGTGTACAAGCAATATAAGGTATGCAACAGTGTGAATGATGGAAATTGAGCATAACTAAATTGTCCCTTTTCACATCAATCACAAGAGTTCACAAAAGCAACTTGAAGTTATATGATCATCATTTGTGCCCTTTTATTTTCTTGGGGGGGGGGGGGGGGGGGGGGTGCGGGGGGGCTAGGTATGTCTAGTTGTTGGCATAACCCTAATCATCATAAAATTTGACATCCTTTTCAGACAGGCCAACCTCTGTCATGATATCACTATCATTTTGACTTGTGATTTACATTTTCATACCTAAACTCATAATCAATAATATGAATGGTGTGAGTGCAAATTGCAGCTGTACTCATGATGTGATTTATCTTTTGGACTTCAGCTAATTCAGTTACTCAGATCTTTTGGATTACTCCAAATGCTTGCCCTCAACCATTGCTAACTCATTCTTTTGTTCCCTTCTTCCAACCTAAATAATATAAAAACTTCACCCAAATTAATTTATTTACCATAACTTTAAAAAATTGATTCGTTTTGCAGAATGAGCTCCACTTCTACATAATCCTTAAGTCGGTTGTCGTAGCTATATCAAGCAACGATCGACACATACCCTCCACATATCAAAATCAAATCAATACATTATAATATTAGAAAAAAAAACATATATAATCGCGAGACCTCTTAAAGTAATAATAATTGTTAAAAAAAAAATCAAATGGTCCAAAATTTCATTTGTATAATTTAGTAAAAGAGATAAAAGATTCCATTGGAGGATGAATCAATCTTGTACAACATTAGAGATTCCATTTTGCCCCTCCAATAGGCAAATAGCAAAGATGTGATGATGGAGAAGGGCATTGGCATTGGCATGATAAGGATGCCCACCCATATAATTAATTCACCAGAAATCCAATTACGTAAAAGGAAGTGATATGTTGTGTGCTGCTCCACATGATCAATTATTTATTACATAATTAACATTTGTATCCAATCATCCATAATGGACAACAATCATGCACCAACACTTTGTTTCCCAACATAATTAATTAATTCTCCTCCCAAATGAATAATTACAATTCCCCCACCCGGATATATATTATAATATTATATATATAATATCGTCATCTTTCAAATTTTGATGTAATTATATTTAAATTCCTATAATTTAAGAAATTGCATTCAGTAACCCTTGTCTAACAAATAGGTTCTCCTTTAGACAAAATTCATTGAAATTATTGATATTAGCAACAAAGTTAAATAAAAATTTATAGTTACCTCCAATTTGATTTATTAATGACTTATGATAGGTTAAATTATTTTCTTCACAAAATAATACATATCATGAGGTATATTTTCACCCTTATAAGGGTATTTTAGTCATAAAAGATTTGTTTGAAGAATAAGTGAGTAATAATCAGTCAATAGTAAATATAAATTTTTATTCAATTCTTTTTCTTTTTTCTTTTTTGTTATTTTCATCGAATTCGATGAATTTTAATTAACGAAAAAATTTATTTATTAAATAGAAACAAACACCAAGAATAATAAATGTAATTTTTCAGAATACAAAAAATTTAATATATAATATAACAAACATGTTAGTATAGGAAACTTTTTTTATTATTATTATTATTCTTAACTCTCATGGGTCAAGCATTAGTGCGAAGTCTACGCGTATGTGATATGAGTGGAGTTAGGCATTATACATATAAACATTAAATAAATATATAAAATTATATAATAAAAAAAAAAAAAAAATACAAGACAGTAAAGTAAGTAAAGGGTGTATGACAAAAAAGAAATTGACAAGTTTCCAGTCAAGGTCCAGTGACAGAAAATCTAATAAATAATACTAATTCATTTTGAATATTTACTCCTTAAATATACACCTGCCCTAACTACATACACTTGTCATTACAGCTCATTTATTTTTATAACATAATGACCTTCAGCAACAAGTGCTAAAAAGCCTAACAGCAACAACTATTTATACTTGATCTTAGCCAACAACGATGCATAACTCATTGCATACATGTCAATGATTCAAATAAATTCAATGCACATCTATAATTAATCACCAAATAAAATATAATTCCCGCAACATATATAGATATATACTTCTTGACTACTATTTGAAAAACGCAAATAGGTATTTTATGTGTTGTTCCCTTCGAACATTAAATTTCAGATATAAAATACATTGGAACTTCTTGAAATTTTAATTATTCTTTTTTATATATGAATTGTAAATTATACATTGTTATATCAATATTAACAACTTGGTACATATAATTAGTAAGTTAATTAAAAGAATTCTGATTAAATTTATATGAATGTTAGAAGTGCTTTAATTATTTGATTTTAATATTTTAGGGATATTAAATAATAAAAAGCATGGTGTGCCCAATTTGGCTGTTTCAATGTTGATTTAAATTGGGATGATAAGCACATGCAATTTCGGGTTGAGAATATGATTAACATTTTGATATTTTGGGTTATGAAATTGATTTGATTTGTTTGTAGTGTTCCATTCCAAACATTAATCACGCCCAACAAAACGCGTTTCCCTGTGTCGTTTTGCATCCCAAAAGTCCTATTCTAATTACAATTTCTCACTCTATTTAAATATTAATATCAAAATTAATCACCAACGCTAATTTGGGTTATGTCCCATGTGATATCTGAAACGAACAAAAAAAAAAATCATAAAAAAAGTTTAGCAAATCACCTCCTGTATTTTGAAAAATAACGAAATGACCACCCCTATCATATTTAGATGAAGAGTAATTTACTTCATTTTCTAAAACATAGAGAGTAATTTACTATTTTTTTTTCAAATAACGTTTTTTTTCCTCATTTCTCGTATCAAAAAATGAATTGTATTTTCCCCACACAAATATGGGCTATTAGTAAATTCAATACTACTCTATATTTTGAGCTAAAAAAAACTCGTTCACTTATGTAATTATGAATTTCTAGCACTAATTCACCTCGTCCTGCTGTCTGGGCGCCCGTTGTCTGCCCTCGGCCGGCGTACGAACAACTATGAAAATAATACATAAGTAAATACCCAATACAAACAAAATTAAAACCAAAAAAAATTATAATGAAATAGTATAAAAAAACAACAAAAAAAAAAATGAAAAGGTGTCAGTGTCACCAATATAATCACTTGAATAATAAATTTAAATAACAAAATGGCTTACCTAAATCGAGAGTGGGTGAGGTGGAATATTGAATTTGAAATTCTATTTAAATGGAGGACGACCACAACCACAACCACAACCATCTTACGAAACTTAAAAGGAAATTGCAGTAGTGATATATCATCACTTATGGGCAGCAGCAGCAGCAGCAGCAATCCCTTCTTCCCCTTGCTGAAATTTCTGCTCTCTTCTTCTCTTTTGTTAATATCAGCGACATGTGGTGTGCAAGCCAGAAAAGCTAACACTCAACCCCATTTCCACACCCTCTCCTTCACCTCTCTTTTACCGGCCTCCGTCTGCACACCCTCCGGTACCTTATCTTTCTTACTTACGTATATACAACTCAAAATTCTTGCTGAAATTAAGTCTGTTTGGATACTTTTCTTGAACTGTACATTAATTTGATCATAACAAATGTATTACACTTGCTATTTAATTGATTCAGATAGAATCAAACTCGATTCGAATTAGAGTTTTCCTGTACAACTTGTCTTTATTTTTTTATTGTATATGTAGGCCGAAGGGTTATTTTACGTACTGAATCTAGACATATATATGACCAATATTTTCTTTGACTATGTTCTTGTCTAATAATTGGAGATAACTAACTTCAGTACTTTAATCATTTATCTACTTACTGTGATATTTATTCCAACATAATCTTAGTATGGTTATATTATGGTAATAATTTATTTTTATTTTTTTTAGAAAGTTAATGGCATAGGCAGGAAATTAATTAAGGTTGCAACATATGTCGAACTTATAAGTCATCAGCTAGCGAAAGACATTGTCGCCTGTAACAAGGACCAAATTTTGATAATATTCCGACCATAGAGAACAAAGAAAATGCAAAATGTATAGTCTATTTTCAGGGTTATTTTCACTGTTTCTATGTCCTTGTCCCATACACATATATATTTTTACCTAATTAATGAGGTAACTTAATTCAATTTCATACATATGCTATAAATATATGAGTTTTTTTTTTTTTTATTGTCGTGGTAATTTTAATCCTTATTTGAATTTTTTTTGGTCCCAATAATACAGTTTGATTGGAAAATTGCAACTTTAATTCTGTAAGTATGGGTATGGTAGTAAAAATTTAGTTCTATATAAACTTATTTTAATAATTTTATCCTGTAATTTTTATAGTTTTGCACGTTGAAAATTAAATAAGTTCGTTATGAAACTAAAATTACCATCCCATACACAAAGAATGAAAATTACAATTTTTCCTAAGTTTGATCTACAATTATTGATGTTATTTTATTCTTCCGAATTAATATATAGTTAATATAACACAGTCTCAAATTAATATAATTAGATGAAACATGAATCAGGATCCATCAAGAGGCAATCCACATTGCAAGTTGTTCACCGGCACGGTCCATGTTCACAAGACAAGCCCACCACCGCGCCGCCCCTCAGTGAGATCCTCGCCGACGACCAATCCCGGGTGAAATCCATCCAAGCTCGCCTCAATCCCACCTCAAACACCAACCAACTCAAACCCAACAAGGGCAAGTTCATTGACAGAAAGGCCAACCTCCCTGCCCAGTCAGGCAGCTCCCTCAGCTCCGGCAACTACATCGTCTCCGTCGGCCTCGGCACACCCAAAAAGGCCCTCTCGCTCATTTTCGACACTGGAAGTGACCTAACGTGGACTCAGTGCCAACCCTGCGTCGGATCGTGCTACCAACAACGCGATCCAATTTTCAACCCTTCTTCCTCAACTTCATACTCTAATGTATCTTGCAGTTCATCTCAGTGTGCTCAGCTCTCCTCCGCCACTGGCAACGACCCCCAATGCTCCTCCACGACGTGCGTCTACGGGATACAGTACGGTGATCAGTCCTTCTCGGTGGGGTTCTTGAGCAAAGACACACTTAGCTTATCAGCAACCGATGTGTTCCCAAACTTCGTGTTTGGGTGTGGGCAGAACAATCAAGGACTGTTTGGAAAAACTGCAGGACTATTAGGCCTCGGCAGAGACCCTCTATCAATTGTGTCCCAAACTGCACGAAAATACGGCAAATACTTCTCCTACTGCCTCCCATCAAAGTCAAGCTCAACAGGGCACTTGACACTAGGAAAAGGTGGAGCTTCAACAAATGTGAAGTTCACCCCTTTCGCTAGCTCACAGGGGACGTCGTTCTACTTCATCAAAATTATCAAAATAAGCGTAGGCGGGCAAGACCTGCCGATCAGCCAAACAGTTTTTGATACTGCAGGCTCAATCATAGACTCAGGGACGGTGATAACGCGCCTTCCGCCTGGTGCATATAGTGCTCTGAGTACCGCGTTCCAGCAGCAAATGAAGAAGTACCCAAGCGCACCGGCATATTCCATATTGGACACTTGCTATGACTTTAGCAACTACACAACTATAACCATTCCAACTGTATCTTTCACCTTCGGGGGGAATGTGAAAATTGACTTGGAAGCCACCGGGACACTTGTAGCCGTTAGCTCAACGCAAGCGTGCCTTGCTTTCGCAGGGAACGGTGACGATACCGATGTGGGCATCTTTGGTAACATTCAGCAGCAGAAGTTGGAGGTGGTGTACGATGTTGCTGGAGGGAAGCTGGGATTCGGAGCTGGTGGATGTAACTGATGATCATCATATATGCATGCATGCAGAAAACTGTGAAAAGTTACATAATACATTTCAAAGGGGGAAAAAGTGTAATTACATCATAGTGTGTGAGAATAATTAGAGTTGCAGTGAAGGTGGAAAGAGAGATATTTGCATGTAAATGTAAAACGTATAGTGGTAGGCTGCAGGTAGCGTAAGCTTATGGTTGATGATTGTAAGGTGGAAAACTTGCTCTTTCCTTGAATATAAAAGCTTGATCATGTGAGTACTGCTGATTCACTTATTACACTACTAAATTTGTCTTAATTTCATGAAATTTTTAAGGTAATTCATCAACATTTTGTGGGCTGGTGCAGGATTTTAAGCAGTGACGTGAATTCAATTTGTTCTGTGATTGGTGTTTAATTCAAAAAGAGTGATCAATCACATTTCAAGTGTACCATGTCGTAAGTATATTACTTGCTAAATTATTGGTTTAAATTCGATCAAATTAGGTATAAATTAGAATTTTCCACATATCATAGAGTAGCCGGCTCGTGTTGATCTCCACACTAGTCGTACAAACAGGGTATTAAAGTATATGGTAATGAAGTTTTGGTTTTTTCTTGCAACATAAGCTTACATGTCTTTTTTTTTTTTTTTTTTTTTTTTTTTTTGAGAACTATAACTTTCACCTAATAACGTGTTATGTAATTTTTGTTTTTAAAATTGAGGATGAATTCATCCCAAAAATCAATATATTTTTACACCATTGTAAATCATAACTAGCCGGGGTAATTCAATGTTGATGCTCTAGATTTTTTCTTTTTGGGCATGGGAAAAACTTGGGTTTGAACGCAGAATTATTCCTTCAATATCAAAAAAATAATGTCAATTCAATCAAATGTTGGCAGCGATCGATGTTCCGAAAATTTATTAGGTTCACGGTTCACCTATGCAATAACTCACCCATCGATTATCAAGTAAATAACATATGCATGTAATCAGTAAATTTTCAGCTAATGGCATTTGGCCTTCCATGTCATGGTCATAATGATACGGACACAGCTTTTCAGAAAAGGATATATATATCCAGCCTTTCTACCGAAAAGGAAATGCTACAGGTAGCTGTTCATCAGGTACTTTGAGATGGCTGACAAACTACTATACCTTTAATTATAAGCAAAATAAAGAGTGTAAATAACTTGTTACAATTATAACATTATATTTCTCACTCTCGAAACTTCAGGCAATCTAGTGTCTAGACACTGCCAATACATTTTAAGTATCACCCTTCTTAGACCCGGTGCCCTTTGCTAAGCCCAAAGTCCCCCAGTACCGTATCAGGGCAGCCTGAAATTATTGGCAACCTGCTAACGAGTATAAACTTGGGCCTAAAAAGAGAAGATGATACACAACCAATAATGAAAGAGTAGCTCCTCGAGTCATTAGTATGAGTTGTGCAAACTTTTACCTGCAAGCATTGTACCCTGAAATCAACTGGGTGTAATCTCCAACTCCGGTCGCTCGATTTTAGAAATAATGAGTTAATTTTGCATATCAAGATTGACCCAACATCACAGTTGTAAATGTGACTGGTTCACAGGATTCTAGCGTCAGCGCTGGTGCACCAGATATTGACTAAATTTTCCCAGTGTCTCAAGCATTCGGGCAAAAGAATGAAATAAAGGCCCTCAGTCTACCATAGTTGATTTCGTTGGTATAGTGCCAGACAGCTAACACCTTCCAATCTTCTTAAGTCACCAGGTATTATGTTTGTTGAGATTACCAAAAGTGACCCAACTTATGCTCAACAGGCATGGATGGGTCTATAAAGCCAGCATCAGCGTAGTTCCAAATGCAAAAGAAAGAAGGAAAAGGGCAGAGATAAAAGAAAGAAATTTACAAGGTCCTCCAAGATTTGGTGGTAATAGGTTGTTGGGAAATTATAATTCAGGCCGAGTTTGATAGAACCTAAAATAATTATATGATAAATGTGATATACTATGGTGTGATTGGTGTATATTTCAAAATACATAATCAATCACATGATAAATGTATTACACTTGTTGTATAATTGATTTAGATAAAAGTTTAGGATTTATTCAAACAAAACTAACCAACAAAATTGTACGAACAAAGGAACACAGTCATGTTTCTAAGACAGCATGCCCTTCCAAGGCAAGATATTGAAGTACATTTTCGTACTATCAACAGCTCTTGAATAATTTGAGACTTGATGAAACTGGCCTTTAATTCTGTGAAAAGATTAATCCTACTCAGCCAACCACTATGTATTCCGAAAGTGTAATGGACGGACAGCCATAAAGCGATCAATCAAATCCCTATCTTCTGCTCAACTCACAACCAAACAGCACGAACAAAACAAAAGTGCACACAGCTCAAGGAAAGAAGAATCCACAAACATATCTTTCCAGCCAGCCCATCAGTCATCACAAACAAAAAAGTGCAAATATTGACTCTCCTTCTTACCTTTGACCAACCACATTCAATATCGAGAGTCTTGATTGATTTTGCAACAGTTTGCCGGTCAAATATCATTACGCTAAACCAAGATCCTTATATTTGACAAAAGGCAAGGCACAAGCATATGAACCTCAAGTCTTTGATTATAGGCGAAAACCGACATGATGATCAAATATAGCGATCGAATGGCACTTTTTTTTAACCTTGTTATCATCAACAAATAGGAGACCAACAGACCAAAACTTTTTATGGATCCAAGGATAAATCAAAAACATCATCCTTCGATTGCATATTACCCCGGAAAGGACGGCAAAAAGTGAGAATGCAAAATGCCAATTCAATTAACTAATGGATGTTGTTAAATGCACAGAGTACTAGGTCAAATCAGCACTTAACATAATCAATAGTAAATACTGAATAACTTGAGCGTTCCAAGCAAACAGAAAGCAATGTCATAACAACTGTTGTCGTTTATGACATTCATTAACACTGGCATTAAAAACACTTGCTTTCCAGTTCTTGTTAAATTAAATTTAACGCTAGTGTTTGTTCTTGTGCTGTGGAGAATCAATCATGCCATTAGTCTGTTAGATAATAATAGCAAGTTTTTTATCAAACAATGAAATTCAACCACAACAAATGAACAAATAGAAACTTGAATAAATTCAACATTGCCACCAACAGTTATTATCTACACCAATCACTTCCCAGAAGGGATTCATCATTTTTCGCCATCATCACCATGATGGAATTTCCAGAAACTTACCGCAGCTATTAAACGAAGATCTCTGAACAATTAATCATCCTCATTCTCGCTTTCACCACCACTACTCATAGGTAAAACCCTACTCGTTGGAGTGACGTTATCGACATACGTAGCCGAACTCATCTCCATTTGACAAATCCTCACCGCACCAAACAATCGTTCCGGCAACTCTTCCTCTTTTTGCCCCTCCACCAGAAACCCCATGTCGACTGTCACCGCAGTCACACACCCCAAGGCTAGCCGCAAAATTGCGGTAGCAATAGCCGAGCTACCAATATCAACATCAATTTCTAAATAATTTGGTCCCCGATGATAGTAGCAATTCAAAGCTTTCCCCAATAAACACGCGGAATAATTCCCCACCGCAGTTTTCACAATCCACGGTCCTTTAACGATTTTATTCACAATCTTGAACCGGCTGCTCCGAAAAGCATCGGAACCGTTGATGAACTGATGGAGCAGAGAATTCGAATGAATCGGCTCGTCTATTTTACTGGAGAAGTAGAATACCGCAGAGTAGTGGTCCCGTCCAGGGACTTGAAGATTTACCGCGACGATAAAAGTTTTCGATGATTTTTCGCAATTCTGTGAGCTGCGTAACGCGTTCATAACGCGGTTGTCGGGTCGGGCGAGTACATGGTCAAGTTTGGCGTTGGATCTGAGCCAATCAACCCCAGCCGGATTCAACAGCCACTCGCCGGCGGGGATTTTAGCCTTTTTGGTGAAGTAATTAGGGGCCCGGAGAGAGAACAATTCACCCGGAGGCGACGCCCAACCGTTCGATCCAGTATGAAGGTCCACATGTTTCAAGGACCCGCCGTTGATCGCTTCCTCTCTCCATTCTTCTCCCGAAAAAGCGGCCGGAGACGCTGTAGAAGAGGTTGAAGAGCGGTTTTGACTGTGGTTGTGGTGCTTCTGTTTATGCTTGGTCGGGGACATGTCTCCGGTGCCGCGACTCTCTCTCTCTCTCTCTCTCTCTCTCTCTCTCTCTCTCGCTCTCGCTCTCTATGTCGGCGTTGGGAGCTCCGCCGTGAGGTTTACACTTGCACACTAGCAAAGAGAGGGGCTGGACTGGACTGAGAGAGTAGTGGGGCTTGGGGGGCATTAAATCAGGGAAGGATCAGAACATATACCCTTGGGGTTCCACGAAACTACGAGAAAACCCCCCTTTCTATTCGGATTTTATTTTTTAAATTTTATTTTTTGACAGCTAATTGACGTGCTGTATTTTATAAATAAATAAAATAAAATGTACGAAGTATTAATATCTTAATTACCTTTTCTGTAATATTGGGGTTTAAATTTATGTCAGTAAATTATTAGCGGAAACACGTGCTAATTATTATTAGCTGGTTGTCATTTTATTATTTTAGTATTGCGAATCCAATTTTATTAGCAATAGAATAATAATTTCTCAGTAATAACAAGAGAAAAGTAGTTTGACTAATGGTGCATTAAGTGTCACATGCCAAGTAATTATAATACACCCGTTTTTATACTTCTTATATTTCATTTAAAATTAACTAATATATATAAGTTAAGTGTGCAAAAAGGGAATATTGGGTTCAGAAATTGAAGTATTTGTTGTAAAATAAGGACAATGTTTTTCAATAATTAGATTTAGAATGGATTGGTAGTAGTTGTTTAGGTGGAATCTTTATTATGTATTGTGAACAATTACTTGTCATTGTTTTTTTGGCTTAACATAATTGTGTGAGTGATTAGATTCATTATTGTGTTAGTTAATAGTCTGCTCTACAACATGGAATATTGACCCATAATATCAAATTTGCTTAATGTTATCTCAATATGCAACCTCTAAAACATTTTTATATAAATATAAATATATACATTTATATATATAAATCCCGTGTAATAATTTATGTGAAATTATTATAATTTATAACACTCAAAAGATTGAAAAAATTATTTATTTATATATAATAAAATAGAAACGTATAAATTATCCAAATAAGCGCGGTATATGCACATACTTTGACAATCTCTCTAACTTTTATTTTGCCGCATGATAGAATTTTTATTTTTTTTTGGTGTCTAAATTCAAATAAATGTATAATTGTTTATTTTTATCCAAAATATTCACCAGATCTTTTGGATAAGTTAGTTAGATAAGTTTATCATTAATTATCTTTATTCAAAAGATTCAATCATTTTCCTCAGTAAATTTAATTAGTAAAATATGTAAGTTTACTTTTATTTTCAGCATACTTTTATATTTCTATGCTTATTAATTATTTTATTATTAAATTCTAGATTGTTTACAAATTATTTATTTTTATATTTTTAAAAATTAAATGAATCAATTCATAATTTTATTATTTGTTTTTTTTTTCTAAATACAATTCGATGGGGGTATCGACTAATTTACATGGTAATCTACCTTTCGGGTTGTAACAATTTAACAGACTAAATTTCTACGGCAAACAAATGACTTTTCTCAAAAGAAAACTGTAATGATCTAATTCACCTCATATATTTTTCTAGTATAGCTCCTACAATATAATACGGCTAATTGTCTTATAGTGAACAAAGATCATACTAAGCATTTAGGATAAAAACAGAATTAATTAACAACAGCAAGAGTAGCTGGGCAGCCCTATTTCCTATGTGTGAGACGCATAAAGCCTCTTTTATAGCTAATGATAATCATGGTCAAATGAACAGCAGACTGAAAATTGAAAAGTTAATGGCACTGCCATTGCCTGTTCATTGAACCAGAAATATTACCAAAATGGAATTTAGTCATATTTAAATCAATTATATAAATTATATAGTAAATATAATATATTTATCGTATAATTAGTGTATAATTTTAAAAAAATAATTGATTTCTTTATAAATCTATCAAACTTACCATATAGTAATTGATTCTATTAAGGCTAGTTTGGATAAAAATTATCTTGCACTAGACCTCTGGCCTCCAATTTTAGTTTTACCAAGAAATTGAGGAGTAAAATAAATAAAGCATAATATTAGGGGAATGGGAGGTATTTGGTGGGTGGGGGCACTTTAGAGAATTAACGGGGAAGCGGGGTAGATATTATAAACTTATAATAGTGAGCGTAACGAGAAGGGGACGGAATCTGTTAGGTTACGTACCCCCTATTTGACTTTTGGAATGTGTACAAGATCGAGCCCCTTTAATCTTTATTGCATTCATGCCACGTTGCGCTACATTTTCTGCACTTGTTTTTATGCAACCATAACTCCCATGATCTTTATGCTATTACAATTTTCTATATTTCTTTCTTCAATAACTAGTTTAAATATATAGGCTTGGAGCATTCTCCATCTAACCCCATGATTTCTTGAAGGTTCCGTCGAAGGGTAAATCGCACTGCCTCTGCTAGCAACTTCAAGTTAAAACAAAAGGCAAAAATTGAATCCCAAGGAAGGAATGAGTTCAATACTAGATATGCCATCGTCTTTGTAGTCGTAGGCCATATGTAAGCGTATAGTTTTTCTTCTCATTAAGCGGTATAGTGGATTTCAACGGCAAGGAGGGAGGATACCAAAGTTTTGCACGGCAAAAGTGCCAAAGGAAGAAGACAAAGCGTATCTAATGAGGGCTGACTAAGCAGATGTTAATTCTTAATAGATACGATTCCTTTCACACCTAACACATTTACGTGAAGAGGGCTGCGAGTGTTTTTGGTAGGAACTAACTTTTCTTTGCTTAGGGATAGTTTCTTAAAGCAAAAGGGCGCCTGAATCAATCACCTAGTCACTCTCAAGGGAACAAGAAACAGAGGGTTGTTTCTACACTTTGAATCGTATATTGCTTCATTTGTTGGAAGCCTTCAATTCATTAGGCGTTAAGCATTAACCAAAGAGATAATAAGTCATCTGTAAATTGCATCATGGAAAAAGGGAGATGCAAATGAAGAATACAAGAATTGCAGTGTAGAATCAGCAGAGCAGAGAAAGAACAAAACAATTTTGAAAATTGGTTATCTTGTCCCTCAAAAGATCAAGAATGTGGAAAACCAGTTACATCCAAGAAGGGCTTTAATTGAAGGGAACTGTTTAACAATAAGAAAAAGCCAACCATAGGATTTTACATCAATGAATTAATAGCATATATAAAGTTTTGATGAATATTTTTTTCGCAGAAGAAATGGGTAGGTGAAATGCATTAATTTGTGGATGTCATGAATCAGACATTTCGAATCACAAGGCAATCCTAGACTAAATTGTTAAAACTGGAAAAATAACAAAGATATGTGGACTACATAAAGGTTGGTAGCTTTTACCTGTATCCATTTCCGAAACTTTTTCCGCTCAGAGGATAAAAAAGTTATCTCCTTTCATTTCGTCAATAAGGTTGAACAATAGTTTTGCAGCCAGGCAGTAGCTGATTTCAGGACTCGAAGCTCACCAGTCAGGAGATCTTGAGCTAATCGCCTCCTTAGAACACTCTTTCCACATAGATAGGGAGGAGCTGGTACCAGCAGTTTGATATATTTGTTATGTTCTTCAACTAACTGAGATATCTCAGAGAGCAAAAGCTGATGAGCTGCAATTTCTCTGTTCTTGTTCTTTAAAGGATACCGAGCCAGCCGGCCATCATTTTGTGCAGCCTCTAACGCCAAGTCATTTAGTTCTTCCTGAGAGTTGCAAGTCAGAATGCGAGCAAATGCACGGAGTGATTGTGGGATCCCCTTCCCCTTTTTACTGCCAGTTTTTACTTCCTTGATTGTGAAAGAATTCCGAGAAGAGGTAAATTCATTCACATCTTTTATGCTTCGGGTGCTATGTCTGTCAAGAAGTTCCAACTTTTGTGTGTAAAGTCTGTCGTGTTGAGGTATATTAAGCTCAACCTGGACTTGATCGTAACTGTTGCAAGAAACAGTAAAGCCAAAATCCAACAGGAGTGTAGCATTCGAAAATTTTCCATAGCGTATCAGGACCTCATCACCTGGAGCAAAGTCACGATCAGCTATAACCTCAGAATGTTTTTTGCTTTCATTACACAAAACATATGCCTCTGAAGTACCATCATGATTAAGAAAATCTGCAAAAGGTATCATGGATACATCTCTTGAGCTTCCCCATGCTCGGGATGTAACTAATCCATATGCGTATGTGAATTCATGAAGTGTAACATCTCGAAAATGACGAGGGAATCGATCAAAAACCAATTTAACAGCGCATAAGTCTTTTTCAATTAGAGCCTTTTGTCTGAGAGTTTCTTCATACAATGCACTTGGTTGAATCATCGCCAGTTCGTCGTCGCTCCAGAATATTGTGCTATGTAGATCCCCGGCCTGAGGAAGGCAACTGATATAAGGTGCCCATTCAGAATTCTGTCCCAACTTTTTCTCATGCAGAATGAGTAAAGCAACTTTTGCAACATTACCAACTTCATCTCCTAACAAACAAGTTATTTCTACTGGAAGATTGTCTGCGGATAGTTGCACACTATAGGGAACCTTCAATAAGCAATCCCCAGTTTCTATATCCTTGTCAGCATATAATCCCCTCCCATAGGAGGATTTTCCAATAGAAAGTGCAGAAGAAATTTTTGCCGCAGCCTTGTGCTCCAGCCATGGGAGAAAATCATTGAAATCTTCATCTATATGTGAGGCCTCCGGTGAAGTAATGGAAGCAAAAGAGTTGGACGATATGGAAAAACAACGGAAGAGAGTGGAGACAAGTGGTCTTCGACTTTGAGCCCAGCAGCTGTTTGTCACAATGACAGAGTGAAGTAGCATTTCAGCCTGTATCAGTGCTGGACTGCACAGGCTCAAAACCATGAATTAGTTTAAGTGCATTATTGAAATTGGAACAACTTCATAGATAAAACACTTCATTAACCGAACCTGAAAAAATGTTTTTGGACCACCCAATGCACATGCTCAAAAGCTAAAGATATTAACCTTAGAGTAGTATCTAATGATATTGGCGATATGTCCTTCAATTAGTAATTGACCTAAAACATGTATATGTAGCATTTAACAACAGAGAGGACTTCATATCATTCTCCTAAGTCTCCACCAGATTTATCATTTTAACTACCTTCAGCAGGCGCTCAACTGAGGTTCCAGGTTTACATGTACTAGAATTCTAATTTTTCTCAGTTTAAGCTTGAAAGATTTACAATAAAGAAAACAAATTAACAATCTCGTAGCACATGATAGCAGAATATTTCGACTCCCAAAAATAATATAATGTATTGCAAGAAGAAAATTATCTGCCTATAGCACCTATAAAGACCAAAAATGAGACTAAGAAAAAACTCACTGATCAAAAGAAAAAAGAAAACATGACCACCAAAATACCAAAAGCTCAAAACATCTAAAAATATTGAAAAACAAAATCACGCAGCAAACATAAGTATGTTGAAGCAGCATCTCGTGCAACATAACTTTGAAGAGACAATTCATAGATGTGTGTTCAATCAAACAATATTCAGAAATTAACTGAATACTTGAAACAAGATACACAATCGATTCATTTTACCGTTCCTCTATCTACTCCGTCTATTGCCTCTTCATCCTTCGTGACCGCTTTTCAGTAGCTAATCTGTAAATCCAATAAACCTACGCAAGCGCGAAATAAATTTACAACAACAGAGAGACCGAAATTTGACAAACTCGATTCATTTCACCAAATATAGATACTGACCAAAGCGAGAACGTGAGCAACAACCAGAATGACGACCACGAGAGGCACCAGCTCGAGAACCCATGGCGATGCTTGCTGCGGATTCGACATTCTTTTTTCTAAGTGTTTACAGTTGGTTGCATATCTCAATAGTCAATACCTTCTCGGATTGTTAGAGGGTGTTGTGCGTTCCCTTTTAATTGTTTTCCCCCCTTTCTATTATTTACTCTAAAGCCCTCCCATTAACCAATATTTTTTTTTATTCACAATCTTTAATCAATTAACTTTCTGAATAATTTTCTATCAACCGTATTCAATATCAATTTATTTTGTTAATTTTTTGCTCATTATAGTTTATCTTTAATTTTTTTATTTAATTAGCTATAAATGTATAATAAAAAATTATATTCCGCATGGGTAACGAATGTGACTTCGAATGTTACTGTTAGTTTATTCTATTTAGAGATAATTATACTCTCCTGTCCTACAATTTGGTGTAATTACATGTAAATTTCTTTTATTTGAAAAATTACATTTAGTACAATTTGCTTTCATCTAACAAATAAGTTCTTTCATTTATGGAAATTCACCAAGTTTGTTAATATTAAAAAAAAAATCGGATAAAATTTTATATTTACCCCCGATTGACTTATTACTGGTTTGTTGCATGTCAAATAAATATTTTTATGACAAAAATTACCTCATATGTCTTCACACGTGAATGCATGTGTGTATGATATATTCACCATTATAGGTGTAGTTATATTTCACACACGTATCTAGTGTACCTTCGACAATTACTGTTAGTTTATTCTATTTAGTAATATTATACTCTCATCCCATAAAGTTTTGTGTAATTTACTTATAAATCCTTTGTGGTTCAAAAATTGCATCTAGCACCCTTAAGATCTGCTTTTGTCTAATAAATAAGTCCATCCGTTAATCAAAATTCACAAAATGTGCTAATATTAACAAAAAAATTTTGGATAAAAGTTTATATTTACGCGCAATTGACTTATTATTGATTTATTGCAGGTCAAATAAAATCTTTGTATGGGCAAATCGCCTCATACATTTTTCACACGTTAATGTATGTAAGGATGTATCTCACATTTATAAAGGTTGTTTAGTCGGAAAAAAATAAAATTATCTGCAATAAGTCATTATTAAGTCTGTTGGGGACATATATCAAATTTCATTTAATTTTTTTATTAATACTAGTCGTTGTGACACGTTGTTCCTATGTGCATAAAATAAATAAATTTTTATACTTTAAAATATATTATAAATAAGAGTAAAATATATAAATTAATATATTACAATATAATATAAGAAAAAAAATAAACAATGTATTATCAATTAATATAAAATTTGAAAAGTAGAACAAATTAGTTATTTTATCCTGAAGGATATTTTTTATTTCACCAAAAAATGGTACAACGGTGTCATTAACCACCGTTTATGAATGTGGAGGGCTTTTCTTTTTATATAAGTATAGATTAGCAAATTCAATATTTTTTTACTAACCGGAACAAACATTCAGAGTATTAGATAATTTTTCAAATTATAAAAATTTACATATAATTATACCAAACCACATTGGAGATGAGCATAACCATCCCTTTTATTTATTAAAGGAGAGATCCTATAATAACTATTACGAATAACAAAATATAGATCGACTAAAATACTCTTTAACCTTCATTTATCTCCTACAAATACTTATATTTTTAATAATTGATATTAATAATAATTTCTATTTATATACATTTAAAATTAATTATTTTCATTTAAGTGGAAAATTCAATAAACATTTATATGCTTGGATTACTAGTATTCGATTATGACACTTAAGTTAAAGTGATATTTAAGAAACAAATTAAAATGGATAATTTATTTTGATTATAAATACATGTTTCAAAATGACTTTGAAATTTTGTAAGTTACTTTATTGAAAAAATTGGGGAAAGTTGAAATATCAAGAATTATACCTTATTTATTTAGACCCTTTCATTTTATTTTTTATGGATCAATATTCAAATAATTTATTTCACTGAAAATACAAAATTACATTTTTCTCTAAAAAAGTTTTAAAATTATATTTACACCCCTTCAAAAAAATTTCGTTTACACCTATCCTTATCTGTTAGTGTTTGGACAGAAAATACTGATGTCAACTAAAAAATATGTGTATAAAATTTAATTTTGTCTCTCATTTAATATTTTCAAATATATTTATGTACTTGTAAGAGGATAAATATAATATGTGTGTGCATATATAGTGTAAGATTTATATTATTATATTTTTTTCTTTATAAATATAAAATTATTAGATAGAAATATAAAATAAGGGATAAAGTTGAAAATTTATATTATTATTTTCTATAATATCAATATTTTTTGTCAAAATTTTAGCGGAAGAAATTAAGGTGTAAACGATTTTTTGTTTTTGAGATGATGTAAGTATAAAATTTGAACAGGAACAGCTTAATTGTAATTAACCCTAAAATATTATGACGAGTAATTAATCATTCGCCAATTATACATATATATATATATATATATTTGTTTTTGGTTTTTGGTTTTTTCCCAATTATCTTCTGAAACCGAGTAGCAATTCATCTACAGGAGGTAACACTGATTTACAAGCTGAGCTCAGCTATTCTCTTTCTCCGGCGAAAGGTTTTTGGCCCGGCGAACTGAGGGTAATGAACTCTCCTCCTGAATGATTCTTGTCCTTTTGCTTACACTTCAAATTTGAAATTTTGCTTCTTGTGGTGAACATGAAGTTGAGAACTTAGAGACAGAAATTGATTGATGCGAGGTGAAAACCGATAAGGACCGCCGGAGTGTTTGCTTTTGTTGTTTTAGGAAAATAATCATGCTTTTTTTTGCTTTGCCGGTCGAGATAATAATTTTAGTTAAAAGAATGCTGAGCATCGATGTGTTCATCACTGTGCTCCTGAATTTTGTGATTCAAGTGTGCAGAATTATTTGCATTCATGAATGCATTAGCAATGGCAGTACTAGTTACCAATAATTATGTCAAATCAATTCAGTGAGGTATTGGGACAACAAAGTCCAGTACAGTAATATTGCCCTAACCCTTGAATATGGCAGGAGTGTGGATTTACAATGACTGGTAGCTGGGGGGTCGGGCAGCGATGGGTAAATCCGCTGACGGCGTTTTGGACGTCTAGACATTTCCATCCGGTCGTCCTATCTGCAAGGGGGTTAACTGTAAGCCGACCTATTTGTTATAACAGGAAGGCACTGAAATGTGTTGCAAATACAGTCACAGACACCGTTATTTCCACCGATGATAGTTACGGGCATAAGGAAGTTATCAGTGTTAATCCTAGGCTGTATGACTACTTATTGGCTAATGTCAGAGAGCCAGAGGTGTAGTTTTCAGTATTTTCTTCTCATCTCTTGCTTTCGTACCTCGTTATTGGGTTTATGGAGGAAGTTCTTTTCATTTTTGTGTTGATCTTTTCTGCATTTAGATATTGCGCGAGCTTAGGGAGGAAACTGCTACCATGCATGGTAGTCAAATGCAGGTAATGATGGGTTAATTACTACTGCTCAGTAGTGTTAATCTGTTTCCTTGTTAGCCTCGAAGTCTTCCCTGTGCAACTGCCACGTGATATCGACATTTACCATTCTCTTTGTTGGAATTAATTCCTTTAACTGGTTCATGCAACTATTTTCTGATGTTCATCTAAGTGTTATCTTTCTCCTCTTTTAGTAATTTACGTAAACGTTTATAAGTTTTCATTTCGTCCAGGTATCCCCTGATCAAGCACAGCTTTCTTGCAATGCTTGTTCAGATTCTAGGAGCAGAAAGGTGTATTGAAGTTGGTGTCTACACTGTATGTATCTCTGGATTTCTTTCTCTTTTTCCAGAAATGTTCTGTGTGGCCTTCTAAGCTTTTCATTATGTGATTGCATCTTCAACATCATATTCTTTTGCCAGGGGTACTCATCTCTTGCTGTTGCTTTGGTTCTACCAGAAGGAGGTCAGCTGGTTGCATGTGAGAGAGACGCAAAATCACTAGAAGTTGCAAGCAGATATTACGAACGCGCTGGTGTTTCAGAAAAGGTATGCTGTTGCAGAAGTTCCCTGTCCCTCTCTCTCACAAACATATACATACATGGAATCTCGTATACTAGTAAGCATCTTGGGGCAATCCATTTATCCCATTTTCAAAGAATTAGCAAAGAAACTTATGTGGATCATGTGACTGTACAAAGAATAGAAAATCTGATGACCTGGAGATATCAATTATCTTGCATGTTTTTCAAACAGCTTGTAGATCTACAAGCCGTTTGCCGCATTAGTTATTCTCAGTTAGACGTTTATGTATTCAATAGGGGATCACCAATGATTTCTGATATTCTTCTTTCTTCAAGACAAGGATGTCTGATGATTTATATATTGGGACTTAGGTTAAAGTGAAACTTGGGCTAGCAGCTGATACTTTAAAGTCTATGATTCAAAATGGCGAAGGTAGCAGGTATTTTGTGTTTGTAACTAGATAAGTCCAATTTTAGTTAGATATAATAGTGATTCAGTAGATTGTCTGCATCATCCAACACCTTTTACATGCAGTAAGTATGGGTTAATGATGTATTTTGCTGTTGCATTTGGCTATATCTATACTTTTTCTTCTCTGACTCAATTGAAGCTGTCACATGATTCCGTTAGGAAATTACTAAAATCACCTTTCCCTTGTGATTGTTTCCCAGTTTCCGGAACTCATGTCTGCAGTATAATACGACTGTCTTGTTTGAATTGCAGCATTTAGCTGCATTTTTTTTTTCTTGAATCACCCGAAACAAAAAGATCTGTTATTTAGGAAATAATTGAAGACCTCCTCTTTGTGTACATATTTTCCCAGCTTTAGGAATGTATGATCAGCTCCAATCACCTTTTATGTTCATCTTATTGCGAGTAAAATCCACCTTGATCCTTATATTGCATAAATAATTTATTTTTTCCAAGCAAGGCTAGCATATAAGATCTTTTAGCATCTAGAAGCTTAACTTTTCAAAAGGTTATGGAAGGATGCCTACAAAGCTATGTGCTTCAGGAATCCATTCAACCTTCTTTCCCTGTCTCTTGCACACAAATTACTCTATTGTAGTTCCCTTTTCCTTGTTTTTCAGCTACTATGATTCGTCTATTTTTTACTATGTGCTTATTCTTCTCTGTAGCTATGATTTCGCTTTTGTAGATGCTGAGAAGAAAATGTACCAGGATTATTTTGAATTGCTGCTACAACTGGTTAGTAGCAATATCGTAAGCAGCCTATCGACATCCATGATATTCGTATATTATATGGACTATCTGATATTGGTATCTTGTTTGCGTTGTTTGACGAATAATTGTTTATTGTCCTGTTATACAGGTTAGAGTTGGAGGTGTTATAGTGATCGACAATGTTCTTTGGCATGGAAGGGTTGCGGATCCACTGGTTCAGTATACTTGACCTCTGCCAACAACCACCTGTTTAACAATCTCCAAATAACTCTTTTTCTAAACAAGTGTTCTTGGCCAGGTAAATGACTCGAAGACTGTCAGCATCCGAAACTTTAACAGAAACTTGATGGAGGATAATCGCGTAAGCATTAGCATGGTAGGTCCTCGAGCATTTCTCTTTCCGTGTACAAGTCTATGCCGATTCTCTAACTTTACTTACTAATGTAGGTTCCGATCGGTGATGGCATGACAATCTGTCGGAAAAGATAGGCTTTGAAGACTGCCGGTGACAATTCGTTGGTGATTTCAACTGCGGCCGGCAGCAATCGCAAGCATAAGAAAGCTGCTTCTGTTTCGAATTTCAAGAATTAGGAAATATATATTCTTGATTTTAAATAGATCAACTATGTACATGCTTAGCTAATCTGTTTAATCAATTGCTAGACACTTGCTTTGTTCACTTATTGGTTGACTAATTAAAATATGTATCTGTCTGATTTTGACACGGACAAAATAATGGGCTTGAAATCCTCTCTCAATCTTGCATCACCCAAATCCTCATCTTATTGGTTCTGACATTTTGAAACTCTGTGTACAAAGTTGCAGGACCGGCATGAACACAAAACCCTATTAAAAAAAGACCGAGTCATTACTTTATTTTGTAATTATTTCCATTGTACTTGCATTCAACCTTACAAACCAACAAATATGCATTGGGTATTTGCATGTTAGGTTTATTCATGAGTGAGAAGTGAAACGATAGTTGAAAGTAGAGTGTTATTAGGTAGTTGAGGATAGACCCAATGCAAAATCTCCTGCTGCATGATAGCCAAGTGTTTGGCTACCTCAATTGTCAGTTACACTTCATTTTTGTCTTTGACCAAGTCCCCTACCCCCACCCCCCCCCCCCCCCCCACCCCCATTTTTCGGCTGTGTGGGACCTCCCACCACCAGCAGCACAACTCATTTTGGCATGACCGAACCAACCCCAAAACAAGCGAAGAGAGCCTGAAGGGGAATGAAAAACCACGGCTACATAGAAAAGTATTATATATAGAGATATTTAGTGTTGTCTTTTTCTTTTTCTTTTTTTCTATTTTTTTGGGGGGGGGGGGGGGGGGGGGAGGGAAAAAGAAATGAGAAAGCAGGAAAAAAACAGAGGAAAATGAAAGAAGTTTGCCATTATTGATTTGATTAGCTTTGGGGTTGTAAATTATTTAGTTTGATTGAAGTAAACTACTACTCCAATAATTATGTTATTACAAACCTCTCCTCCCCCTCTTCCTTTTCTTCATCTTGTCTTTTCTCCATTTTCTTTTCCTCTTTTAAGTCTCTCTCCTCCTTTCTCTCACATGGCTTTCTCTTCCCCTACTCTTTCCTTCAGGTCTTCTCTCTCTCTCTCTCTCTCGGCTCTCTTTTCTCTGTTCGTATGGATAAAAACATGTGCATAAATCATTTTTCATGCTTTTTTTTTTCCTGAAGAAATGTAAACGCATCTCTTGAGCAAGTCTCTTGAATCGTATTGTGATCAAGATTGGATTTTTAAAGCCATTAGAGGGGAAACATAGATAAAGGTTAATTCTTTTGTGATGGTTGGTGATGTTGATAACAATTCGTATGAACCCACAAACATACTTGAAGACTTGGTAATATTTTGTTGTATATAGTGTGTAAATAGGTTTTAGAGGTGGAAAAAGGGTTCAGATGGTTGCTTTTTCATTTTTACGGCTCGTGTTTTATGTCTGCACATTCATATTAGATCTATTCTTGAAGATGAAGTTTGATCTGATTTATTTCTCTTTTGTTGTATTTCCTTCTTTTCTTTTTCTTATCGCAGGTTGGATTGAAAAGTATTGGAATCAACAGTATTTCAGATGCTGTGATGGTGATCTTGTTGGTTCCGGTTTTAGACGCATCACTTTTGCAACAATAAGCATTTTCCCATTTTGGGTTATTAGGATTTATTTACGGAAAAGTATAGAGGAAGAAATAAGGTAATTTCTTCC
Organism: Sesamum angolense; assembly: GCA_034509725.1. Taxonomy (NCBI): domain Eukaryota; kingdom Viridiplantae; phylum Streptophyta; class Magnoliopsida; order Lamiales; family Pedaliaceae; genus Sesamum; species Sesamum angolense. The sequence goes on from JACGWL010000013.1 coordinate 2,547,220, forward strand.
ATTAATTAGGGAAAGTCAAAATATTGAGGCCAGAAAGAATTCAAATTAAGAACAAAACAACCTGAAGAGAGATTGGCGACATGGGTTATCTGAACTCAGTGTTGTCACAATCTACAAGCCAAGTCCATGTCGATGATGCTCCGGTCAGCGGTGGTGGACTTAGGTGATTCTCTTACCCTGCCTAGTTTGCTATATCGTTTGTCTTTGAACATCTTGTCTCTCTCTTTCCCTTTCTTGTTTGGTTGGTTAATTTGGTGGAGAATGTATGGAATTCCATGTTCCTCTCTGAATTGAAATCTTTGATTGTGTTGTTTTTTCCATTCAAAGATGTTTTAGTATTTGAGCTACTGATAAGTTTACTGGATTTGCTCTGATTGTTCTTTCTATTATTAATCAACCAGATAAAATAAATGAGTGGAGAAGGAATGACATGGATGTTAAACCTGGATCCTTCATTTTCCTACTTTTGCTTGGTTGTTTTGATGTCTAAACCTGCAGATGTGAATGCTTGTGCCATTTATTTAATTATTTGATATTAAACTTGTTCATGCTTCATCCAGAGTGTCTGTTTTTCCTCGGCTGCATGGTGATAATTTGTCTGTCGATCTTGATTCCTGCTATTCAGCCATGATTGGTTGGTGGCTAAGTGGCTTAATTTTTCTGACATCTGTTATGCCCATTGTCAAGGGTTGTCTCATTTTTCTGGGATGACTGTATACACAGAGCTCAAGAAAATGATTGTTTTCAATGATTAAAGAACTTTTGGTGAAATGACAAATCTTCATACTGCACATGCATTACATCCATGTACTGAATCTGATTGCTTACGCACGAGAAAGGAAGTTCCTACACGGACAATATTTGTCGTTTTGTGCGTCAACATCTTTATTATTTTTATCTGTGTGATGCAAGAAGCTTCCGGAGCTGCCTCTTGTCGCATCTGATACACAATCATTGTTGTAACAGCCCACTGTTTCCCGTTTAGGCATTTCACATTTTACATCTGCGAACAAAGATCTGGTTTTTTTTCATTGGACAAATGGTATCTATGGTTGCATATTGAGAAGAGAAGTTTTATGCCGAGCTGTTTAACTGCATAGAGATTAATAACAATAATGTCCTGGTTAATATATTCAGTATGGCAACTCTTTGTATTGTACATTATTTTTTAGGTAAGCACTGTGTCTCTGATTTCATAAGCTCAAGAAAAGTAACCCTTAGCATGGCTTACTTAGTTGCATAAAGTTCAAGTGCACTAAATTATATTTTTCTGTAATTTGATTGAATTACCTTAAACAATGCTTAATGTAAAAGCTGTGGTTTCGATGGTTGCCTCTTATATAGATAACTATGGATGTTTATCAAGTTAGAAAAAATAGTTGGATCCAATTCAATCTGACATCTTGTACGAATTACTTCCATGCAGTCAGAATGGAAAGTTCAGCTATGGATATGCAAGTTCTCCAGGTAAAAGGTCTTCAATGGAGGATTTCTATGAGACGAGGATTGATGGTGTAGATGGAGAGGTGGTTGGTCTCTTTGGAGTTTTTGATGGTAGCTCTCTCTCTCTCTCTCTCTCTCTCTATATATATATATATGTGTGTGTGTGTGTGTGTGTGTGTGTGTGTGTGCGCGCGCGCGCGCGCCTGGCACATCTTTGCACCTGAGGCTAACATGCAGCCTTGTGTCTGCACATTGAATTGCAAAAAACCATTGTGTCTTAACTGCACACAATGATGTGCTATTGCAGCCGGGGGCAGCAGTTCGACTTAGTTTTTAACTTTGTTCTGGTATTTCGGGAGTCGCAATGAGGGGTTGGTTTGTTCAAATGAGATTTACCAATCCCCAAAGAATAAAGAGGAAAATATATCTTTCTACTTGTAGCAATATCTTGATGAATTTTACTTTCCCATCCGGGATACAGATTTATACGTAGTTGCGGAACCCATAAGATCACCTTTATCAAATCTTTACCTAAATAAGGCATAATGCGGAAATGCAGTGAAAACCTTTTGTCCACAGCTGATTGAATTCAATGATACACTGAAATTTTAACCAAACCGTTAATTTAAGTATGTAAACATCTCTTTTCGCAAAATTATTCTACGTAGGAGTTTTTCACTGTATTCATACATTCTTATTTTTGCATAATAATTAGATCTCATTGTCATTTTCCCTATTCCTCGCAATTACTCTTTCAAGCTCTAGGTTTGAACCATAATTCATTGATGTTAAGTAGATTATGGAGATTTATGAAGATTTCCCCCCTCAAGGTGTCAAAATTATATAACCTGTTTTGCGCATATTAAAAACGTTTTTACTTTTTCATGCTTCACCTGGTATGCAAGAGATTGTAGATTGACGTCACATAATTTACTTATGTATTTGTATTTGTTATTTCAGGTCATGGGGGAGCCCGAGCTGCAGAATATGTCAAACAAAACCTCTTCAGTAATCTCATCAGGCACCCAAAGTTTATTTCTGATACCAAATCAGCTATAGGTATGTCCTTTTGGTGTCTTAGTCTGCTCTCTTTGCAGTCTCCAAGTTGCCCTAAAACTGATTGTTTCCATTTTTAACTGTTTTGGTCCTTTTTCAGCTGATGCCTACAGTCATACGGACTCCGAATTCCTGAAATCCGAAAACAATCAGAACAGGGATGCGGGCTCTACCGCCTCCACTGCGATCCTTGTTGGTGATCGTCTGTTGGTGGCAAATGTCGGGGATTCTAGAGCTGTTATTTGCAGGGGTGGTAATGGTAAGACTTGAAAATTTCTTTCTTCAATCAATTTGGTGGCTGAACCATTGTTTATTTAGGATTTCAATTGCGTTGTCTCATGGTGAATGTTGTATCTTGCAGCTATTGCTGTCTCTCGAGACCACAAACCTGACCAAACAGATGAAAGGCAACGAATTGAAGATGCTGGAGGCTTTGTGATGTGGGCAGGTAAAGGCATTTGTGTGGTTCTTTCTATGTTATTTTCTACTATCTTTCAGGAGGACTGGTTTCCTGGTTTTTATCTCATTTGGATATTCTCTGTAGGAACTTGGAGAGTTGGAGGAGTGCTTGCTGTATCTCGCGCATTTGGTGACAGACTGTTGAAGCAGTATGTGGTTGCTGATCCTGAAATTCAGGTGCTCTACGGGTTTTTTCTCGGAAATGTTGTGCAATCATTGGAAATGATCAAATTATCTTAGTCAGCTGAATGGAAAATGTATCGGCTGATCATCACAAAATTGGCCTTTGTGGCTGGAAACTTTCAGATCTTTGCTGCCTGCGTGCCATTAATCTGTGGTTTCTTTAGATTTGATCCTTGATTTGTAGTATGTCATTACATGTATAGAAAACCCTTTTACCAACATAGTACTTTTTCTTGTTAAATACAGGAGGAAAAAGTTGATGATACCCTCGAGTTTCTCATCCTTGCAAGCGATGGACTTTGGGATGTAGTGACAAATGAGGTGGTGCACTAGTTTCAGTTACAATTTTCCAATATTTTGCGTCTTTTTTCCTCTATGTTACTCAGGTACTTGTCTCGTTTTAGAACATTCGATTGTCGTTTCATCGTCTCTTTTTCAGGAAGCTGTCGCTATGACTAAACCAATCGAAGACCCAGAAGAAGCTGCAAAAAGGCTGATGCAGGAAGCATACCAGAGAGGCAGTGGTGACAATATCACCATTGTTGTTGTCCGGTTTCTGACCACCCAAGTAGAATCCTCTCATAGTGGCTCTGGTTAAGAAGAATGCTCTCGTTCTGATGCGTTAATCTGGTTGTTTTCTTCATGGAGGATGCTTAATCAAACAGAACAGTAATGGAAAGTGTGCTTTACTAAACCGTAGAAACATATAGATCAGTCCCTGCTAAGATGTTTCATGGAAAGACTCATTCCTTGGAACCAGACAATGTGTAACTTTAGCTTTCCAACTTAATGGATGCTTGTGACAATTGTATCATGATTTCTGTGTGATGTTATTTGTCTGGCGTCTGTTATTTAGCCATAATTGTTAAATGTTTGGACCTGGTGCTAGATCTATATTCGGACTACACCTTTAGCAAGGAAGGCAATTTGATATACCATACATTTTTCGATTCTCTGCTCATTATAGTCATGTTTTTGCTTGGAGTAGCAACAAGATCTGATGCACCAATGATTGAGCATGTAGAGAATTTCAGTCTGTGGGCTTGCAATAGTTTTTCCTTCATCAAAAAGAGCTCTTGCCGCCTTTGATCCAATGAGCCTGATGGAAACAACTCTTTGCCTCATGGTGTAGAGGCTATGACCTCTAATGTTGAAACAGCGCCAACCCGGCCACAGAAATGTGAAACATTCTGTAGGGAGGGAAATTTGTAAAAGAGGGAGGAGACCCGTTCTGGGTGAAAGCAAAAAGCATCCCCAGGGCCCTCAATTGGCATGGTAGTCGGCCCTGTGTGCTGATTCAGGTAAACAGAAGTTTCTTTGAGGAATCAAAACAGCAACTGATTCATCAAAAGAACATAAATCAGGAGGAAGTATTTAGGACATATAATGTCATGCCCAGAATTCATTCATAAGCTGGTCCTCAGCACAAATTTTCTGGTTTCCCATTGAGTACATCTAGTAGTTTATTGCAAATTTCGGGCATAAGTAGCTGTCTAAAGACAGCCACCCCTCAGAGCGAGGACCAGGTGAAGAACAGAGCCACCCTCAATGTTGTAGTCTTTTGCAGTTTTGTCATCTGCAAGCTGCTTGCCAGCATAAATAAGCCTACAACAAAAATGTCAAGAGTGTCAATGCATTCCTTTGAAATATCCCCATCTTGAAATTTTGACTACACTCTAAAAACTGGAGAATACCATAATCTTTTAGATGCATAAAAATTCTAAGAAAATTATTTGATTTGTTAGCAGACAATCCACTGGGCAAAGACAGAGCTCAAGAATGATGAAAAGACAAGGAAGTTCCATCTATATCAGTTAAAACTTGAAAACTTGTGATAATCCAAGAAAATTTAGAAAAATGGTATCACATGGAATGTCTAAATATCAGAAAACTAATGAAGGTAAAGAGGACCATTAGCACAGACTTCACTATAATCAGATTAGCAACTAAACCAACTGAAACATGAAGATGAGTACAACAAACCTTTGCTGCACCGGAGGAATACCCTCTTTCTCCTCGACCCTTTCCTTAATCCGGTCAATGGTGTCAGTCGGCTCAATATCAATTTCAATTTCCTTCCCTGTAAGGGTCTTAACCTTGATCATAGTACCTCCCCTGAGTCTCAGAACGAGATGAAGTGTCGACACTTTCTGGATGTTGTAATCCGCCAGGGTTCTGCCATCTTCCAACTGTTTACCAGCAAATATTAGCCTCTGCTGGTCTGGAGGTATGCCTTCTTTGTCCTGGGTGCAGTAGTCGCCGTATTAGTTTATAGTCAGAAAGATAACTGAGACTCAAAAGACAATCATAGAGTTGAATTATCCATTCGGGCAAATCAAATTCTCCCAATTCAAGACACCTACTTTTCTGCTAAAAAGCAAACCTTTCAATATTCACAGTGAATATACACTTTGCAGTTTGTAATCCTACAGAAAAAACTAATATCAGAAACATTAGCTTTTATGATTACTTCTAATCAAATGGAGTTAATAACAGTTTAAAGAGCAACTTATAATGAATAAATTTTAGAGACTGTATTCATTCAATCGATGAGGAACTACGGGCAAATGTGAATCCGAAACGAATTAAATTCTAGCGAATATTTCATCAACGAGAGGCGGCAGCAATAGCAACTGAATCACAGACTCGGAGTTTGTTTCCGTATAAAGATCATAGATCAAACATTTGAATCGAATACATATAATAAAAGAAAAAAAATAGAAACCCTAGTTCCATCAACACCACGAATCAACGAGGGGGGAAAAAACCAATCCGAGACTTAAAATCATTAACTCACAAAAAAACCAACTCAACAGTAACAACCAAGAGAAATAAAAGAAAGAAATCACTAAAACAATCGACTAAAAGCAACGAAAAATCGAATCACCATTTCTTTCAATTTCAAACAGAATAATTCGCAAAAAATTGAACCTGAATCTTGGCCTTCACATTGTCGATGGTGTCACTGCTCTCAACCTCGAGCGTGATCGTCTTCCCGGTAAGGGTCTTGACGAAGATCTGCATCCTGTTTGAGTTAGGGCTTGAATTTATGAATGTCGTTGAGCTGAATAGTCAGCAAAACGGGAGATTCTTATGCGGCCTTACTATCCACGGCCCATAGATGGAAAAACAATGGGTTATTTATAAAGAGGGGTTGTGATTTCTTGCAATGGTGCCATCGAATTACGGACCCAACAACTGTTCTCCAATTATGATCCACGAAATTAAGTCGGCTTCTCTTTCTACAGGTTTTCCCCTTTTCTCTTTCTTCAACTTTTTCGAATCTTTTCCTTTGGTTTGGTAATAAATTAGGTCTTGTCTTTGGGGAAATTCTTGGGACCCCTTCTTTTGTGAAGCGGATGTTCATTTGTAATGTGTGCCAAATCAATATGAAATTCTTGACGCAACAATAATTTATGATAAAAAAATTCATACCAACAATTTTAGGGTTTTGAAACATTGTTATTGCAATTTGAATTTAACGATATTATTTTATGGATGTTGATAATGTACATTATTATATTATGGTATAAAATTATAGACGACATTGCTTGATTATATTTTAAGTTGTCTTTCTTCTAGATGTTAGCTGATGGGGTCCAATAAGAAAGATATCTGCACCATAAAATACCTCTAATAAAAATACAAATACTCAAAAATTTGTATATCTTTTTTTCATATCAGATCGCACTCAATTCAGCTGACTCGAAGAATTAGAATCACAATCGTCGATCATCAAAACCTTATGGGTAAAAATTTTCAACATGTGAATCTATATGAATATGAAAATTTGATTCTATAAATATTCAAAAGCCATATGGTATAATTACATTTTTTCTAGATCTTACAGCCAAACCTACTTAAACCAGAATATTACTTAGGGATTTTTCAACAAGTCTTTACCCACAGGATTTTGAATAATCGATAGTGATAATTCCAACTATTTGAATCAGTTCCAAAGCCTACTTAAACGAGAATATTAATTACGTACTTTCCATCACTTATCTACTACTATTCACTCATTTTCATAAGTCCCAACACTTATTCAGAGCCAATTGTCCTCGGGATCATAGCGATTACCTTAGACTATTTACTTGGTATTTTCATGAATTATATATAATGTAGATTCTAAAATATATAGAGAATGCATATTCTTATATGGGAAATGGTGGAGAGTGTAGATGAAGAGGAGGGATAAGAATATTAGAGGGGTGACGGTCCCTTTCCCACAAAGACATGGAAATATTAAGCTATGTGCTGTTGGATGTAGAATCTAAGAATAAATTCCCTTTTTTTCCATAATAATATATCGATATACTGTTAATTTCACAATATTTGATATTTTTATATTTCACGCACAATTGCAGTTTTCCAGCTTTTTTTCTTTGATAAGACGACGTGATGAATCTAAATTTAAATCAATATCTCTTATTCGTTTAAAAGAGATGATGTCAACTCAATCAAATATTAATGAATTGCACATAGTGCCTGTTGTGTCCCTGCCCATTCTTATTGGGCTACAACGATTATGGGCCTGTCCAGGCCCAACGTCATGAGCCCACCTCTCTTCGTATTGATTACTCACAGTCAGTCGCTCACAGCTTCTATCTTAGCTTACGCTTTATCTCTTTCCAAGTTGGTGGCTGTTGGGGAGCTTGAAATGAACTCACTTCCATTTTCCATCCCCACTTATATTCCCAACCCAAATCCCACTCCTCGATTGGGATCATTCACTGCAAAGAAGCTCCACACAGTTGAATCCGCTGCTGTCAACTTCAATGAAACCAAATATTCAGAGACGATTCGGCCGGCTTCTCTTGGCAGAAGAGAAGCACTTGGTATCGGCGTCTGCTTCGGCTTCCTACAGCTTCTTAATCCGCAGCTGGATCCTGCGGCGGCGGAGACCGGCGCTGCCCCTCCGTGTGACTACACAGCAGCTCCGTCTGGGCTCGCCTACTGTGATAAGGTTATCGGAAGCGGACCTGAGGCTGTGAAAGGGCAGCTCATTAAGGTAATTTATCCCAATGTTATCTTACTTAGATTGCTTTTCTTTGAAGGCTGAAGCGTTTTGTTCATGTAGATATGGGTTTTTTTCTTCAGTTCTGTCACTGCATTAGTTAATTTAGGGTTAGTTAATCTTTTTATGCAGATTTTTTTTTTTAAAAAAACAAATTAGAAATTGTGATCATGTTCATTTATTTGGGTAATGTAAATTGGCAGGCACATTATGTGGGGAGATTGGAAAATGGAACTGTTTTTGACAGCAGCTACAATAGGGGAAAGCCTCTTGCTTTTCGCATCGGTGTTGGTGAGGTAAAAGCTTTTTTGATCGGATCTTTTATTTCAAATTGTTGTTGCATTTCGGATTATGTTTATTATACATGAACGTCATGTGTTTAAACTTTACAGCGTATATGGTTGATAAAATATGTTATACACATAACATCTTTGTGAAGTATAATATAAAATGCAATGCTAATTTATGATTAAAAAAAAAACGTGAAAGGATTGTTTTACACTCCCTGTTAGATTTTTCAGGCAAATATAAACTTCATTCTTGCTAATCTTACTATAGAGTAATTCATATTTTACGTGGAACAATCAACTATATCCTCGGGTATATTAAGATAATATTTGATGTAGAGAAATGTGCAATATTACAGGTGATCAAAGGTTGGGATGAGGGAATTCTAGTGGGGAAGGAATTCCAGCCATGCTTGCTGGTAAAAACAATCCATCAATCTGTCTGCACCTGAATTAGTTAACTATTTGCGTATTTTCATCGAAAGTGTATGCAGTACTAATACATAAATGTATCAAATTTGAGTGATAATTTTGTAGGCGGGAAACGTAAGCTGAGAATCCCTCCTGAACTTGGATACGGCGTGAGAGGAGCAGGCTGCAGAGGAGGTAAATAATTCATCAAACAATTCCAACTTCTACTGAGTAGAACAAACTCAAAATTGCGCTAGATTTCTTGTTTATACACACGAACTTGGTGATGCAGGGTCGTGCATTATTCCACCCAATTCAGTTCTTCTGTTTGATGTGGAGTTCATCGGAAAGGCTTAGAAGAGACGTTTTGAGCCAGGAGCAAGAACCACAGGCAATTTTGGACTTTTTTCGAAAAATTTGAATAGCTTCGACTCAAATGTTATTACCAATCTGGAGCCAACCGTTATCTATTTAAATTGATATAAAGGAAAAGGGTTACAAGTGGAGCATGATTCAACAGACTACTTTTCATATCATACATCCAGTAGTAGTCTAAAGATCAAGGGTCATGCCTGAATTTGAACATCTTACTTCTGCCATTATTATGTATAAAAGCAATTTCTTTGGGATGAGTTTTGGTATGAAGTTGGTTAGACGAACACGAGGAACTTTGGTTCGCTAAACTGTCCATGATAGTCGTCGTACCATTTTTATTTTCTTAAAAAGTTATGAAAAATTCCCTAGCCTTTGTTCGTTTTGTTTTTGTTATATTTTTAAGACTGATATGGTATAATCAAAGCCCCAAAATGGTTCAAATTTAAGGCAACAATCAATTACTGGACTTGTAAGTTTTGGACAAAACTCCTCCCGCATGTAGTTAGCAAAGAAGAAACCTTTTTTATATCACTGAACACCATAATTTAAACAATAGATGCTCAATTTTTGATCGAAATAGTTGGATAAAACTATTTAATTTGGAATTTGACAATCAGGCGGACGTGATCACTTCAACATTATTACTAGTTCTAATATCAATTGGACACTACTTCTCATTTCAATATCTGACAAGGCTGTGTGAACTTATCTGTTCTATTTTTACAAGGAATTATCTTTATGTTTGTCTAAATTACAAATATTTTTTTATTATTTAAAAAATTATAAATATTCTCCTTAAACTACAAATACTTTCCTGTAGTAAGCTGTCACAAAAGAGTATTAGTGATTTCATGAGGGCATTTTTAATTTTTAAGATGATAAAAATAATAGTTATAATCATGATAAATTTTAGAAGTGTATATTGAAATTTACCCATTCTTTTATTTAAAATAAATCTGAACCTTTCTAAAAACAAAACTAGTTAGAAATAAATAAAATATTACTATAAAAACTAAAAACAAAAGCAAACAAAAGTGGAGGTTTGATTTGATGTACGGTGGGAATGGGATGGGACCCATATATGCAACCAAACGTGGTTCACGGGTAACGGGAAATCCCAGCAGCCAATGAACTTTTAGAATTTGATAGACTGAATTTTATCCACACACCACGTCAGCTTCATTTAATTTCCATTATTATTAATATATTATTATATAAATGTGTTTGTAAAAGGTACATGATTATTATTATATATATAGTCAAAGGAGGTAATTAGTGTGAGGCAGGTGCACATGGCACGGCATCAATCTCTGACAGTGGAGTGCAACCAATCAGAGAAAATTGAAGTCAGTTGAAAGCCAAAGCCATGCGCCCAACTCATCTCCCTCATCAATATGCTTACTTTTTCACCTAATAATATTCGCCCCACATTCAAACCCAAACCTACAAGTGCATGCATTTACCCTAAACTATACCCATTCCATCAAATCAACCATTTCGCTTCTCATCCCAACATAATATTAATTGTTGATTAAATCATAATTCTTGCTAATCATAGATCTTAATTACATTAAAACTAGCCAAATTTCTCATATATTGCACCAAATTACACTAATTAACTATTACGTAATTAATAGTTTCGCTCGATTGCAAATCAAGAGTTTTGAGCAATATGTTAAGCCTCAGTGTCTCATCTTTCTAACGAGTGAGACTCATACTAAATTAAAACGGATAATAACTCATATAAACAGAATATTAATCGAGTTACAAATTAATAACAACAATAAAAATAAACTGCAAAATGCAAATACGAGAACTTATAACATGTCAAAACTTAAATAGCATGCCAGTTGATAGATTTCTTAAATCCAATCAAGCTAGCTACAAGCTGTCTGATGATCTTAATAGTCCTCTAACAGAAAATTTCTAGATAAACAAAAGTTCATTACATTACACAAGGAGCTGGGAAATGGATAAGTAACTAGTAATGATACAAGAACCAAAAACACTGCAATATATACATGATGAGCCATACATTAATTATCCATTGTCTTGTGTTACAACAACAAAAGTTAAGAATTGAACTCCCAAAATTCAGTTTACATTAATCAATTCAACTTATTAGAAAGATGGGACAACGCCGTATGAAGCATCGGCTGCAATGAGGGAATCAATCTCGAGCTCCGACCGCTTAGCAAACCTCCCTTTGATTCTTGGTCTGGTCTCTGCGTACGCCTTCCGTGAGGCGTATCGAATGGTTTTCTCGAACTTCCTGTTCTTTCTTTTCTCTCTGTACCTTAACACCCTTGCTTCTCTGTCCATCCCGGAAACTGGGATCGGAACGGCGTCTGTCTTAGCGAGAGTGTCCGAAACGTCGGCCATGGCGTTGTGGTCCGGCACCACTCCGACATCGAGCGATGATGACGATACCTGTTGTCATTTTTTTACAAATTAATTAGTTCAGCACAGCTAATAAAGAGAATCAATTGAGAAATATACGCAGAAGATAAGGAGAAGAAGAACTTACACTTTGGCTAATGGATTGCGTGGTGAAGTTATACATAAAAGGCTTAGGTCCCGGATAATCCACTTCATATGTCGGAAACCCATCAACAACCGGTCCCGGGTACTGCCCCGATCCATATTCACTCTTGTTCTGCACCGGGACAACTCCATCGGAAGAATACTGCTTCTGCTCATTAATAACAACATGGTGGGGCTTCTGCTCCCCGGATATCAATTCAAGATCCAGGTACGGATCCATATCACTAAACAGGTACTCAGCAGATTTGTATTCGGGCGACTCAGATTCCTCCTCCGATTTACTATTCGGGTCGGGAAGCAGCCACGAAGCCGCCTCCGCTTCCTCCTCAGAGAATTCTTCAGCAGCGGAGGCGGATGGAGAGGATTTCGTCGCCGAAGCGGCGTCATAGAAGGGGACGACAGGGAGACGCTCGTGGCGGCGAGCAAGAGGGTTAGCAGAGTGTATATCGCGGTCGCACGTGGCGCAGAGAGCAGCTGCATCTGCCTTGCAGGTGACTGAAGCGGGTGCCTGCTCGCAGACCTCACACAACCAGACGCGGGCGTGGCGCGACGCCAGCTTGTTGGCTGCGTGGACTTTAGCGTCGCAAGCGAGGCAGAGGAAGGCGGAGTCGGCGCGGCAGAACACCGTGGCAGACGCCGTTTTGCATGAGTCGCACAGCTTGGCTGTTAAGCTCCAGGTTTGATCACCCCCCATGTTCACGATCTCTCCCTTTCTTCCTCAATCAATTTCTACACACCTTTATCACTTGAGTTCGGCCTTTTCACTTTTCTGATCTACTGCAAGAAGTTGCAGAGGGAAATCAAATGATATGAAATGGCAACGATTCTCTTCTCTGTCTACTTTTCTTTTGCTTTTAATGTAAGACTCATTGGCGGTGAGTGTGTAAGAAAGTCTCAAGTATAAAAATAAAACCCTAGGTTGTGAGAAGAAGGGGAAGAGGGGGATCCGGGAGCTGGCCAATGAGGGGAAGACATATGGCAATGTCTTAGCCAGATGAAACTCAGACAAAGGAGGTGGGGTCCAGGGAGAGACGTGAGAATTTACAACTTATTCAAGTCTCTGTGTTTGTGTGGGGTAAGGGAGTGTTTGGGGGTTATCTGCAAACAAACTGCATGAAAAGGGAAGGGTTCATAATGGAAGGGGTGGGGATTGAGAAATTTTAACTCATATTGAATTTGATTGGATCTAAATCGATTATATAATAAAATATAATATATGTATGTTAGGGAGATTTTTAGTTAAATCAGGTTCGATTAAATTTGAATCAATTATATACTTGTCATGTGAGCGGTATACAATTTAAAAAAAATGATCAATCATAGAGCAAGTGTGATTGGTTCGGCCAAACTAAATTCAAACAAGAATTTGCCATGTATGTTGTATGATTGATGTATCGTTTAAAAAAAATAATCAATCACATAGTAAATATATTATATTTATATTGAGATTGATTTGATTCGATAAAATTTGATTTTTATTAAGATTTGGAGTGTGGGTGGGGTCTTTGTGCATTATGGGTTGAGAGTTGGACAAGTTGGGGTTGTCCCAAATCTTTGATTGTCCCATTCCGATCTTTAGCTGGAAAAAAGGATGTCTTTGGAGCGTTTGGCATGTAGTTTTACATTATTTTCATAAATGTACTCGACTTGTTATTATGAATTTGAAATTTTCACTATCAAATTTATTTTACAGCATCAACAAATACTCGATTTTTATATCATTGTTAAAATTTATAATCATGGAGAAATAACAAATTCATATATCCGTAAATTTAATCAAGAAATTCGAAAAATTCTCCAAACCAGTATGAAATAAATTTCATTTTACAACACCAAATCTTCAAGTTCGGGTTTGGGTTGATTGATAACTCGGGTAATGGGTCGGGTATGTGGGCGGGTGAGGATGGGGGTGGGGTGGGGGTGGCTCTTGTGGGTGTGGTGGAGGCATCACAGGAAATGGGGTGGGCTATCATTATAATTGACATTGATTTCACGGAGTGATGGCGATAGGATGAGTTACACTGACTTTGTACTGATCATATTGCTGAGAGCTGAGTTTGATCAAAATAGAAAACTTGGTCCTAATTGCTTTGGCTTTGCCTTCCCTTCATTTTCACTCCAATTTCTATATCTTTGAATTCATGCCTACAACGACCTTTTTGTCATTTCTCCATTGATTTTTTTTTCTCTTTTTTCTTGGGCTTACTTTTATCTCAATTAAATTTTAATTTGATAAATATTAAGAATTTTGTTTTATATTAAGTCATTTGTTTGAATATTTTGAATTAAATCGGAAACTACTGTTATTTAATTGTCGGTATAATTGATATCACAGGACAAAAAAAGAGTAAAGAATAAAGCAGATAGTAGATCAATAATAAAGATTTTGACCGACGCACACAACGCTAGCACAATCTTCCTTGTCAGGTTATGGGATGTCATTCCTACTTTTTCATTTTTATAATCAAGAAAAAGAACAGACGCAGTATTTCTCCATTCGCTTGTGTAACTTGAATGCCTACACTCGGACCTTAGAGAGAATTTTTTATTTGAATTGAGTTTAGTGGAATCAAATCAATTGCATGATAAAAATCGAAATTAGTGAGAGGGGTGAGTTTGTATGAGTGAGCGAAAAAGATTCACATGCATCATGTGTAAGCAGGAGTGGATGTGTTGGAGGAACATGGATGGATGTTGCATCTTGTGAACATTGCTGTTGTTGACAGAGTAGTTGTAGTACCTCTCTTTTGTCTGCTCTAAAAGCTTCATCATATTGGGTCTGTTTCAGAAGATCAATGACTTTGCATGGTGGGAGCAAACCTACAGCTGCACTCTTTCATGCCATCCCAAATTTGAACACACACATGACTAAGTGTGTGCACATAAAATTTTGTTCCTACAAAAATGAATTTCGAAACAGAAAATGTGGACAAATGAAATTTATTAATTTAAATAAAAAAGTGTTATAATCTATTATGTGAAGTTATTCACGTGATTCTTTGCTCAGAATATTTGTCCAAGGGCTTGAAGCTTATATATATATATAGATGTATATTCTTCTTTGAATTTTGTGGAGTAAATTATGTGTTACCTTAAAAACTTTTGTATTAAGGCTTAGAGGATTTGATGCCAATGAATACGTGGAACCTTGTGTTTGTAGTCGTGCCAAAGAGCTTTTCGACTGGAGTCATTTTGACTTGTTCTATCGTATGTTGTTGTGTTGTGTGGAATGTGATGTTGTATGAAATGACTTGTTGTGTGGTGAAGCCCCGCTTTTTGAATGCATAAGGGATTTAGGTAGTCTGGGCTCACTCTTTTTTGGACTTGAATTTAAAAAGTTTGACGTGAATCATTCTTTGCGGGGTAGTACTTAAACATATTTTTTGCCCAATTTAATTAATAAAATAAAAAGAAATTTATATTTATCTTAAATTGATGCATCAAGATGCAAGTCCCAAACTTTGGTATGAACTAATTGAAAGCCCAATTTTATTATAAACTTTAATTTGAAACCCAATTATGACCCAATCAATTTACGGTTTTAATTGATAATTTACTCTAAAATCTTGATGTGAACAAAGTATAATTATATTTATCATGTAATTTATGCATAGTTTAATAAATATCCATCTAACTTGGAGACAGCGGAGAGCAGTAGAAGGCCAACCATTTCTTGATTTTTCTCAATCAATAGCAACTGAAAAACATGGGTCAAAGATATGCATATGATTTGGGCCAAATTGAGGGGACATGTTTGGACCTACCCCCTTCCCAATCAAATTTCACTCTTCTGAATATTTCCTCATTAGCTCTGGGCCAACTACTAGCCCAACCATCTCTCTAAACAAAACTAACTCAAAAAACAAAAAGAATTATTGTTATAATCTTTTTTCAAATAAATCGATTATGATTCATACTCAGGTCCAGCCGCACCATAAGAATTTAATGACTTTTCACAAATGTACTAAGCTTGATAGGAGACTAATTTGTAAAAAAGATGTTAGCACTCCGATGCTTAAGAGCATAAAGATTTATTAAAGAAATTAACAAAAAATACTTGAGATAATATAAAAATAATGATTGAAAATAGGAATGGGGTGATAAAATTAGTATGAGGTGCAAAAAGCAAGCTACAGATAGAGTGCGATAGAAGGTGTTATCAAGATAATTGGACAAAGAGTCAATTTATATGGGACAATGGAGCAAGATTCGAGAAGTGGTTGCCATGAATCATACACCATTGGAAAGTTACACGTGTTAGCTACTCAAGAGAAAAATCAGTTTGTGATTTGGACTTATGTAGACGAAAATATGAACTTTTGGTTGAGTCTTGCCCAATTTGTCCGAGAATTCTAAAATATGTTACTCCCTACTTAAAAAATTGATTTCGGTCGGATTGTTTGGAGTTAGTTGAAAATCTTTTAATATGACGTCTCGTAAAGTGTCAGAGCAATCGATGTGATGTGTCGTCCCTACTGTATACTAATTTATATAGTTGTATTGTGCTTGTTTCTTTAGCCTGTCAGGTTAGCAAGACTAAGACGAGTTATGAATTTAATACTTTGCTCATACGCCAATATTACTTGACTTGATAGGTTGTTCAATGGGGCCTCACTTCTTTATGTTTGGGCTTTGATAAAAAAAAAATATTTAACAAGGCATTATCAAATTTTATATACCATAAAATCGCAAACTTAAACAAATATATAACTATGGTCAACATAAATAAAAATTAAATAATAATGACAAAATCTGACGTACACTGAACCAACAAAGAGCTACTCATATTGGTCTTATTACAATCTCTACGACGTATTGACAACATTAATATAATTTATTATTATTTTTAATTGTAATGATGCATTTGTTTAATTTATATTTTATTTAAAAGAAAAAAAAATTATTACAACGAGGGTGGAGCAGGGGAATCTATGTTTAAACTTAATTTTTTAGACAAATGATATCAACTAAACAGAATTTAGATGACCAAAAGGGTAGGAAATTAAAAAAAGGCAATTGCAGAGGAGATTGGGAGCAGCAAAAAACACGGAAAAACAGGCGCAAAATTCTCGAGTAGTAAGCGTAACGGCTTGCCTTGAATGAGAGAGCAGCAGGAGTAGGCATACGGCCTCGGATCGCCGCAGTTCACCGCCTATCCACGCACGCGCCTGCGCTGTGTAGGCTGGCTGATGTAGTGGATCACACGTAGCTTTCCAACTACAACCCCACCAATCACCTTCCTCCCAATTTGCATCCCAAGAAAATGGCAATTCTGTGACATCATCCCCCACTCCCCTCAATTCCCATTTTATTTCCTTTTTTTTTTTTCTAATTATTGAAAAAAATAAATTATATTTAATTACACAAATACTCGCCACGCTTTAATATATTTCTTAAAATTCTCTTTGTAATTACACTACGTTATTTATTCAGTAACAAAAAATTAAACAAATATTCCTCAATGTACATTACATTGACACCCTCTCGAGAACTATCATTACAATTTGCAATAATATAAAAATACCATGAGTTTGAAAACGTATTTAAGTATATAAATTATATTTATTCTCATGCCTTCTATGTATTAAATAAAATATACATACACAATATTATTATACAAGATGCAGATTCCTTGCATAAATATATTGATTTGTACATTAATTTTCAATTGAAGAATTTACGTTGTAAATAATTTATCATGATTTATAAGTCGTTATGTTACCTAGAAGCTCAAAATACATGTGAGCCGGCTCTCTAACTAAAGTAAATTTAAACCTTTTTTCCAGCTCAAAAGTAACAAAGCAATATTCAAAGGCAAGTCATGCCTTTCTTGGGGTGTGGGGTCTGGTGGAGGCGTGGGGCCCATCTTCTCCGGCCACCTTGCCTGCCGCCGGCGACCAATTCCGACCACCACCGTGTTAAATCTGTAATGTGATTATTATATTTGAATTAGCACTAATTAATTAAAGCATCTATACTCTGATTATTTTCCTTACTTTATTCTCTTAATCACTAGCGCTTAAAAGGGGTTAGTGCTTGATGACAAACTCACCATTCTTATCAAGTTGCTATTAGAAAATTCATAATTGATTAGGGAGAGGTTAGTGCACTAATTAAGCAGCATACGCCCTGTTTGCATGCTCAGCTCATCTCCATTAGAAATTTCATAATTTTTTTTCCATATTAGACACTAGTTGCACCATAAATATCCGATAGTTGTCGTCTAATTTATTTATGTCTTATCAAATTTAATCTAAGCTAAATTTTTTTGTAAAAACACTCACGGCTACTGCTTAATTATATCATTAATTAATTTAGTGAATTTTTATTTCAAATCGTATTGCATATTTTATATACATAGCGGGTATATGTTAAATAAAATGCAGTATGATTTGAAATAAAAACATACAACCTGCGATGATTAATAGATGTGATGATATAATTTATCACCAAAATGATGTTGATCTCAGCAGAAGAAATTTACATTTTCCCGGATCACAAAATTGGAGCCAGAGCCAGAAAAAGAAAGGGGAAAAAGAAAAAAAAAAAAAGAGTGATCTAAACATCATAGCTATGTAACAAAATTATGAAAATTTCGTCAGTGGCTTTGCTGTTGGCTCACTTGGGATTCTGCTGATCTATTTTCATCTACCGTTTCATCTTTTTGGTTGATGTTCTCTTCCTTCTCTGTTTGTTTGCCTTCCGCCTTTTCATCATTGGAAGAAGAAGAGCCCCTGCTTGACATCGGAGTCGCCAGGAACGTTGGCTTCACGTCGCCAGCCATAATTACCAAAACCTTCTCTTCGAAAACCGGCAAAGCTTTCGCATCGGAGTTGCTCTCCCCTTTCTCGCCGGCTCCGCTCTCCACGTCACCCTGGCCGCCGTCCTCTCCGCCGGAGAGTTTCCAGTACGAGCAGGTGAGGATGAGGAGTGCGAAGGCTATGAGCCCTAGCATCGCCGCCAGGCCGCCGAAGAGGTACGGCACGGGGGAGTGCCACGGCGAGCGTTGGATGGTGGCCGGTGGCGTGAACGTCGCCTTTGCGGTGGCGGTGGCTTCGGCGGTCGTCGTTTTTGATACCGGAGTGGAGTGGGATAAGGCGCCGCCGGTTCTCATAGTGTGAATTGGGATTGGGAGTGGAGGAGAATGGGGAATGAGAAGAGAAAGAGTGTAGATGTTTGTGTTTGAGAAGTGGAGAGCAGAGTGGATGCACATTTATAGAGAAAAAGGGCTGCTCCTGTTTAGTACATTGCTTTTTTGCTTACATCATTATTTTGGATTTGAGATTCTTTTTAATTAAAATTAAATTTGATAATATTAAGATAATTTCATTTAAATTATTTATGATATATATTATATCACAAAACATATCATTTTTTTAAAATTATAAACGAATAAATATATTGCACTCATTGTATAATTAATTTGAATTTTGTCCGATCCAATCAAAGACTCTAAATCATAAGGTTTGTTTAGTTCAGATATATTACACGTAAGATTATTTTTTAAAAATATATAAGGATAATCATATGGAGATTGTATGAAAATTTACTTCTACTCTAACTATGATTTTCAAACAAATTTTGAATTTATTTTATTTAATTCAGTGTCATTAACTCGGTTCCGACACAATCCAAAACCCTAATACCCATAGACTCACCATGTCCATCTAATCAGTACGGTATTCGTAGTTCACGTGAAATCGTATAATCGGAGAACACCTATAAATAAACACCCTTCATGCAGTAAGTAGAACTTTTACCACCGTAGCATTCTTACGAGTTTTACTTACTTTCTAATAATTTACCTAATTTAAACATTAAAGAAATATAATCAGAGTCTTTTTAATATGTATCCAACATCGAAGCAACAAATACATATATATATTACATATATGTTTCGGCAAATACATATATCCATAAAGTGAAATGTATATGTATTTATAAATGAAAGGAAATTTGATTTGAAATAAAGGATAGAAAGTGGACCAATGTCGGGCCGTTGGGCATGTTATGTCCAACGTATGGGCGCACTAGGAGAAAACAAAGGTCCCATGTACACGGATATCGTCTCCTTCTTTACACCTACGTACACAATTTAGATCATATATATGTAGTTTCATAAATATTTGAAATTCCACTAAAATTTACCCAAAAAATCATATATTTCATGTGTGAAATTGTGCTTGTAGCATCAACTCTCAATTAATCTTAGTGCGAAAGCTCAGCCCGCATCGAAATTTATACTTATTTTAGGTTTTAACTATAATCGAATATAAATTTTACTCCATTTTTGCACTCTGACATGCTCCACGTAACGACCTTTGATTTGACGAGAAAATTAGATTAATTGGTGGGGTAAATTAAGGATTAGGCATATGAGCAATAGTAGCAAGTAATATAAATGGCATCTTTGCATGACGCAGTTTTTATCTTTAAACTTAGTTGCATGCTCGAATTTTCGGCAGCCTACAGTACTGGAATGGATTCTTGAATTGGATCAAATCCACATTTTTCTGATCGGAATTCTGATTCTTGCCCAAGATTCTGCCTGCTTCTCACTAATAATACGTATCCCCAACCAGTACCATAAGATTTTTATATTTCTACATTTGATGTCAATAAACTGATAAATACATTAATTTGAAAAATAAACTCAACTGGTCATATTATTAAGCCAGACAAATACTCATTAAAATAAACCATCCACACAAAGCGAAACAAATACTCATATATTCGGTGGAAAATGACTTTGTACTTATTCATGAAACATCGATTTTAACCGCTAAATTATTATGAATTTTTCTGTATATGAATTAATTTTGTACAATATTTAGGATATTATGTACGGTGTTCGAAATACGTGGAGTAGATATATAAAGGGCTATATTGATTTTGTTAATAATTTCTAATTTCTATGGAATTTTCGAGTAAGATATATATAGATATAGATATGTAAAAGAATCATCCATCATTTCACTGGAATTGACCATAAGAAGATGTTTGATATAGATTAGAGAATATAATTAGAAAAAATACCATGTCAATTTCCTGACAGCTTATTCCTCCTAAGGAATCAAAATCCTCCTTTTTTCTTCTTAATTGTTAAAAAATAAATATTTGTAGCCCATTAACAAACACATTCTCTGTGTGTGTGTGTGTGTGTGCAAGTTGGAGAGTGAAAATTTGGAGAAGTACTTGTATTGATGAAAAGGGCATTGAATGGTGAAGGTACAGTGAGAAGGCACTGAGAGTTTTTGGAGTGTATGTGTGTGTGGGGTGGAACCATGAAAGTCACCTCAATCATTATTATGCTATGTATATGTATAAAGAATAGCATTGTGGGTAAAGTGAGGAACAATTCTCATCATTTGCTTTTTTTATTTTTTTTCCTCATATTGTCTACAAATATTTACCCATATCCTCCTCTCCCATATATCATCTCTTCAAATTTTTCTTTTTTTTATAGTAAAAAGTAAATTATAGAAAAATAATATAAATTAAGCAGTCGTAATTGTTGGGAGTTCTTGATAACAAAATTTAAAAGTGAAAAAAAAAATTGATGTTGGAATATTTTAAAAAAATAACTTAATATTTATAATTTTACTGATGAACTGATAATGTCACAACGAGTTATTTATAGCTTTTGGCTTAAACCAACTTAATGTAAGAAGTTTAAAAGCAGAATAAGCCGATAAGCACTTAAACACTCCTTCAGTACTTTCGTATTAAAAATCTGTGGGAAGTCTACTGAGTTTTCCTTGATCGATGCAAATTGTTCGGGGGATCTTATGATTTAATTGTTTGAATCCGCAACATACAACTAAAAAGTTGTTGGTTTGATCTCTCAAAAACTTAAATAAAAATCCGGAAATTTGTAACATATTTAAACATAAAAAAATAATTATAATAATTAGAATGAACAATAAAATTACTGAATCGGGACATCAGACATATTATTGCAAGTGTTTTGTTTATGTGAACATATATACATGAGTAGGTATTGGCATAAGATCCTCCTATACATGTGAACTAATGAATCCGACATTCGAAATGGATAGAAGTATATGTTAAAAATAATATTACAACAACAACAACTACAATTCAGAGATCATAATCAGAATCGGATCGTAAAAAGCTACACATATATGCTAACATACATCAACTGGCGTATGAGATGTCTTTTCCCAGGTTTTGGCAAGAATTTCATCTCTCAAAGTCAACCCCACTTCTCACCTCAACACCACCAATAACACAAATTTTAATTTAAATCGGATCTAATTAAATCTGAATCAATTATATGATAAATGTAATTTATGTATTGTCTGATTGTCGTATAGTTCAAAAAATAACCAATCACGTAACAAGTTTATTATACTTATTTTATAATTAATTTGATTTGATCGGATCTGATTTAAATAATTTTTTTTAAAAGAAATTAAAAGAAAAAAGAGAATTTAAGCGTTGTCACGCCATATTATTCTCTCTCTCTAGAAATCATGGTAATTAAATTGGGCCCGGATATATTCTTAATTTACATGTATAAAGGGCTTTGTTTATTCGATTTGTTTCCTTGCATGTGATCATATTTTATAAGTTTTTCTTCTTTTTTTTTTTTTTTATATTCTTATCGTCATTACTATTTAAATATCATTATTTCAAGAATGTTTTTTTTCTGTTCAACACGACTAACTGTGAATGGTTATTATTTCTATCAATTTTTTCTTTTTCACTTTTTAGCTGAGATTTTATATGAATTAAGATAGATGAGTAATCTTAAAATTGAGGGAAGACTTTAATGTTGTATTTCAATGGAGTTGTTTGCATAATTTAATGATGAGCATAATTTTAAATTTTAATTTTGAACTATATTTTGTCAGACAGTGATGTATTTTAAATTTGATGTAGCCAAATATTTTATATTGATTGCAGAAGAGGAACTTGAACGACTTATAAATCCTAAGGTCTTCTCCCCCAATGAAGCGTCTTTTGAGGTCAAAATCGTGAGGTTTATGTGGAGCCAAATTGGATAATATTTCGGGCAATGAACTACCGTTCTAGCCACAAGTCACATTATTTTGACGATGTTTGTGGGAACGGGACCATATGCTCGTCACAAAATTCTCATCTAGGGAGTTGATGATGTAAATAAATATTACATATTGATTGCAAATGAGGAGCTTAAATGACTTATAATCCCAAGACCTCTTTTTTATAGTGAGATAACTTCTGATCAAGTCAAAATCGTGAGACTCATATTGAATTAAAATGAAAAATACTTCGTGTGATGAGGTATCGATCGAATCGCAAATTATATCAAAATCCATTAAATATCAAGTCGTTAAATCCAAACATAGTATATGTTGTTTTCCATTTGAGTTTATTATATATCATAAAACAAATAAATAAATAAACAAATAGATAAATCCAACTAAAATGGCAGTCCCAATCCTATCCAGAAAGTATTGTACATTAAAAAAAAAAAAAAAAATCCTAAATACAAACTGAGAGATGGTGGGGGACCCAGGAAGCACCACCAGCCCCACCAGCCCCACCACCGGTTAATGGTTTTACACGGCCCCTCTCGGCCGTGCAGGCCCCCATCGTTTCAGCCGTTGGCCGTGGGGCATTATCCTACACTCCAATAAATTATATTATATTAATTATAATTAATTGGATTCCTCAAATCATATCCAGACAATAGTGTACGTATCATTTACGGGCCCCATCTTCCATCAGCTTCCACTTATCAAATTAACACTTTCTACACTTTTTCCTTTGGTTAAAAACACGAGATATGTGTAGTTGTTACTTGTTACAGTATTTTTCCTATTCCAAGTATTTTGTACAATCAGATGCTCATCACATTCAATTTCTCTATCCTACATTTCTCCCCATCACGGCTGATCAAAATTAAGAAATTACACTTCAGTAATTTCAAATTCAAATACAACGATAATGTAAATTAATGAATACGTTCAAACGAAATAAAAAAATAAATAAAAAATAAAACTACTGTAAAAGCAAATATATATATATATATATATATTCATATTCGCTGGATTTCAAGTCACAACCTCATATATCGAACTAAATTTTATTTTCATTAGAAAAGCGTATTTACTTCTTCACAACAACTCTTCTAACACGTATTTTCACTGTACGTCGTCTCAAAGAAAAAAAAATATAACTAGCATAAACTCGTTTAGTACATTGCATATGCTAAATAATAAGATATATCCCGCACTATATTTGGTGCGGGGGAAAATTATTATGACGAACAAATATTAACTTTTCAAATCAAACAAATCAAGTGTAGAAAATTAAATAATCCGATCGTATCTAAGATAATAAAACAATTTAAATTTGATATATATATATATATATATATATATTTATAGTTAGTGGGAGAGGCACTTATGTTGGGCCAAATTTAATCTAGAAATCATAAATTAATTAAAAGAAGTTGGCGTGAAAATGAATCAAAATAAAATAGGAATGGTATTATAATTAGAATTAGAAATAGAATTAGAATTTAGAAGGAAACGTCACAAGTCACAAAGAGTTGTTCCCCAAAGAGGCTTATTATGTGACATAAAGCACAATTTTAAAGTCAGCTTCAGATAAGGTAAAGTAATCATTTGCGAACGTCTACGAGGCCTCGCTTAGATTATGTGTGTGTTCTTAATTAATTAATTAGCATCATCATTAGTACGTCTTTTAATTATTAATTTCAACTTTGGGGTGGATAATACACTTTTAACTCACTAATTTTATTATATTATTATATGTTTATTACAAATTAATCAGCTTTATTGTTTAGTGGTACAAACGTACTTTCATGATTAAAAAGCATAATGTACTGTTTTCGGTATTATTTTATTCATCAATCATTTGTACTATTATGTCACTGAAGAGGGTTATTTTGATTTTATTTTATTTTATATGTCAGATGATATTATCTTTAAATTTAAGTTTTATTTCATTTTCTTTTTCCAACTTTTTTTTATATGTTTTTATTTTCTTATAGTTAATTTATGTAGTTTTTTAATATAATATATTTAAAATATTCTATACGAGTATTTGACTGTGTCACATACATCTTTTTTTTTTTTATGTAAAATAAAAAGAATATCATAAAGAAATATTTTTTCAGGAGGAAAAACGATAGATATTACTAATTGTTAGAATCACACGAAATCAATATCTACAGAAAAAAAAAAAAAAAGAACAGCTATATCATAGTATCCTCCTGTAGACCATGTGGGAGAAAGTGATGTACGCGCATGAGCCACCTCTAGAATCCTAATGCCTGGCGATTAATTGCAGGCTATGTCATACCGCAATAAGGACGTTGCCTGCTAAAGAAGGGGTGACTGTGATCCCCATTTAACAGTGATTAGAAACTGATAAGATCAGTAGTATACAAAATTTAACAAAAAAATTCAAATACATCTATTAAATATCTTTTTTTGCTAATTTTTTTCATAGTCGAATTTCATGATGCACCCGATGGTTGCGGCCACCGGGCTGGTGTGCGACATCATAATTAAAATTGAGATGGCTAATGGCAATCTTCGGATTGGCAATAAAAGTCCAATGAACCTTTGAGAGTCCGATCATTGGTCCAATGGACTAACTTGTGGGCATTCTTTTAGTTGGGCTGATTTGAAAAGTTGGGCTTCAGTTAAAGTAGGCCCAATTAGCAACACAGAAACTGGGCCGTCTTTGTTGAAGGTTCTTGTATTTAATGTAGGGGTGATAGGAGCCACATCTTGACGCTAACGCGTCGTCACTAGAACTCGCCACGTGTTTATTGTCCCTGAGTCCTGACAAGCCTCTCGGTCGTGCACTCTACCGGACCATATATAAGCAGAATCCCAGGGATTTGATCAAGTATATGAAAAAACCGAATAAAGAAGAAAACCCCAGACTCGGAACTTTCAGTATATGTGTGCATTGATACATCGAAACAGAAATTGTGAAGGCATAATACGATCACAGATAGAAAATGTCTCGATTGATTCATCATTCGAAGTTCATGCTCTACAGATTCTCGTAAGCTTGTTTCTTGACTTTATTTTTTAGTATGTTCGTTAATCAGATGATGAATTTAGGTTTAGGTTACTTGTTGTTTTGTACGTATTTTAGGTTTGGAATCAGGAATTAGGTTGGTGAGGTTTGTTAATTGTAAAAGTATTGGTTGAAGTTGCTTCATTGGAGTACATTGGGGATGGAAACTATGTGGATGGGCAATGGGTGATATCTTTTAGGATATACTAGCTCGCATACATCAACTGGAGATCTCTTGAATTGTGAGTTCGTCATATGTTGGTGGTGGGAGTCGAGTGATTGTGTGTTCCATCAACTTGTGTCGTGAGATTTGAGATATCTCGTGTTCCTTTTGCCCCTTTTTCTTTTGCCCTTTATTGTGATTTACCTTTCATGTGTACAACATTGCTTCTTTTGCAATCTTAATTGGTACGTGTTGTCCTAATTATTGCTTGTTTTTAAACAAAGCAGTATAGCCACCTCAAGAAATGGAAGGTTTCTTTCCACTGGTCCTGATAAATCTGTTGGCCCTAATGGTTCTGCTAAAACTGATAAAGTTGAGGAAGCCGAGACGGTGGAGCTTCCTCCCCCTCCAACAGAGAGAAGGTACTCCATTGGTTGTTACAATGACATAAGATTCTTATCCTGTGTCTTAAGATATATAGCTAGTTGCTTTATGAGGTCTTACTATATTTTTGGTTTTCATAATTCAGTTGCTTGTACTTGGTGGAAATGGATTTGTTGGTTCTCATATCTGCAAGGAAGCTTTAAATCGTGGTTTGACTGTTGCTAGCCTCAGCAGTGTTGTTTTCTGAAACTAAGACTCTAAAACCCTTTTCTTAGTCTTCCTCATGCTGAAAATGTTTGAATGATTGATTAGTTTTCTCCTGCTTTATTTTCATCGAGAATTTCCAAGAGAAAACTTGTATGATGACAACTTTGTTAATCTTTGAAAGTGTTTCATGTCATGTTACCGGGGAAGAATTCTCATTCAGGTGCTGGAGTTTGCAGTTGAATACCTATTTTTTTCTAACAAAATAGAATATAACTATTGATGAATGTATCCCCAAGTCAAAAGACTTTGTGAATGGTAATAATTTCTTGAGCATTTCTCCACCCTTTTATTTTGATATATGCCCTGAACTGTGTATGTATTTCTGAAACTTGCTTCTGGAGTTGAGTGCCAGAAAATGGAAGTTTCTATTTAATGAGCAGAATGTAGCTTGAATGAAGCACTTCAGTGCAAATCATAGTGACTTTATGCCTTTTGTTTGCATGCATAATTTTTCTGAGTTAACCATTAGGTTTTTTTGTGGTGTTCACTAACCATTTTATGCCATCTGCAGATCTGGTAGATCCTCGATACAAGAATCATGGGCTACAGTGTGATCTGGCATCAAGGTTTCTGGTTGATATGTGGTGTTCATTTGCTAATCTTTGTTGTTCTTTCTGATAGTAATGGTTAATTGAGTTTTCTTTTTCCCTTGCTGAAGGTAACCTTTTCTCAACCGACTCTTGGAAGGATGTGCTCAAGGGAGTAACCTCAATTGTGCGTATTAATCACCTTGAACATTGCAGTTGTAGTATAATCTTAAAAGAGAATAGAGTGATTCTTTGTTTGTCACAGTTACTTGGTCAGCTTGTAAAAGATGAAGTTGACCACTCTTTTTCTTTCATCATCTCTTCTTTGCTCTCCTAGTGTGATACTGAGATGGCAATGATTTCACTCTTTCCTTGTCCTTATGACTTGTTCAATCTATGGTTGAAATTGAGGTTCATGTGGAAAGAAGTGACAGAACATGACAGTGAACCCCTGGGTTTCATTTATTTCCTCTTTCATTGTGTTACTGTTGCATTATTGGACACAAGTGTGCATAACTATGTAGGTCCAAATCAAGCTTAGGCTTATGAAAATCATTGTCTGAGTAAGAGTATCTATTATGGGTGTAACATTATCTAGTGAGACTAGCTAAAGTTGGACTTTTTCTTAATCAATTCTATGTGGAAGATTCTGCTCTGATGGTACAAGACCCGAGTGCCAACATTAAATATATAATGTAATTATTGAATAGATGAACCAACTGCTAGGATTTAATGTATATACTATATTCTTGTGTGAGAATTGAGTGGCTGACATGCGGTCTTGATCTTGAGTCTCTATAGAGGGCCGTAATGCTAACATAATATATATCCTCTTACAGCATTCTTTGCACGTTTTCTGATGAAAAGCACAGCTGCTACTAGCTCTACTTGAAAACAAGGACTTGGTCACCTCTTTGAATGATATTCCAGATGACATCCATTGTCAAGCACTGTAGAAAAATATAAGAGATGATTGAAAATTGAGTCTTTTGAAATTCATACTCATACTTGCCAATCAGTCCCCATTTGAATGTTATAAAGGGGAGAAGAAATTGTTCCATCTTGCGGTTTTCTGTGAAAAACTTTTTTCATGTTTTTCCTTCTTTCTCAGCTTTCGATTATTTATTTCATTGTTCACCATGTGTTCAATTGATGAAAATTCTTGCCTCTACAGATTTCTTGTGTCGGAGGCTTTGGTTCCAACTCAGAAATGTACAAAATTAATGGAACTGCAAATATTAATGCTATTAGAGCTGCTTCGGAAGAAGGTACCGCTATTGAATAATTTCTTCTTGGTTGTCCACGTATACTTGCAATGTTACTTCATAAGAAGTTTGATGAGTTTGTCACAGATGGTGATGCATTGTTATCATGTTATAGTTGTTACATAGGGGGAAGCAAATGGGAGATGAACTGCAAACTTGTATAGTAGACGTTCACACCAATTTTTTCACTTTACATACTGATTATGTCAAAATTTAGGAGCTTGAAATTATGGTTAAGCTTGCATAATTCATTCCTTGGGGTCCATGGTTGAAGGAGAACACTTTTTCTGCTAAAGTAATGAATTGTTGTTGCTTATATCTTTCTCTTTAATTTGATTTTATATCTGTTGGCTTCACTGGAAGAATTATCTAAGACCAACATTGTCTGGGAGCTTTTATCTGTCCTTTTTTTGCAGGGGGAGTGGGACTTTGATGTTTATTCTATCTGTTTTTTCTATTTTAAGGGATTAGCTCTAATCCCAAAGTATAACTGCATCTTTGCTTCATCAATTTTCTTTCTTCTTGTGTGTAGGGGTCAAGAGATTTGTATATATCTCTGCTGCTGACTTCGGTGTAGTAAATTATCTTCTAAAAGGGTATTATGAGGGGAAGGTACTGCCAGAATTCTAGTTTCAGCTGATGTGAGGTTATTGTTGGTTCTGTAATGGTATAAATGTTACAATGAAGAAAGAATCTTTAATTTCTTATGATACTTCAATTATGCCTAATATAAGACCGTCTAATACAAAACTTTAATTGTTAGAACAATCAAATTATTATTGATGTTAAAAGCACAAGTTTTTTGGTCAATATTTGATATTCTACTATTGATATATGATAAATGATTAAGATTACTTAGTGATAAACAATCTAGTAATAGATATTGACATAATAGGACTATGTGTTATATAATTAGTATTATCAGGCAGCATAAAAAGATGAACCTTAATGGCAGAATTTCCAGTATGTTATCCAGAAACACAGTATTGGGTATCATGCCTTATTGCTATTTGTAATTCCGAGAATAAGATAGAAAATCCTAGAGAAAGGAGTATTTGCATAAGTTAAAAGAAGGGCAAAAGATGAACCTGGCCGAATTTCTTGTGTATCATTGCAGAGTTTTCCATTATAACAGTGTTATATCATGTGTTGCAGAGAGCTGCTGAGACTGAGTTACTCACCAGGTATCCTTATGGAGGTGATCTCTCTCTCTCTCTCCCCTAAATGAATTTAGAGACATGCTGCAATACGGCAGCATCTAAGCCAACCTCCAGTTGATGTAAAACGACCTTGTCGGTTGTCTGAATTTTTATGTTGTTCATGCAATTCCTCCTTCCCAGTTGACGTCAGATGACATAATTTTTTCAATCATACAGCTTGTTTCACCATAATTCAGAATTATGCAAACACTAGTATAGGAAAGACATCATTTGATTGAATATTACTTGAATCAGATTTGGACTTTTGATCAGGAGTGTGACTCTCGTATCTGCATCCAGAAAGCCAGAGTATGTCACTCTCAATCTAATTGAAAGTTCCTCTTGTTTTCAGGAGTGATTCTGAGGCCTGGATTTATACATGGGACTCGCCATGTTGGGAGCCTGAAGTTGCCACTTAGTGTGATTGGTTCTCCTTTGGAAATGGTGAGGGTGGTTTCTTTTTTCTATCTGTTTGGTGTATAATACCCTTGTTTGGCCTGAACCTGCACTTGGAAGGTGACTTTTTTAGTTTATGGTAGTTGATGACTGAGTAGAGACACATTTGTGCTGCTCTAATTGAGGGCAAGCGCTCTACAAATTGGGAGGAAAATGGTTTGGCCTGTCTAGGTGGAAAGTTTTGTGTAAATTTCCTGTTGCAAATTAAGATTTTTATGCATAACTACTCAACTATGTACATTATACGGCTAACGAACTGTCGTTTACCGGAAGTTGGCCAATAATCCCTTGGTGTTAACATTATGCAGGTGCTCCAGCATGCTAAACCACTGAGCCAGGTTCCCCTTGTTGGACCTCTATTAACCCCTCCAGTTAGTGCCAATGCTGTGGCCAAGGTTGCTGTAAGAGCAGCAACTGATCCAGTTTTTCCTCCAGGAATTGTTGACGTGTATGGAATTTTACGGTATAGTCAGCAAAGATAAGCATAGACTATTTCTCATCTTCATGCCGGAGTGAAGTTTTTAGTGCAGAGTCGTTTCTCTTGAGGGCTGAAATAATAATCTGAATGTAATGTGACATTAGTGTTGTCCTTGCTATAGTCGGGATAGTGGGATGATTGATGCAATAAATAGGCGAGCATAAGAGCATACATGTCCAGTTTAGTAAAGAAAATTTCCAGCTAAATATCATTCTTGTTTGGTAGAGGGTCATGATTTCTGTTTGAAATGAGTATTTAGACTCTCTTCCACTGCAGTTGCAAACTACCTCTTGTTGGTCACAAAAAGTAAAAGCGAGGGCGCTTAGTCGGGTGTCGTATTAATGTGGTGGTTCTTCAAATACACTGAGAGCGAATTTTACTAAGTTGAGAGATTGAGAACTTGTTGAGTATGAGGATAAAGTTCCTGGCAGAGTGGCAATTGATTAGTTCTCAACACATTTGTCAAGAGATAAAACCTGACTACTGGTGACTGCTGTTTTTGTATTCGTAGTATTATTGGGTTAGAGTTATTGGATTTTCACTTTTTTTTTTTTTTTTTTACTTTTCTAACGCTAACCATTATGATGCATGTCTTTATGCATATAATAAAAAATCACATTTTATATTATATTATAAGTAAGAGTAAATATGTGCACCAATACATTACATTAAAAAAAAAAACATAAAAGAAGCTTAATTTATCAATTAATAAATTTGAGAATTTGAGAAAGTTGGCATAACAAAAAAATTGGTACAATGATATTAATATCGTCACTATGTATTTATAGCAATTTTTTTCTTTGTTTATACTAATGTAAAAAAAAAAAAAAATCGCAATTCTTTATTTTTTTATTTATGTTAATATAAAAAGGAAATTCCTCTAAATTTACAGACTGCTGTTGATGAGTTAATGATGCTATTGCATCACTCTTTTTTTTAAAGCCAAGAATACCTTCCAATTATAAGATAACTAATTTACATATATTATATATATATATATATATATTTTGTTTGAAGTTGATAACATTTATTCAGTTTCCAAATTTTGTATTAATTGCATATTTTGATTGTAAAATTTTGAAGTTTTTATTTTACTCCTTTCATGTAACGTGTTGATTTTTATTTATATATATTTATTATGTGCACGTAGAAACAACGTATCACAATAAATAATATTAAATTAAAAATATTAAAAAACGTACAGGTCAAAAGAGTCAATATTTAACCCAATATAATCCAAGCCCGAAACAAACGGTACCCGACCCAACGGAAGTATTAGATTTCATGAAATCGCTGTTTCCATCAGAACTAAGCAACAACGCGCTTCTCTCCAACAATCTCCCCGGGCCGCGCGTCGTTCAGGTACGCTCCTCCCCCTCTCGCCTCGGCAGCCCCCGCGGAAACAACACTCTTTCAGTAAAATAGAGAGCGATGAACGGTCAATCTAGCCAGCAGCAACCTAAGGACGGTCGCCATGATGACGACGCTGCGCTTACCGAATTCCTCGCGTCTTTAATGGACTACACTCCCACCGTAAGTATCACCGAATACATCTCGGAATTCCCGATCATACTTCAATTTTGTGCTTATTCTGTAAATAATTACGTTGATTTCCAGATACCGGATGAATTGGTGGAGCATTACTTATCGAAAAGTGGATTCCAGTGTCCCGATGTCCGATTGTAGGTACTCTCTTCCTTCGCTTTTTTACTTTGCCCTAGAGGAAGAAAAAACGTGAAGTTGCACAAGTTATTACTGAAACAACATCGGTGGTAATTTGGTTCTTATTTTGATAAATTGTGCCAATATTTCTTTGTTTTTTCAGAAGTGACTTTCACTTCAAATAACACTAATAATATACAATTTTCACCTACTCATCATTCATTTGGACGGAGAGTAACGATTTATTCGTGTTTTATCTAAGTTTATGCAACATATTGGGGGTGATGTTTATTTTTTCTTGTTTGGACTTCTTCATGAGTTGTACGTTCTATTGGTTTCACTTTACCAACTCTACTACTGTTATACAGTTATGTACCGCAAATTATCTTAAGTAAGCCCACTTGTTTTTTGCTCAACTTGTTCAGTGATTAGTAGCTTTGCATCAGATTTTGCGTGTACATGTGAAGTGATATATAAGAAGATATCAAAATAGATCCTATGACAGTGGATGGTGTTGTGAGAAGCTTTCTCCTTTTGGTGATGTGCCTAATTTCGGTGTATGTGTAATCATTATTGCACGTGTGCTCAAGCATGCAACTATAACTTTCTCCATTGAAAGCATGACAAGCTAGGTTATTGAGTTCTGGCTTATTCGTTTCTTTAGAGATTCCATCCATGAACACAGTTTCCCATGAGCCAAGGAGTAGGAACTCTGATTAGTTGTTCAAATGAGTTGCATTTATGTGATGTTAGGGTCAATATTAATATGTAAGAAAAAACCATTATTCTTCTACCAGAGGCATTTTTTCTCCCCCCAAAAGATAACAAGGCAAGACTTTCTCAAAGAGGGACCTCATGTAAGTACCGTAAAATAAGGTTTGATCTTGATCTTATCCCATGGCAGAAATGGATATCCTCTCGCAAATGTTCCTTTAGAATATTAAGGTATTCCCAGCAAAGATTAAAAGGAACACCAGATTTTCGGAAACCATAGTGTTCAGATCTGTACAAATTTGTTTTATGTTTGATGCAGACATGGAAAGTAAACTTCTGGTGTGGAAAAGATGAAATCGTTGAAATACTAAGCTACATCAAGCAAGTAACAGCCAAGACCTGGTGGGAAAGTTGTCTTGACGAAGAATTTCATTGCTTTTTACTGCAAAAGGAGATCTTTGCTCATTAATGGTTGTTCATGTTTTATAAGATTGGTCTGAATACCACTGGGGTAGATTGCATCAAATAGCAGATCTTGGGAATAAAGAAGTATTTGTCCAAATACAGCCATTTCTCCTATACATAATATTGATGAGCCTTTTAAGCTGCACTTACTGACATATTTTCTGTCTCTTTTGACTTCCCTGTTTAAATAACAGAAAATGGAACTGTCATGTCCACCTGTGTTTATTTTTCATTCTTGTTTCCTGTGTTTATCAATGCACATATCATTTTGGTGTAACATGGTATTCTTTGTTTCCTTAGGACAAGGCTGGTAGCAGTTGCTACTCAGAAATTTATTGCAGACGTGGCAACTGATGCTCTTCAGTATGTTTTTGTACTTTCTATATGTTAACTCTACTGTGGGTGGATCGTTCTTTTGGAAACAGTTGAAGATTCTTTTGGTTTCTGAACTATTTGTAATTCTTAGAACAATATTTTCTTGCATCTCAATGTAGACAATGCAAGGCAAGGCAGTCGGCTGTGATCAAGGACAAAAGAGATAAACAACAAAAGGTTTGTAATATTGCTTTTCATTAATTCCTGGGCTTGTCACAGCTTTTGATACTTGCTTCGTAGCAGGATAAGCGTCTAATCTTGACAATGGAGGATCTTTCAAAGGCTTTACGGGAGGTAACTGCGTTTCTTTATGCTGTCAGTATCATTTCTGCTTAAAATTGATGAGGTGCTCCTGTGGGTTTAATATTGCCTTCTATGTCTAGACCTTTCTAGTGATGATACCAAACCACCTGATTTTGATTTTCATAATATGGAGAACATTTAGACTTTTATTGTCTACAAGAGTTGTTTCAATTTTTTCTGATTGTAACTTGATTTTTGTCCATGTGAATTCCAGTACGGTGTGAATGTTAAACATCAAGAATACTTCGCTGACAGCCCATCTGCTGGTTTAGATGCTGCCTCAAGAGAAGAGTGAGTACAAACCAAGCGAAGAATACCAATCAGACTTGATATCCACCTGCATGGGAAGTCTTTCTTAAGTTGGTCTTGTGGTATCTATCCAAATTATTTAAGTCCAAGTAGAATTACTGGCAGTTTCAGATGTTTTGTGATGGGAGTCTGGTGAATTTACAAAGATACAGATGTTTTCTTATTCTGACATTGTTGGGTATCCGTCGAGATGTGGAATTTGCTTCCAGAATATTCTATATTGCTTGTACATACGTGTGAGTTTTTGCAATCCGTTAGATGGGGAGAATGGAAAGATCTGCATTTACAAAGCGCAATTGAAGTCAAGAGATTTACTAGTTCGGACGAGGTGTCCTAAAAAGAAAGAAAAAAAAAAGAAACAGTTTGGGGCTTAGGGGTTTAAATGATTCGAGTTTGAGTGAATCATATTATTGTTTAAATTTGTTTGATTATTATCTATCGTCAAAAAATGTGTTTGAATTTGATTTATTATTATTCTAATCGTGCTTTAATAGGATCAAATTTGAGTTAAGCTTGAGTAATTTGATATTTGTAAATCTATTTGATTGTTTTTACCCTAATTGACTCGAGCTCGAGCTGAGGTTAAAAGTTTATCAAATAAAATGTTTTGTTCAAGTTTGGTTTGTTAAATTTCACAATCGAGTTCAAACAAGTTTTTATTAATCGATTTCAATTGAGTATTGAATAGTTTAATTATTTTTTCACTCTTATTGGGGCCTTCCTGTTAGGGAAATTCGCTCGTTCTGATATATCAATTTGTAGTTCAAATTCTGAAAGCTGAACTCTCATAACCTTAATTGTTTTTCTAAAACAAGATTGTTATGGTAAATAATGATACGATGATTATTATTCAAACAGCAATATGAAATTGAATCCGACAAATGGCTTGAAATATAAAGAAATCCATACATATCATGAATTAAAACATATTGATAATAATACCATGTTTACAAGTCTAACATGATATCAATTATTTTATTTTTTTGAAACAAAAGATAGCATAATATATTGGAATAGGAAAAACCTAGTCATAAAGTTTTATTATAGAACAATTAACGGTTGGTCTGACAGTCAACTGAGAATCATTATGCCCCTTGATTAGAAGTAGTAGCCTCTCCAGTCCCGCCAGCAGCAGATGAATCCTGACCTTGTTGAGGAATATAAAACCTTTTAGGCGCAGCACCTGGTGGATCCTGACCAAGTGGAGGCTTGTAAAATTGGCTAGCCCCAGCCCCAGATGGATCAAGACGTGGTGGTCCCCCATGGATTCGGCTCGGCCTAACACTAGATTGATCCTGACCCGGTCGAGGCGTATAGAATTGGTTAAGCCCAATACCAGATGGATTCTGATTCTGTGGAGGCACATAGAAGTGGCTAGGCCCAATATCTAATAGATCTTGGGCCTGAGGAAGCCCAAAGAACTGACTAGGCCCAGCACCAGATGGATCCTGACCCGGTAGAGGTGCATAATATTGGCTAGACCCGGCACCAGATGGATCATGAGCTAGAGAAAGCCCAAAGTATTGATTAGGCTTAGCACTAGATGGATTTTGACCCGGTGGAGGTCCATAGTACTGACTAAGCCCAGTGCCAGATGGATTTTGACCCGATGGAGACCCATAGTACCGACTAGGCCCAGCACTAGATGGATCCTGAACTGATTTTTTAGGTCCACAATACTGACTAGGCCCTGCACCAGATGGATCTGGAGCTCCTTGTAGGTTATAATATTGGCTTATACCAGAACCAGAAGGATCATGACCTTGTGGAGGAGCGTAGAACTGATTAGGCCAAGCAACAAATGGATCTTGACCCTTTGGAGATGTATAATAATATTGGCCAGGAAATTGATCAGCTTCAGCAATCCCAGCACTTGGTGCATACGATGTATCTGCAGGAGGAACATAGTTTTGAGTAAACATACCAGGAATAATTGCAGTACTAGCACTAGGTGGATCCGGAAAAATCGGAGCATTCTCCAATGAACCCGACCCGCCATTTCTCAACTCCTCAATTCGGCTGGTCACTCGAGCATGGAGGTCACCAAACCATGCTTTCCACTCCTTCACTTGCTGTGCGTTCAGGCTCTCAACGGGCTGTTCCCACCATCCTTTGGGTCGAGTTTTGTCGGCCTCATCCAGGTACTTTTCTCGTTCTTTTATTTGTTCTTTCATATCTTGTACCTCGTCCAGGCGCTTGTTGAGTTGCTCGATTCTGGTCCGTGTGTGAGCCTCCACGATTCTTGCAAAGTCGCTCTGCGGCTGATTAGGGTTCCTGTATCGGTCGATCACAGACTCCATGGACGGATGGAAGAACGAGTAAGGGTTGTCGGTGGGAGAAAAGATGATTATTCCTATGTCGACACCGCAAAGTGTGCTGAGCTCGCTCGCCTTCTTGTATAGACCCACACGTCGTTTTGAGAACGCCGCGTATAGGTCGTCCTGACTCTGTATGAGCCTCATAGGGATTCTTTGGCGACCCCTTGTTTGCCTACCGGCCATGGATTTGCAAGTTTGTTAGTAGTAGAAAGTATGTAAGAGTACTACAAGTTTGAGTAATGAAATGCAAGAAAGTGGTGAGTTTGAAGGTTTGTCCGAGGCTGTATTTATAGGAAAATTTTGGGCAGCCTGATTCAGAGTAATATCATTCATTCGTCAAGATTATGTAATACATTAAAGTGAAATTATATGCAATCTGAAAATTCTCTTCCAATTTTTAGATTTTTTAATATCAAAAAGATAATTTTTCATGGAAAATTTGTGAGGATAAACTTATTGGAATTTTTATTACTTTTTGAACATGGAAAGTAATCAATTGGTCATATATATATAATATATATATATATGTATATATATATTATTATTTTTCTTATATGGAAATTACGCGAAATATTTCAGAAATCATGTATATAAATCTGATTATCAGATTCTTCAAGTTTCCAGTAAATGCATAATAAAACATCATATGATAGAGAATTCAAAGTAATTAGTCTTCATAAAATTATTTCCAATTAGATTTTTCTTCATTGGGTTATTAACAAATCATATACATTCAAATTATCAGGTCAATAACGTGTACGAGTATGACTGTAATGTACGTATGTTAGGATAACAACAAGAAATGAAAGAGGATCGTTTTAGTAATGTAATTATTCAACGAATAAATAGGTAAAATCACGAGTCGTCTACAATAAACGGAAGTCTTCATACACTAATTAATAATGTCATTTTTTGCATTATTTATGACAAATAATTGATGCGTATATATGGTTTCTTCCATTTATTTTATATTTCCATTTAAATAAAAAACTTCAAATGTGGAAACTTAATTAAATCTAACCCAATATATATAATTGTTGATCACAATTTCTTCCTGCATGAATTTCACTCATCAAAATCTATTTGCTTAATTAGGAATAAATGGAACAACATAAGTGATTCGTGAATAAAAATGGGGCAACATGGGATGAAACAAGTGATCAAAGAATGCGATTAACTCACCGATTGTTGAGCCATTGCAATATAATGGCTAATGCATAACGGATTAAACTACTATGATCGTCCATCTTCTGGATAAAATATAAATAGATCGAAAATTCTTTTACACTATGTGTAGTATGAGCTTTCACTTTGTATTGTTGTCAATGCCGAATGAACATCTCATTTATAGAGGTCGCGTTACAACTGTTTTTGGGTACGATAATACGTTACAGTTTTCATATATGGATTGTACAATGATTATACGCAATCCTAAAGTACTAATCGCTTGCAATTTATCGAAAAGAAAACAACGCGTTTATTGTTATATTTGGAAACTATATATTATATGTTTTTCATTTATTTGAAGATTGTATTACGTAAAACTACATTACTACAAGAATGATGGTCGGAAAATATACTTTTACTTTGGCTTGCTAATAAGAAAATATAATATTGTCTGAAGAATTTGGAGAGAAATTAAATATATATATATTTTATTTCACGGTGGATAGTATTGCTGCTATAATTTTAAAAATAAACGATCGTCGTGAGTCATATTATGACTTTTGCTTAGCTTATTTAAATTTTGAAAAATAATGTTTGTTTGAAGAATTTGGGAAGTAATATAATACATTTATTATTTATGTACTAGATAATATTCTTGCAACACACTATTATTATGTAAATTATACTGACTTTTGCTAATAAAAATAATGTAATTCAATAATATGTTAAAAAAAAGTCTAATTTCATACAAAAAGTTCTGGATTATATGTACTTGTCATTTTTCAAGATTCTTTTGTTCTTCATAATAATTATATATATTAACTACCACTTTTGATAGAGTAAATCTGAGGTTAAATATACTTTACCCTTAAACTATTCTTAACGAAGTATTTACCTCCGTAAACTAATAAATATAACATTTAACCTTTGGAACTAAATATTTGGACAATCTTGCCGTGATATATATATATATATATATATATTATATATATATATTTATAGTTCAAAGGATTTGTTTTAATATTTTGCATTTTAAACTTAATTAAAAAAATTCTTAATTGAAAAATATGTAATTTATATAATAAACTAAAATACAATTAGTAAGTTAAATAGTTCAATTTTGTTACATTTTACATTCTCAAAGTTAAATAATTCAATTTTTTTTTTTACATTTTACATTCTCGAAGTTAAGTAATAAATGAGTATAACAAATACTCGAAGTTGAATTATATCACTTAACTTTGAGTATGTAGAATGTAGAGAAATTCAAACTGTTTAATTTACTAATTATATTTTAATTTATTAGAATTAAAGTATATTTTTCTAATTAAGAAAAAAATTAATTGAATTTTTAAAATGTAAAAAAATTAAAAAAAGAAATCTATTGAAGTAAAAAATATTATGGTAGTATTTGATTTTTGTTTGTTTGGAATTTATTGATTGGTTTAGAAATATTGATGTATTACGTATTAAGTGTCGTAATATATTGATTCATTTAAAAATATCGATGTATTTTTTTTTTTTAAAAAATGTATTTCATGACTAATAAGTGAGTGGCTAACAACAATTTCCGACTTGTGCTGGGAATTAGGCCAACTTGTTATTCCACGATACTTGGGCTACTTCAAAATTTTAGGCTAAATTAAGTTAATATTTCTTGACATTAGGTTTAATTATATGAGTGCAAAATAATAGGTACATTAATTGAGGTTGTAATTATGATTTACGTCGACATATTTTTAAGGAAAAAAGCTACACAAGAAACTCTGAGTTATATTGCTCGACAATTTTTAGAGAATGTATTTATAATTTTACAAAAAATATGAGTGGTTTGTGCACTAAGACCTAACTATAGGGTGTGTAATGAAATTTACCCTATTTTTTTATATAGGATAATTACATTTACACCCCTTGATTTATAACCTGTTTACAAACCACCCCTATGTTTTAGATAATTACACATATACCCACCAAAATATCATTATCACTTATACAGACCACCTCTTACTCTTTTTAGAAATTACACCCCCTAAAAATATTAGCATCACTACACAAATTATCTCTATTTTTTGGTTATCAGGGATAGTTTCTGTAATTATACAAAAGACAGGGGTGGTTTGTGAAAATAGACCATAGATCAGGGGTGTAAATATAATTATTCCTTTTTATATTCCTTTCCTCAACTTCTAAATTATTGGTATTTTAGAATATGGTTAATTACATTTTGTCATCCGAACTATAGCCGTTTTTACACTTTGGCATCTAATTTTTTTATGTTTTTTTTGTATCAACATACCATCTCAATTTTATGAAATTTTGCACTTTGACATTTATAACTTTTTTTTTCAGTCAATTTTTTTTATAGAAAAAACATCACATGCAGTGCAAATGTAATATTTAAGACCTATACAATGTGATATTATTTACATATGCACAACATGTGATGTTTTTTTTATAGAAAATTTTAATCAGCATAAAACGATTTGATGTAGATAAGCATCCCACATCGGTTGCAGACGAGGAGCTTGAGTGGCTTATAAGCCCCAAAACCTCCTCTCCCTAGTGAGGCACCTTTTAAAGAACAAACCCTTGAGGCTCATACGAAATCAGAGCTGATAATGCTTCGCGCAACGGGGCACCGATCAAGTCGCATATCGCATCAATGACACCGTCTGTGGGAATGATGCCATGTGCCTCTACCCGAGCCCCTCGTCTGGGGGCTATGATGTAGATAAGTGTCCCACATCGATTGCAGAAGAGGAGCTTGAGTAGTTTATAAGCCTCAAGACCTCCTCTCCGTAGTGAGGCGCCTTTTCAAGGACAAATCCGTGAGGCTCATACGAAGCCAAAGTGGACAATACCTTGCGTAACGGGGCACCGATCAAGTCGCATATCGCATATCGCATATCGCATCACGATTGTATATGGCGAAGTGCAAATCCCACAAAATTGAGATGGTAAGTCGGTGGTGAAATATAAGAATGGGCAATTTTGTCATCGACTTACCATCTCAAATCAACACAAATGATCCCACATAACATTAGATAATAGGGTAAATTACTGCTATCGTTTTTAAATTTAACATAATTATAATATTTACAAATACTCTATTCAAATAGAAAATGATTCAGACAGTTAAAACATTCAATAGTTAAGGAAATGTAGGGTGGATGCGAGTAAATTTAAGATATTGAGGACTAAAAGGAAACACGATGAGCAACAAGAAGGATAGATTCTTTACGATATGAGAAGCTGTGTGATTATTGTAAGACAATTCAAAAGTTCAATCTAGGGAACAAGTTGTTTGTTAGAAAAAGTTGATGGTTCACAACCCCTAGTAAAACCTTCTAAGCCTAGCACTGGATGGATCCTGACCCAGTGGAGGCCTGTTGAATTGGCTAGGCCCAGCACCAGATTGATCCTGACTTGGTGAAGACCCAACACCAAATGAATTTTGACCCGATGGAGGTACGTAGAACTGGCTAGGCCAAATACCTAATGGATCTTCATTTTGTAGAAGCCCGTAGAATTGGGTAGGCCCAAAACCAGATGGATTCTGAGCAAGTGGCGGTGTATAGTATTGAGTAGGCCCAACACTAGATGGATCTTGAGCTGGTGGAGCCCCATAGAATTGACTGGGCCCAAGACCAGATGGACTCTGAACCAATGGAGATCCATAGTACTCGCTAGGCCCAACACCGAATGAATTCGGAGCTCCTGGTGTGCTATAGTATTGGTTTGTACTAAAACCAGCAGGATATTGACCTTGTGGAGGAGCCAAGAACCGACTAGGCCCAGCAACAAATGAATCATGACCCTGTGGATGAGCATAATAATACTGCCCAGAAAATTGATCAGATCCAACAATCCCACCTGCTGCTGCATATGATGTACCTGCAGAAGGAACACAATTTTGAGCATACATACTAGGAACAATTGCACTACTAGCAGTACGTGGATCAGGTAAAATTGGAGCATTCTCCAATGAACCCGACCCGCCATTTCTCAACTCCTCAATCCTACTGGTCACTCGAGCATGGAGGTTGCCAAACCATGCTGTCAACTCCTGCACTTGTTGTGCGTTCAGACTCTCAACAGGTATTTGTTCCCACCACCCTTTGGGTCGAGTTTTGTCGACCTCGTCCAGGTACTTCTCTTGTTCTTTTACATGTTCTTTCATATCTTGTACCTCATCCAGCCGCTTGTTGAGTTGCACAATTCTGGTCCGTGTGTGACCCTCCACGATTCTTGCTAAGTCGCTTGGCGGTTGATTCGGGTTCCTATATCGTTCGATCACGGACTCCATGGATGGATGGAAGAAAGAGTAAGGGTTGTCTGTGGGAGAAAAAATGATGATTCCTACGTCGATACCACAAAGTGTGCTTAGTTCACTCGCCTTCTTGTATAGACCTAAACGGCGTTTTGAGAACGTCGCGTATAGGCCGTCCTGGCTCTGTATGAGCCTCATGGGAATTCTTTGTCTACCCCTTGTCTGCCGGCCAGCCATGATATTGCAAGTTTGTTAGTAGTAGAAAGTGTGTAAGAGTACTATAAGTTTGTCTGATATTTACAAGAAAGTGATGAAGTGTGTCTGAAGTTTTGGTCTGAGAATGTATTTATAGAAAAGAAATTGGTTAAAATAATTCAGAGTAAAATCATTCATTCTTCAAAATTGTGTAATGTATTAGGTGTCAAATTGAAAAGTATATCCAATCTGAAAATTCTCTTTGGTAGTTTATAATTTTTGTTTGACCTCTTATATGATGAAAATCAACAGATTTTCATGAAAACATTTTGAGGTTGAACTTATCTGGACTTTATTACATTTTCATTCAACCTTGAAAACATGGAAAGTAGTCAACTGGTCAAATGTATAATTTTCCTATATGGAAATAACACAACTAAATATTGCAGAAAACCATGTACATAAATCTCATAATCAGATTCTTGCACTGTACATTAATTGGATAATTAGAGTTGATATTATCAAAACATATATATATATATATATATAGTATCCATATATAATTATTATATATGAGAGCGTGGGAGAAAAATGTACATATATAATAAAACATCAAATGGCAGAGAATTCAAAATTAACAGTCATTAATGATTTTGAATTATATTTTTCTTCATTGGCTTAATTAATCATATATATTCAACATATACTGTTAAAATAGGACCTTTTTAGCAATGTAATTATTAGGCAAAATCACCAATCATCTAACATAAATAGAAGTTTTCCATCAAATAAAACTAATTAATAATGTCTTTTTGTACATTATTTATGACAAATAATAGACACATTTCTTCCAGTTATTTTGTATCTCCATTTAAATAAAGCACTTTAAATTAATAATTACACAGGCAAATTGCAATTTACGCGTTATTCAAACATCAATATGAAAAATAAAATAGCAATTTACTCCCTTAAAGTATAAAACAAGTGCAAAACTAATTCTATATGCAAAATTAAATCCAAATCATTCATTTATAAAAGTAAGATCCAACGGTAACAGAAATAAAAAAAAATTAAAAAAAAAAAGAGAAGAAAATGATGCGTGCGTTACACCATGCGCGTGAGAGGGTATTTTGCTCTTTTACACTTTGAGGGGGTAAATTGCTAATTTATTTTTTATATGAGAGTGTTTTGCCATTTTTTACTAACACAATAGGATAAATTGCAATTTGCCCATATGGAAACTCAATTAAATCTAATCCCATACATAATTGCCCATTGAAACTCAAAAAATGCAATTAACTCGTCCATTATAGAGCCACTGCAATATAGTCGCCATTGCATACGGATTACACTACTTTGATCGTCCATTTATCGGAAAAATTAAGGAGACAGATTTTTTTTTTCCCAATATTGTACCACTAATAATAAGTTCAAAATACGACTATAATAAATATTTTTTTTATAAACAATAATTATATCAAGAAATTGTTAACATGTATCTCAAAACCACAATAACAATAAAATAAATCACACAAAAATCATAACTAGAAAAAAATAATAGTAAAATTATATTATGAACTTAGATGATAATTTAAAAAGGATTTATAAACTTTGAAAAAGACAAATAAAAGATATTAATGAGTTAAACTTAAAAATTTAGAAATAGACTAATAATGATAAACTTTTTAGAGTTCTAAAAGAATAAAGAAGCTATTAGAATAGTTAGTTTAAGAGAATAAAATAAAATTTATATATTATACATTAGGGATAATTACATAGACCTCCCTCTTAGTATGGAATATACAAATTCCCCCCTCTTATTTTAAAAATTACAAATACACCCTTCTGACTAACCACGGTTAAGGTTGATTGGTGGAATTTTAAAGTTAACACTTTTATTCCATTTAAAAAATTAAAAATATAAATAAATAATTAGGCAAAATTAAAAAGTCAAAAACACCCTTAAGTTTTTCCCGTCAGACAGAAGACTCTCTATCTTCTTTCTCTTATTTGTTCTTTCAAACCTTCCGTTCATATCACAAAAATAATTATTCCTTGTGCAACAACCACTGTGAGAATTCCACCATTGATCGTGACTGAGACATTGGAGGCTTACAAACAGATAATACTGGTGGA
This sequence comes from Sesamum angolense, assembly GCA_034509725.1. Taxonomy (NCBI): domain Eukaryota; kingdom Viridiplantae; phylum Streptophyta; class Magnoliopsida; order Lamiales; family Pedaliaceae; genus Sesamum; species Sesamum angolense. The sequence continues at coordinate 2,591,718 of JACGWL010000013.1, forward strand.
AAGTACATTTAAAGATTACTTTGACTAATGGAGGGACTAATTTGTAACGGTAATAAACTAAGAAGGTATGTTATGTAATTTTCATAGTAAGAGGGGGGAATTTGTATATTCCCATAGTAAGAGAAGAGGTTAGTGTAATTATCCCTATACATTATTATTATTATTAAAAAATAGCTAGCAAACCCAACTCAGGCCCGGCTTAGAACCAAGTGGTCTTGGGGCATTGGGTTGAGATGATTCTAGGTATCGAGACCTGGGACCAGCCTAGTATCAAGCGGGCTTGGGCCAATCCAACCCACTTTTTTATTAGTTTAATTCGATTTTGGGCTAGGACGCACATCTCGATTGGTAACCAACTAATTATCTGAAATGGTATAATAATGCCCATATCAATATTGATCAACGCAAACAATCCACGCATAATATTAAATAATAGGATAAATTACAACTACATTATTTAAAATTTGGGATAAATATGAATACCCCTTGTTATTTATGAAATTACAAATACTCCTTTCAAATGAAAAATAACTCAAAGTTGAAAAATTAAACTAAAGATCACTGTCCCCCTTGATTAGAAGTGCCAGTCTCTCCAGTCCCACCAGCAGCAGATGGATCCCCACCCTGTTGAGCATTATAAAATCTTCTAGGCCCAACACTTGATGGATCCTGGCCCAGTGGAGGCCTATAAAACTGGCTAGACATAGTACCAAAATGATCCTGACCTGGTGGAGGCCCATAGAATTGGTTAGGCCCGACACCTGATGAATTATTAGTCGGTGGAGGCACATTGAATTGGCTTGGGCCAATATCTGATGGATCTTGACCTTGTAGAAGCCCATATAGTTGGCTAAGCTCAAAAATAGTTGGATCCTGAGTTGGTGGAGGCCCATAATATTGATTAGGCCCATCACCAGATGGATCTAGAGCTTGTGGAGGCTCATAGTATTTACTAGACCCAGCAGCAGGTGGATTTTGGTTCGATGGAGGCCCAAAGAACTGACTAGGCCCAACACCAAATGGGTTCTGAACCAATGGAGGTCCATAATACTCACTAGGGCCAGCACCAGATGGGTTCTGAACCACTGGAGGTCCATAATATTGGCTAGGCCCAGTTCCAGATGGATTCGGAGCCCCTGCTAGGCTGTAGTATTGATTTGTACCAGAATCAGAAGGATCCTGGCCCTGTGGAGGATCATAGAACTGATCAGCCCCAGCAACAAATGGATCCTGACCCTGCGGAGGAGCATAATAATATTGGCCAGAAAATTGATCAACTTCAAGAATCCCTTCACCTGGTGCAGATGATGTACCTGCAGGAGGAACATAGTTTTGAGGAAACATACTAGGAACAGAACTAGGTGGATCAGGGAAAATTGGAGCATTCGCCAGCGAACCCGAACCCGAACCCCCATTTGTCAACTCCTCGATTCGGCTGGTCACCCGAGCATGGAGCTCGCCAAACCACGCTTTCCACTCCTTCACTTGTTGGGCGTTCAGACTGTCAACGGGCTGTTCCCACCACCCTTTGGGCCGAGTTTTGTCGACCTCGTCCAAGTACTTCTCTCGTTCTTTTATCTGCTCTTTCATATCCAGTACCTCGTCCAACCGCTTGTTGAGTTGCTCGATTCTAGTCCGCGTGTGACCCTCCACGATTCTTGCTAAGTCGGTCGGCGGCTGATCAGGGTTCCTGTATCGTTCAACCACAGACTCCATGGATGGATGGAAGAACGAGTAAGGGTTGTTGGTGGGAGAAAAGATGATTACTCCTATGTCGACACCACAAAGCGTGCTGAGCTCGCTCGCCTTCTTGTACAGACCGAGACGGCGTTTTGAGAACGTCGCGTACAGATCATCCTGGCTCTCTATCCGCCTCATAGGGATTCTCTGGCGACCCCTCGTTTGCCTGCCAGCCATGATATTGCAAGTTTGTTAGTATAGTATAAAGTATGTATTAGTACTAGAAATTTGACTGATGATACACAAGAAAGTAGTGGTGAGTTTGAAGTTTTGGTCCGAGGCTGTCTGAATTTATAGAAAATATTGGTCAACCTGATTCAGATTAATATCATTCATTCTTCAAAAGATTATGTAATATAAGTGAAAAATATATGCAATCTGAAAATTCTCTTTGGTATGTTTAGATTTTATAATTTTTGTTTGACATCTTATATATATATATATATATGATGAAGAACAACAGATTTTCATGAAAAAATTCTGTGGTTTGAACTTATCTGGATATTTTTTTTAATTTTTTATTCAACCTTGAAAATAAGGAAAGCAATATTCAATTGGTCAAATATAAAAATTTTCTTATCTGGAAATAATACAATATATTGCAGAAATCATGTATATAAATCTGATAATCAGATTCTTGAAATGTAGATTAATTGCAGAAAAAACATCATATGGCAGATAATTCAAATTGACTGGTCTTTATTATTTGGAATTAGATTTTTATTTATTGGGTTAACAAATAATCATATTGAAATTATCAAGAATTGACTGAAATATTTTTATGTTAGTTAATACCAAGAAATCAACAAAACAATAGAAGAGGACCCTTTAAGCAATGTAATTATTCAAGGAATTATTTAGGCAAAATCAAGAATCATCTAAAATAAATAGAAGTTTTCATCAAATAAAGCAAATTAATAATGTATTTTTGTACATTGTTTATGACAAATAATTAATAGATACATTTGTATGTGTCTTCCAGTTATTTTGTTTTACCATTTAAATCAATTAAAAAACTTTGAATTAATATTATACCACTCAAATTTGGAAACTTAAAAAAATCTAACCCTATATATCATTATCCATCCCGAGGGAAAATTACGTTTTTGGTCCCATATAATAGGCTCATTTTCAATTTAGTCCCATTTTTTAGACTTTTCTCACATTTAGTTCCATATATTTTAAAAATTCTCAATGTTAGTCTCAAGTCACTTTTCCATCAAAAATTTTATGTAAAAGTCACTTTTTCATCCAATTCGCATCACTTTTCAGTCCAATTCACGCCACTTTTTCGTTTAAAGTTAGACGGAAAAATAATTTGGGACTAACATTGAGAAAATTTTAAAAATGGGAATAAACGTGAGAAAAATCTAACAAATGAGACTAAATGTAAAAAAAAACCCTAAGAAATGGAACTATATTAAAAATGACCTTCATATATGAGACAAAAATTGCGATTTTCCTCCATCACGATTCGTTCTTGCATGAGTTTCACTCGTTAAAATCGATCTGCTTGGGATTAATTTGAACAAGATAGATGATTAGTGAATAAAAATGGCAACATTGCAAGCATAGGGGATTAAAAGAATGCGATTAACTCACCGGTTATAGAACGGGTTAAGCTACTTTGATCGTCCGTTGTTTGGACAAAATTTAAGGAGACATCGGAAATCCTTTTACGATGTGTAGAGTATGAGCTTTCACTTTGTATTGTTTTCAGTGATGAGCGAACATCTCATTTATAGAGGTCGCGTTACAGCTGTTTTGGAAACAATAATACGTTACGATTTTCGTATATGGATGGTGCAATGATTATACGTAATCCTAAAGCAATAATCGCATGCAATTTCTTATTTTATTAAAAAGGAAATAACGCGTTGATTATTATGTTCGGAAAGTATTATATATTTTTCATTTATTTGCGAATGTTATTACAGCTGTTTTATTACAAGAATGATGGTAAAAAATTATATATTAACTTTTGCGGAGATAATTATAAAATGTAATATTTTTTGAAGAATTTTGAGAGGAATATACATTTTTTCATTTATTCGCGGATTGTAATATTGCTGCTATAATATTTTTTTTTTTTAAATTATGGTCGGTCATATAATGTAAATTTTGAAAAATAATATTTTCTTGAAGAATTCAAAAAGTAATATACATTTGCTTATTTATTTACAGATAATTTTTATTGCTTCACAATAAAATGACAGTTAATGTAAATTATACTTTTGACTTTTGGTAATGAAAAAGGCAGGTACTATTGCTTATAATCTGTTCAAACAGAAATTAATTCATACAAAAAGTTCTGGATTATATCTAAAATTTTAAAAAATAAATTAGCATGTGAAATGTATAAGGCTAGCTTGGTTAAAAAAAATAATTGATTTGACCTTCAATGAGTCATTAATAAGTCAATTGGGGGTGAATATAGATTTTCTTTAATTTCTTTTGTTAATATCAATAAATTCGATAAATTTTGACTAACGAACAAATCTGTTTGTTATACAGGAACAAACATCCAAAGCACTAGATCTAATTTCTCAGGGTAAATTACAACGACCTCCCATGAGGTTTGACATAATTACAAATACCTCATCGTTGTTTGAAAAATTATCAATATTCCCCCTATGTTTACGACCGTCTAACAATTAGCACAATTTGTTAGGGTTTCATCCATTTTTTTTGTTGAATTGACCAAAATGCCTTTATGGATTAAAAATTATAATTTTATTTATTTTTTAAAAGTATTTTAATTTTTTTATGGACTAAGTGGATAAATTTTTTTATAATTTTAATTTTTTCTCCATCCATCCCATTTTATTTTTTTTATATGTTTTTACTTTTTTTTAAAAAATAAAAAGTAATACAAGGGCAAAGTTGACAATTTCATACTTCCATCCAATAATTATATAATTTCATCAAACATCAGGGGGTATTTGTAATTTTTCAAACAACAAGGTGGTATTCGTAATTATGTTAAACCTCAGGAGAGATCGTTGTAATTTACCCAATTTCTCAACCACCGAATGTTTACGTATAATTACACCAAACTTCATGAAAGCTAGGACGGAGTGATTTCTTAAAAAAAAAAAAAAACAAAATACAATACACACATCATCATTCTACAAGTACAATTCACACTCTTGCGTGAAGCAACATAGACACTACTTATATTAATATTGTGTTTGAGGCCAAGTTGCTATGATATAGCAAGTAAAGAAATGTTGCCTGCCTTCTCGTCATTTTCTTAATCAAAGTCTCCTTCTCCTCCCCATGATCTCTGAGTGTCAATTCTGAACTAGTAGTCACCAATGAACCTTTCAAGGTCAAGTTTCAACCATACAACAAATGAGCTTGGTTTCTCACAAAATTAAGTAGCCTAGCTAGTTGTGTTTCTGAACGTGTTACCATTGATCCAACGTACGTTCGATTTTCTTGGCTATTAAAAGACCAAAAGACTCTTAAGAGGTGAAAAGTCTTATGGGGCATCTAACACGTCTGTCTACTGTATCCGAACGTGTTGTAACACTCATATAGAGTACTCCTATATAAACTGGGGTTGGAGCTTTAATAAATCATAACGATCAAAGTCTGGAGTAACCGGAGCTGCAAATAGTAATGGCTAAGGAACCTGTCAGCCATGCCCTTTTCTGTGCCTTGTTTTCAATTTTATCGTTTCAGATTTTCCTGATGAATTTGGGCATGGCGCAGGGAACGACAACCGACATAAGCGTTGGGGTGGTGCTAGACATGGATATTCCTGTTTCACAGATGTCATTGAACTGTATATCAATGGCCCTCTCGGAGTTTTATGCCACACATGGTTATTACAAGACTAGGCTGGCTCTCAGTACCAGAGACTCCAATGGAACTGTTATTGGGGCAGCTGCAGCAGGTATGAGACGCCTCAACCATTGTATAGCATATAGTAACATGCGCATATTTGTACTTTGCTTACATTTTGAACTTTGAAGATGTTTTCCTGTAATGAATCATATAGAATTCTAGTGCAGTTTCAAGCATAACAAAGTAAACTGAATTTCCTTGCACATGAAATGCAGCTCTGGATCTACTCAAGAACGTTGAAGTGCAAGCCATCATAGGTCCCCTGTTCTCAGTGCAGGCAAATTTCCTGATAGAACTTGGAGACAAAGCTCAAGTTCCCATCATCACATTTTCGGCAACAAGTCCTTCTCTCTCGTCAAGACGAAGCCCATACTTCATTCGTGCCACGCTGAATGACTCTTCCCAAGTACAGCCCATAGCTGCCATCATTGAAGCCTTTGGCTGGAGGGAAGTTGTGCCCATCTATGTGGACAATGAGTTTGGAGAAGGGATGATACCTTATCTGACTGATGCCTTGGAGAACATAAATGTCCGTGTCCCTTACAGAAGTGTCATCCCTTTACTAGCATCAGATGAGCAAATTGTTGCAGAACTGTACAAGCTGATGACAATGCAAACAAGAGTTTTCGTCGTCCACATGTTGGTCCCTCTTGGTTTCCGTCTGTTTGCCAAAGCACAACAGCTTGGAATGATGACCGAAGGCTATGCATGGATCATAACTGATTCCATGACAGACGTCTTGAATTCGGTGGATCCTTCTGTCATGGAATCCATGCTAGGGGTAATCGGTGTACAATCTTATGTTCCAAAAACAGATGAGCTTGATGCCTTTACAAATCGATACAAGAAAAGGCTTCTGCAGAACAATCCACCAGGTCTTAGGCCAGGATTGGACACTTTTGGACTAAGGGCATATGACTCTGCCATCGCACTAGCCATTGCAGTAGAGAAAGCAAAACTTACCAATGCAAGATTTAAGAAGCCAAATTTTTCTGGAAATTCAACAGAGCTAGAAGCCATTGGAGTTTCTCATTCAGGACCACGGCTAATTCAGGCTCTGTCAAGTACTACCTTCAGAGGCCTTGCTGGAAACTTTCAATTAGTTGAAGGGCAGCTCCAGACACCTCCTTATCAGATAATTAATGTGGTCGGCCCTGGTGCCCGTGTGATAGGATACTGGACAAAAGAGAATGGAATCGTCAAAGGACTAAACGTCACGAATGCAAACACATACTCCACTTCAAAATCTAACTTTGCACCCATCATATGGCCTGGCGATACAACATCTCCACCTAAGGGTTGGGAGATCCCAACAAATGAGAAGAAACTGAGAGTAGGAGTGCCCGTCAAGGATGGTTTCAATGAGTTTCTTCGTATCACTTGGAATCCAGACAATACAACCAAAGTGGAAGGATACTGCATAGATGTCTTTGATGCAGTTATTACAAGTCTAAAATATGCTGTACCATATGAATACATCCCATTCGCGAAGCCTGACCATGAAAGCGCTGGAAGTTACAATGATTTGGTCTATCAAGTACACCTTGGGGTAAGTGTTTTCCTCTTTTGTATAATACTTTTATCCACTTACTACAACAAGAACCATGCCTAGTTTGGCGTGCAGACAGTTTAACCATTGATTGCCTGATCATGAACAGAACTTTGATGCTGCAGTTGGAGATGTAACAATTAGAGCAAACAGGTCACAATATGTAGACTTCACCCTACCTTATACAGAGACTGGTGTTTCAATGGTTGCAAAAGTCACGCATAACGAGAGGAAAAATGCATGGATATTTTTGAAGCCACTTACATGGCAATTGTGGTTGACGAGCTTTTGTGCATTTGTTTTCATTGGGTTTCTGATTTGGATTCTTGAACATCGAATAAATACAGAGTTCTCAGGCAGCATTCACCATCAAATAGGCATGATATTCTGGTTCGGTTTCTCTACAATGGTCTTCGCGCAGAGTAAGTTAACCACCATCTTTTAATCCGTATTGTTTTTTTTCCTGCACAAGAAGTACCACAACATCTGCAGATGTTATAAAGAAGTGATCTTTATCATCAATTGGAACGTACTATTTTACCTAATTCAGATATTCAAAATCTAACAACCACCAAGTTCTAGTTAGATGATACAATATGTGAGTTTCATACTGATATTCACCACTGCTCTTCTGCAGAAGAGAAGATTATAAGCAATTTGGCCAGGTTTCTGCTGATCATCTGGTTTTTGGTGGTTCTTATACTAACACAGAGCTACACTGCCAGTCTTACGTCCATGTTAACAGTTCAGCAGCTACAGCCTACTTATACAGATTTCACTCTGCTCATCAAAAACAAGGAAAATGTCGGCTACCAGAAGGGATCATTTGTTTTCGAACTTCTTAAGAAGATGAACTTCGATGAATCCAGACTAGTGGCATACAATTCCCCTGACGAAATGAACGAACTTTTCTGCAAAGGGAGCGAAAACGGTGGTATAGCTGCTGCTTTTGATGAGACTCCATATATAAAGATGTTCCTTGCCAAATACTGTTCAGAATACACCATGGTCGGTCCCATGTACAAGACTGCGGGTTTTGGATTCGTATGCATCGGTCATCCCCCCGATTATCCTCCACTTCCTTTTCCACACACATTACATTGACCTTTTTTGTTTTACTTCTACTTGCAGGTCTTCCCGAAAGGTTCTCCACTGGTACCTGATGTTTCGAGCGCTATCCTCAATGTAACCGAGGGCGAAAAGATGGTGGAGATTGAGAGAGCATGGTTTTCGGACAAGACTACATGTTTAAGTGGTGCAAGCTCATCACAGAGTCTTGGCTTAGAAAGCTTCCAGGGGTTGTTTGTGATTGTGCTAATACTTGGTGGTTCCGTCCTTATAGTCTATGTGATTATGTTCCTGTATCAAAACTGGGATGTCGTAACAGACGCTGAGCCTAATGCAACAATTCGGGCAATAATTCTTATGCTACTTCAAAGGTTTTTCACTTTGGATCGTAATGCTGCGGATGCTGATCCAACTGCAATTTTGAACAGGATTCATGAACAACTGCAACAGTTTGCTGGAAGAGATCCCAATGCTCGTGATTTCTTGAACATCGCTGGCGTGGCCGAGGAAAGAGAAATGGAAATCAGGGAAGCCCCTGGAAATGTCGAGGAAAGACCGCCAAATCCAGAAGAGGAACCACCTCAGCCTGTAAATCCAAACCAGTGAGCCTGACGAGTTTATTTCTATTTGAGCCTGACGGGTTTCAGTCAAGGGTTAATCGGAGCGGCATAATGTTTTGTCCAAGGCAGCTTTGCAGATTCAAATTTCAGTTTTTGACCGTTTCAGAAATTCAAAGCTTCTATTGTTCGTGCTCTTGCAAGACACATATTTAATGTATCTCTTGTCGAAATTTCCAGCATTGATGTATTAATTCAACCTGGATCTGAAAAACATGTAGGAAGATTCTTAACAAAATCAATTATAGCAATTTACGGATCAAACGATAACGCATTGTACTCATTATCTACTCGATTTGGATTAGAATTTTCTTTTCAAGGGTAACAAATCTATTTCTTTGGTTATGATCCCTGGGAAGAATCCAACGGGAGGACAGAAACACATAATTAAAGATACCATATCTTGAAGTGATGATGGACTGATATAAGGTGGCTTGCTGGGAAGAGTATCTTGCACTTATAATTTTGATCACGGTTCAAGTTGCTTGGAGGGTAATTGGGAAAATACTCATTAAATTAGGGAGGAAAAAAAAAAAAAAAAAAAAACTATGCATGGCCTTGTTCGAGTACCTTTAAATACGCAAACAACAATCCACCAAGTCCCATTTTCCAATTGCACCATTAATCTTGCATGTTAATTCCTATAAGATCATTCATGCAGGTTTGATTTTCTTTGCAGGAAAGTTATATTGGCGGGTAATTCCTAACTGCTCCTTTCACACACACACAAAAAAAAAAAAAACCCTAACAAATAATTTTTGTACTATAAATTTGAATTCCACTAAAATATATTTTAGGGTAAATTACATCTACCTCCCCTGAGGTTTGGCATAATTACAAATACCTCCTCGTTGTTTGAGAAATTACAAATACCCCCCTAATTTTAAGGATCGTCTAACAATTACCCCAATCTAGTATTTTTTATAGTGAACTGACCAAAATACCCTTATGAATTAAAATTTATAATTTTATTTATTTTTTTTTAAAAATATTTTTTTATCAACTAAGGCGATAATTTTTTTATAATTTTTAAATTTTTTTCATCCATCCCATTCAATTTTTATAAGATTTTAATTTTTTTTAAAAAATAAAAAATATTGTAAGGGCAAAGTTGACATTTCTATGCCTCCATCCAAGGATTACATAATTTTATCAAACATTAGGGGAGTATTTGTAATTTTTCAAACAACGAGGGGGCATTTGTAATTATGCTAAACCTCAGGGGAGGTAGATGTAATTTACCCTATATTTTAATATATCTCATGTTGAGTGAGCCTGAATTCATTTACTATATTATTTGTATTTAAATATTAGACAAATTACATTAACACCCCTAAAATTAAATTTAATTACACAAACATTCCGTATTCAACAGCGAAACTGTACACAAGCACCCCCCTAACACATTACACAACACACCCGACCTTCAAGAAGTATACCTATAATTTTATTATTAAAAAAAAAACATAAGATATATATTTAATTAGTTATAATCTCATGAGTTGTCAAATATAATTTACCCGTATCAAAATATTAATTGAAATCTGGAGATATTCATTTAAAAATGTTTACTCCTTTCTTTTTCCAATAATTGAAGTATATTTGACGGAGTAATAGTTCCCCGAGTAAGAAAACGAACCATCCACCGCGGATGACAGTTGTTAAGCTCGACGATCTCTTAACGTAGCCCCGTCGACTTCTCCAACTTATGCAAAAAATTAATCCCATAGACTGAAAATAGACTATAGTTTTATGCTATGTCTTTTGATTGTTTTTCCATCAACTTGTACGTAAAATTGATCAAGTCTAACAATGCTGGTCGTGTAATTGGTCGCAAGACATTTAACAACAAGTGATGTGGAGGTTCACATGAAAAATAATTCCATTGACTTCACCAAAGTAAACTCCAACCCAATCATGCTTCAAAACTATCATAAAACAATAATATCTATACATAGCAATTGTGGATTGTGAGAGTTCAAACATCCAAACACTGCCTTGTAATATATGTGTGTATGTTGTGGTGCATATTTTGGTTTCAATAATGCATCACTTCTTGACTCTTAAATACCTTACAGAGATCTGTAAGATACATGTATAACTAGCCACCCCATTATAGTGCGAACGTACGTTGGTGTCTTTTTTGTTATCAATACTGTGTGAACTACGTTATCCTTATAGAAGAGCAACTAGCATTATCTCCAAGCACTCTATAAGTATTTGTCAGACGGACAGACCAAAGCTCAATTTTCCTGTTGTAAGAGCGATGTGTGTATGAACTTGCATCGCGAAAAGTATATTATTTGGAGAGGAAGCTGAGAGCTTAAATACCTTGAGAAGCATGTGACATCAAGTAGTCTCGATATGGCGGTTAGGATGAAAGTTACATCTATGTCTGCACTTAGATGAAATATCACAGAATGCAGACAATAACGAATTTCTTTTACTGTATATCATAGCAAACTTCTGCACCTCAGACACTCCAAGAAGAACGCGTTAATAAAGTAGTGCTGCATCGTGCTTCCAACAAGTGTTGAAAGTTCTTTGCCCTCTACTAACACTAGAAGAATAAACATGTGGTATTGAATATGTAATGTTTTTTATTTTTCTCTTTTAAACGCATCACTCTCTCGATTTCAATCCTCATGCTTTCCATGCATGATAATATGGTTTGTACTCTATTACTGTCAAACTATTTCGATATGTTGCTGGTTGTTCAGAATATCTTGCTTGTAAATTACAACGATCTCCCTGAGGCTTTTAAATAATTACGAAATACCACCTTGTTGTTTGAAAATTACACAAACCCCCTGTATGTTTATGAATTTATATTAATTATGGATGGAACTATGAAATGTGTGCAAGCACTTCCCGCTTTCATATTATCGTACCTATATTAATAGTTCTATTTACAAGAATAATTCAGTAAAAAACATATAAAAAAAATTCCACCCCCACTCCATCGCCGCACAGGGCCTAGAGACAGACAAAAAATGTATTACATAATTAATTAACAATAAACTTTTCAATCACGCATTCTGCTATGAGTCTCAATCAAAAGACAAAATTACTGGAAATATCCTATTTAATAAGAAATAACATACAACATTAATTATACTAGTTAAGAAAACTATTAGTACAAGAGACAATTCTTGAGGTCAATTCAGAACAATAAAATATTTGAGTCCTATTTACACCCGTAACAAAATGTCCAGCTAATTCATTAGTATCCCACAAGAACAAGGATCCTGAATGGCAAAAACTGAATTCTTTCTTGGACATGAAATCCAGCTCTGGACCTTCTGAAGAATGTTGAAGTTCAAGCCATCATAGGTCCCGTGTTCTCAGTACAGGCTAACTTCCTTATTGCACTTGGACACAAAGCTCAAGTGCCCATCGTTACTTTCTCGGCCACAAGTCCTTCTCTTTCATCCACTCGGAGTCCATATTTCATTCGGGCTACTCTAAATGATTCGTCACAAGTAGATGCCATAGGCGCAACTGTTAAAGCCTTTGGATGGCAAGAAGTTGTCCTCATCTATGAGGATAATGAATTTGGGGAAGGGATTGCACCATATTTGACAGATGCCTTGGAACAGGTAAATGCGCGTGTCCTTATAGAAGTGTCATTTCACCATTAGCAACAGATGATCAAATTGTTGCAGAGCTTTACAAGCTGATGACGATGCAAACTAGAGTTTTCGTCGTCCACATGATGAGCCCTCTTGCTTCTCTCCTTTTCACTAAAGCAAAACAACTAGGAATGATGAGTCAAGATTATGCATGGATAATAACAGATGGTGTTACAAATGAGTTAAGTTCAATGGACCCTTCTGTCATAGAGTCCATGCTAGGAGTAATAGGAGTAAAACCTTATATTCCCAAGACAAAAGAGCTTGATAACTTTGCAATTAGATATAAGAGAACAGTTCAGAGGAATAATCCAAAATCTCCAGATCTGGACATTTTCAAGCTGTGGGCTTATGACTCGGCCCATTGCGCTAGCCATGGCAGCAGAGAAAGCAAGACTGAGAAATCCTAAATATCGAGATGCAAACATTTCTAGAAATTCTACAGACCTGGAAGCTTTTGGACTATCAGATGCTGGACCAAGGCTCATTCAGGCTTTAAAAAGTACGTCGTTTCAAGGCCTCGCTGGGGACTTTGAATTAGTTTATGGCCAACTACAAGCTCCTCCTTTTGAAATAGTAAACATGGTTGGTCCTGGAGCTCGAGTCGTAGGATATTGGACAAAAGAGAGCGGAATTGTCAGAGATCTAAACTTAACTAGTGGAGACACAAACAAATATTCCACTTCCAAATCCAACCTTGGATCCATTATCTGGCCAGGCGATGCATTATCTTCACCCAAGGGTTGGGTGATCCCAACAAATGGGAAGAAACTGAGAGTAGGAGTACCTATAAAGGAAGGTTTCACAGAGTTTGTACGTGTCACTTGGAATTCTGACAATTCTACAGAAGTTGAAGGATACTGCATAGATGTTTTTGATGCAGTGATGGCAGCGCTACCATATGGTGTGCCATATGAATACATTCCGTTTGCAGCACCTGACACAAGATGGCTGGAGACTACAATGTTTTCACCTATCAAGTATACTCGGAGTAAGTATTCCTCTTTGTCATGTTCTTATCAACATAATCCCATTCACTATATACATGGTTCTACAGCTAACCTCTTTCCTGATCAATATTGAACAGAATTTTGATGCTGTTGCTGGCGATGTGACTATTGTAGGAAATAGGTCACAGTACATCGATTTCACTCTGCCTTACACAGAGTCTGGTGTTTCAATGGTGGTCCCGATCAAAGATGATAAGAGCAAAAATGCATGGGTATTTGTGAAGCCACTGACTTGGGAACTTTGGTTGACAAGCTTTTGCTCATTTGTTTTCATTGGGATTTTGATTTGGATTCTTGAACATCGAATAAATGAAGATTTCCGGGGGCCCTTTTGGTATCAAGTAGGCATGATATTCTGGTTCGCCTTCTCAACCATGGTCTTTGCTCACAGTAAGCTAGATAGCATCTTTCAAACTACATTCCTTTTAGCCACTGCAACATTTGAACAAATTTGAGACTCTTGTTCTGTTTTTTACAGAGGAGAAGGTGGTAAGCAACTTGGCGAGGTTTGTGCTAATCATATGGTCTTGGTGGTACTTATACTAACCCAAAGCTATACCGCCAGTCTTGCATCCATGTTAACGTCCAGAAGCTGCAGCCAACTGTTAATGATGTTAATGTGCTTATCAGAAACAAGGAATATGTAGGCTACATGCAAGGATCATTTATTTTCGGACTTTTGAAGAAGATGAATTTTGATGAGTCACGACTAGTGGAGTACAAATCACCCGAGGAACTGGATGAACTTCTCACTAAAGGCAGTGGAAATGGTGGCATAGCTGCCGCTTTTCATGAGATCCCATATATAAAGCTGTTCATGAGCAAGTACTGTTCAAAATACATGATGGTCGAACCTATACATAAGGCTGACGGTTTTGGCTTTGTATGTTGTGATCCTCATCCCTCCCTCTGTTGCAATACTTCTATATCTATAAAAAGGCTTTCTTTTTATCTCGCCATTTTTTGTTCTAAACTCTCTTTTTCTGTTTTGCAGGTCTTCCCAATAGGTTCTCCTCTAGTAACTGATGTTTCAAGAGCGATTCTAAACATAACTGAGGGTCAAACGATTGTGGAGATTGAGAGGAAGTGGTTGGGGGATTATAAGACCACCTGTCCAGACACTAACACCTTGCTTTCACCAAAAAGTCTTGGGCTAGCAAGCTTCTGGGGACTCTTCTTACTAGTAGGAATAGCTGGAATTGCAGCCTTCATAATCTATGTGGTTAGATTCCTGCGTGAAAATTGGAACATCATAGACGATGAATCCACAATTTGGAGCAAAATAGTGAAGTTGCTAACAAGGTTCGACAACAAAGATCTCAAATCTCATACATTCAAGCACATCAGATCGCCAGAGAGAGATGATGCCTATGGTAGTCCAATGCATTCACCCCACAACAACTACCAACAAAATCCATCAAATTTCTCATTGGCCTCTCCACATAATAACGGCCCGCCAAGTCCTGTTCTCTCTAGCCCCGCAGAGCAGACCACAAATTTTCAAGGAGATCAGTGGAGTTCAGCAGATAATGCAACGAGAACTCAACAGGGCGAATCAGCACAGACAATAAACCAGGAGATTGAACTGTCTAATCCAAATGAACACGAGCAAACAACCTCGACATTGACACATCAGAATCATAACTGAGATAGGCAGGTTAGTGTTTACTTCATCTATGACTTCTGCTAGAAGTGTGGAGGTGGTATTGTAATTTACAAATCTAATTCTTAGGTAGAGCCCAATACTAGTTTCTCCGACTTCATTGTATTGATTTCACCTAGCATTTTTGGAAAGATCTCGAGAAAGTTACTGGCTTTAAACTTTTTCCTTCATTATATTCTGGAAATGTGGTCTTAGATCACTAAATTCTCTTCTGTTTCCTTTCCTGTTACATCCTTCCACTATAATGATGACTGTGTTAGAAAAGTTTCTTCTCAACTACCTCTACAACATTCTCATACTTTGTGAAGTTATCCATATAACTCATCACTCAATGAAGAGCTCCTCTGATGAATTACACATAGAATTGATAATGAACAAATTTCAATCAATTCACTGATAAAGTAATACGGCATCACCCTCAAATTTGTGATCCTTTATGTAAATATGAGCTTGTTTCTTCCACTTCTCGAGTAATAAACATTTACAAGATGGAAGTTTTAGTATGGGCTTCTCACTGATCACAAAAAGATTATATATATCATAAGGAAATAAAAGTAGCTACAGCAACCAATGGAAACAAGAAAGCAATCAAAACTCTAACCACATGAAGTCAAACGAAAACAAATCAAGATCTTAAATTGTTGGACACTAACAAGCTGGCACTGACTATGGAAAGGAATAAAAGAAGGTAAAAAAGAACTTGAATATTCCATTTGAAACGTTTATACGTTGATTGCAGGAGGGAGGGGGGGTGTACTAGAAGGGCGGTTGGCCTTCTGGGTCCTTCTTGGGTCGCTCTGATTGGTATAGTTTCAAATTGCTTGTCGTTAATTCAAGGTCAAAGTCATTTTTTACAAGAACTTGTATCTCATTATTATATTTGTACCAACATGAAATCATTATCGTCGTCGTCATCTTCTTGCACAAGTTCTTGCAGCATGCTCAACACATAAATTAACAATGTTGTAGGATGGCGGCTGGTCAAGTACTTCAACTACTCAATAAATTATACACTTATTAACTTATTTTGTTTAAATATCCAAGATATTATTTTTGGTCCTTTACCTTTCCCTGAGGTTATCGTTCAGTATATAACTAGACTACTCAAGTTGCTCTTAAGCAATCTATATATTTTGACTTCATCCAGAGAATCTCTAATTACTATAACAGTACCACTCTTGTCCTGTATGGTTGGTAATGGGCTACTATTTTATTTCGATGTTGTGCATCTTACTTCTAGATGTGACAGGTCTAGTCCTGCAATATAAAAACACGATAGATGCTCAAACAATGATCATGATCGCACTCCAAGCATTTGTTTTCATGCACTATGGAGAGGAAATATTCCAGTCAATTCATCTTTCATCTCTTGTTTTTCTTTCTGTACATCAAGATTCTAATGTTGGAAATGGCTGCTGCTCAGACTCGGCCTGTCATGATAAGAGTTGGCTTAGTTCTGGACATGAATGATTATATTGGAGAGATGGGATCGAACTGCATTTCAATGGCCCTCTCAGACTTCTACGCCAAGAATGCTCATTACAAGACTAGGCTGCAAATCCACAGCAGGGACTCCAATGGCAACGTTGTTGGGGCAGCTGCTGCAGGTATTCTCTCTCTCTCTCTTTCTCTCTCTCTCGCTATCTATCTATCTATCTATCTATCTAGACTTCCAAGAAGATTGCCAGGCCAGTAATTTTGACAGTGAACTGATTTATTTTCTTGCACATGAAATGCAGCTCTGGACCTATTGAAGAATGTTGAAGTGCAAGCCATCTTAGGTCCCCTGACCTCTGTTCAAGCTAACTTCATGATAAATCTTGGAGACAAAGCTCAAGTTCCTGTAATCACGTTTTCAGCCACAAGTCCTTCTCTGGCATCACTGAGAAGCCCATATTTCGTCCGTGCCACTGTGAATGACTCTTCCCAAGTGAAAGCCATAAGTGCAGTAATTCAAGCCTTTGGATGGAGAGAAGTTGTGCCCATCTATGTGGATAACGAGTTTGGAGAAGGGATCATACCATTTATGACGTATGCGTTGGAACAGGTAAACGCCCGTGTACCTTATAGAAGTGCCGTTCCATCACTAGCAACAGATGATCAAATCGTTGCAGAGCTTTACAAGCTGATGACGATGCAAACAAGAGTTTTTGTTGTGCACATGCTGGCCAATCTTGGTTCTAGACTCTTTAAGAAAGCAAAACAGCTAGGAATGATGAGCGAAGACTATGTATGGATCATAACTGATGGAATAGCAAATGAATTATATTCAATGGATCCTTCTGTCATCGAGTCCATGCTGGGAGTAATAGGTGTGAAACCATATATTTCAAGAACAAAAGAGTTCGATAGTTTCACAGCTCGATACAAGAAAAGGCTTCGCCAGAACAAACCAACAGCTATTAGTCCAGACTTGAACATTTTTGGACTATGGGCTTATGACTCGGCCGTTGCACTAGCCATGGCAGCAGAGAAAGCAAGACTAATGAATGCTAGCTATCAGAAAATAGATATTTCTACAAATTCCACAGACCTTGAAGCCTTTGGAGTCTCCAGAAGTGGAATGAAGCTTATTCAGGTTTTATCAAGTACTTCTTTCAGAGGCCTGGCGGGAAAGTTTATGTTAGTTGATGGCCAGCTCCAATCACCTCCTTATGAGATTGTGAATGTGGTCGGTCCAGGATCCCGAGTGATAGGATACTGGACAAAAGAGAATGGAATTTCCAAGGAACTGAACATTAGAAATGCAAATGCAGCCATGAAATCCAGGTCCAATTTTGCATCTATCATATGGCCAGGCGATAAGACATCTCCACCGAAGGGTTGGGTTATTCCCACAAATGGGAAGAAATTGCGAATAGGAGTGCCTATAAATGATGGTTTTACCGAGTTTGTTCATGTCACTTGGAATCCTGACAACTCAATAGAAGTGGAAGGATACTGCATCGATGTTTTTGATGCAGTTATGGCAGCACTACCATATGCCGTATCCTATGAATACATCCCATTTGCAACACCTGAGCACAAGTATGCTGGTACCAATAACGATTTGGCCTATCAAGTATACCTTGGAGTAAGTATAGTTCTCTCTGCTGAATAAAGAATTACATTGACTACGTGAACAGTCAAATAGCTAACCTTCTCTGATTGAAGTACAGAACTATGACGCCGTAGCTGGAGATGTAACTATTGTAGCAAACAGGTCCCAGTTTGTCGACTTCACTCTACCTTTTACAGCATCTGGTGTTTTGATGGTTGTACCAGTAAAAGACTACAAGACCAAAAATGCATGGATTTTTCTGAAGCCACTAACTTGGGAACTTTGGTTGACAAGCTTTTGCTCCTTTGTTTTCATGGGATTCTTGATTTGGATTCTTGAACATCGAGTAAACGAAGACTTCAGGGGCCCTCCTGGACCTCAGTTGGGTATGATATTGTGGTTTGCCTTCTCAATCATGGTCTTCGCTCACAGTAAGTTAACTGACATCCTCTAAAAGGCAAATCTTTTCAGTTTTGCATTAACAACTTTTAGAAGGCTAGATTGTTGGGAAATTGCTGAAATCCTAATTTATGTAAACCATATATCAGTAATCAGCAGGGACTCATTTTCCATGCTAACCTTTGAGCATTGGTTTCTTGTAGAAGAGAAGGTGGTAAGCAACTTGGCTAGGTTTGTGTTGATCATATGGTTCTTGGTGGTTCTTATACTTACCCAAAGCTACACCGCAAGTCTTGCATCCATGTTAACAGTTCAGCAGCTGCAGCCGACGGTCACAGATGTTAATGAGCTTATTAGAAACAAGGAATATGTGGGGTACCAGGAGGGCTCATTTGTTTATGGTCTTCTAAAAAGATTGAACTTTGATGAGTCAAGACTATTGCCATATAACTCTCCGGAACAATGGGATGAACTTTTCTTCAAAGGAACTGGAAATGGTGGTATAGCTGCTGCTTTCGAAGAGATTCCGTATATAAACGTTTTTCTTGCCAAACACTGCTCAAAGTACACCACCGTTGGTCCTACATACAAGACTGACGGTTTTGCATTTGTACGTATTTCTATATCCAAAAGGATGTTATTTACATACTTCTATTTTCATTTTTCACTTAATCTTTCTGCTTGCAGGTATTCCCGATAGGTTCTCCTCTAGTACCTGATGTTTCAAGAGCAATCTTGAACATAACTGAAGGTGAAAAAATGGTGGAGATTGAGAAGAAATGGTTGGGGGATAAGACTAAATGCACGAATTCTGTAAACCTGCTTTCATCAGACAGTCTCGGGCTGGACAGCTTCTGGGGGCTCTTTATGATAGTAGGAATAACTGCAATTTCAGCCTGTATGATACATGTGATCAGGTTCTTGCACGATCATTGGCATGTGATAGTGGATACCGGTCCTGATTTCACAATTTTGAGCAAGATAAAAGAGCTACTGCGGAGGTTTGACAATAAGGATCTAAGTGCTCATACTTTCAGGAAAGATAGAAACGGTGGAGATGGTGAGGCTGTGGAGAGGGCAATGGAATCCCATGAAAATATCCAACAGCGTCCATCAAGTTTCACAGTGGCCTCACCTCCAACTAACAGCCCGGCAAGTGCTGTTTTCTCTGATTATTCAGAGCAGAACATAAGTTTTAGAAGAGAACAGGGGAGTTCAGTGGAAACTGTAATCAGAAATTCCCAAGGGGAAGCGTCTCAGGTGACAGCAGAGAGTTGAGCCTGTTAGTGGAAAGCACTACAAGAAAAGATACTGATAGAATCAGTAATCTTTCCTTTATATGCAATTTAGTCCCCTGTCATCTTGCAGGAGGGATTCTTGTAATCAAACTTTAATGTGAAGTCGTAATTCCTTATCATCAAAACCTGCTTGGATTTATACATTTTAGCTTTTGCAATTGCAAGAAATGGGTATTTAAATGTAAAACACCAACAATTAGAGGGTTATTGGGAATGCTATGCTGCTCTATAGATATTTAACATTAATAAAAAACACTAGCGCTGTACATTGATGTCAAAACTTTCCTAGCTTACTCCTTTTTCTGTACAAGATGCTTATATTTACAGCTGCTACTCTGGTAAATATAGTTGCAGACATTGTCTTAAACTTTGGAAAGTTACAGGTTTTGATACAAATGAGTCCATGCCATTAGCAAAACAGTCATCAGCACTCTCCGACAATGCATTTGCTGTCATCTGCGGAAATATCAACTGAATTTGTTAGGGGAAAGAAGGTAATACTAAGATCTGGCTACTTGAGTAAGTACAAGGAACTGCAGATTGGTCTTGGATATTAGACTTCTGTTTGAATAATAAGGCAATGTGGAGTGATTCTTAATGAGGCAAAAGGGCAGAGACCAATAGCGGATAAACAAAATAACAGTATATAACTTACCGCTATGATAGGGATCCTCTTTCCTGGTTTTTCTTCTTGTGAATTTGGTGAAGAATTTTCAGGTGGTAATTGCAGCTTGATCCCTGCCTTCACTGCATCATCCCAACTACCAGTTTCCTCAAAGGATCGGATCAATCTTGTAGCTTGAAGACCATCCATCACTGGCATGCATACATCCTGCGAATATTCTCCACCTTTCAGTCTCTTACAAACCAGTAATATGTACAAATAAAATAAGAGGTATAAAACGATCTAGGATCTTTCACTTGTTAGCATAAATTTAGCATGAAGAACAGATATATAAATGGTCATGCAATGATGTTCTCCTTGACTCAATGTGATCATATGGTAAGACTGATGCTATAAGTTATCATCTCAGCCTACATTACTTGGACCCTCGGTTGACCAACAATGAATTGTCAATCATTAGCAGAAAAGAGTGTCTTTCTCCAATCATTATTTTCTTTGTATTAGAATTGGAAGTGGATGATGACATGACATCAGCTTAATCGCACTAGCATATACACAAGTATTTATTCTGATGCTTCTATTTCTATGCATACCATTAGAATGAGATCATAGCTTTGGCGTTGAACTGCCCGGAGAGCTTCTGCTCCATTATTTACAACAACAACATTGTGGCCCAACTGCTTCATCATCGACTTTGTCACCATAACATTAATCTTGTTATCTTCCACAAGAAGTATCTTAGGTTTCAGCTCAGCTGTTGGAATTTCAGCATTGTTGCTGGAAGAGCACTCAGAAGCTCTATCTATTTCCTCATGTGTTTGATACCTTTCTTGGGAAACGCTCGTCTCTGAAGTTTTATTTGTGTTCTCACTTACTCTTGAGGAACTGGTGGAGTGTGCATAAGGATGAAAATGCCTATTCATATCAGAATGACCCTGTTCATTTTTCTCAGCTGAACATGAGTTGTTTGAAAGCAAGCTGTGGGTCGGTGAAACTTCAAGATCAGATGATGTCTCCATTGGACCAGCTGCTGAATATGCATCTTCTTCCAAACTGGTCTCTTTATATGTAGTCCTACTAGAGGGAGATGAAGAGTCCTCTAACAAGCCATTAAGTTTCTGTGAGGCATTAAATCCATAAGTAATTGGGGAGAGCTTTGGGATCCTTCCAGACCTTTGAGAAGCCAAAGTGTGTGGTTGGAACAGAAAAATGCCAGAATGTAAATCATCATCATTTCCATCATTTGGGAAATCTTGGTTCTCCATATGCGATAGTTCATCAGAGTCATCTGAACTATCAGAGATTAGTGAAACTTTGTAAGGTAGTATAAACGTGAAAGTAGACCCATAATGCTCTTTGCTGGAAACAGTAAGATAGCCACCCATGAGCTCAACCTGTTCATTAGTCAAAAATGTTGAGAACGTAAGACTTTAGGGTAAGCATTTTACAGTTATATCGCATTGCTGACTGCCAACAAATCACTATTTCATATTGTTAGTAAATTACAAAGAGGCAAGAGAGTTGGCTGCTACTGCAAAACATATAGTCTCATCATTCGCAATAAGAAAGATCAAACTTCTTCAAGGGGAGAAACTTGGACAGAAACATCTTGGGTGGGTATGAGAGAGCCTACCAGTTGCTTACAGATTGCCAGGCCTAGTCCTGTTCCACCATACTTTCTAGCAGTATCTGCTCCAACTTGCATGTATTTCTTAAATAGAGTGGGCATAGCATGTTCTGTTACATGATGGTTAAAAAGGATAATTATCATATCAGTTTTCCATTAAACAAAAATTGGAATTAGCAATAAACGTAAGAGACATTCATCAAACAGTAAGGATGTCAGTTCAAGAACAGGCAAAGAGATCAAAAAAATGACAAATACCAGGTATTCCAATCCCTGTGTCGTAGACATCACAGCGAATCCACACTACTGGCTCTTCTGCATTGGGATGGCTCACTTTGTCTTCTTCCATCGCAGGTATCGACAATTCTTTCCCCGTGGTTGCAGAATCAGTTGTTTGATCTGAAGACATTTTCTGAGAATCTTGTTTGGTTAGACTGTGAGGCTCTGGAACCACATAAAGCTTTATTCCGACCTTGCCTTCGTGAGTAAACTTGATGGCATTGCTGTTACAAATTTAAAGGTTGGTTATCTTCACACATAATCCAACTGATCTATAATGAAAATATTTTAGTGAATAATCAGAACTCAATTTACAAGGAAATGAGTTTCATAACGAATAATAAAACCCTTCCCCATCACTAGATATTGTGTAATTTGTCTTCATCAGCTCTCTCAAATTCAATAAGTGCCAGAAATTTTGCTGAATAAATGAAATTGAATCTCATTTCTGCCAAACCTTTCAATTTTTAGGTATCAAGAAAGGTTAGCTTTAAGTACCTGACAAAATTTGTAAGAATCTGGCGAATCCTTAGGACATCACCAATAACCTGAAAAATTGAAGAATTTCCATTAAAGGACCTCAATCTACAAGTTAATATGACAATCCATTTCCAATTAACTAATACATAAGAGAACTTCTGGATTATTGGTCAAGAACATAACATCATGTCCTTTACCTCCACAGGAACATCATCCGCTACATGTCCTTCTAAGGTTAGTACTTTTTGTAATGATGCTGCTGCTGTTTGGAGTACGTGCTTCACTACCTCTCTTGGTCTAAATTTTGTAGCTTCCAATTTCATAACTCCTAAAAAAGGTGATAATTATTCCATCAAATTTAGATGCACATATGTATATGCACACACACACACACACACACATATATATGTATACTCCACAGCACAAAAAGATGAATTGTGTCAAAATTATCAACAGCAAATTAGATGAGGAAACATCAAACAAAAACTTGCCACTAAAAGAACATCCCACCTGACTCCACCTTGGAAAGATCAAGGATATCATTTATTAGTTGAAGAACCAAATCTCCTGAAGACAACATTACATTCAAGAGCTGCCGCTGTTCTTTGTCAAGTTTAGTGGTGGAGAGAATCTCGGCCATGCTTACAACTCCAGATAGAGGAGATCTTATCTCATGAGACATGGTAGCCAGCATTTGTTTTGCTCGCATTGATTCCTCTGCAAGAATTATATCAAGTATAAATGAGCTACCATATTTTTTCTATGGTGATTCCAGCCATTACAGCTATGACTTGGATCACCTGTGATATGGATTGTTTTGTTGAGTTCTGTCTCCTTGGCTTTTTGTACAGCCATCTCTTCTCTAAGCTTTGCCATCTTTTCTCTTTTCCTCACCTGTCATATAATGAGGAAAGCTAAAAGTTAGCAGAATAAACCAGTACAAGAGAGGGGACAGCAAGGTTATTCGTTATAGATAGGAAAATTTAATAGAGAAAAAGTTACTGCAGAAAATGTGAATGAGAAAATGCGTCCTTTGTAATTCGTCAATGGTTTCATTATGAAGCTTAGTACCTTCGACATTCAGCAAAGGAAAAAGTAAAAACAAAGAACTCAATTTACCTGATCAGTTACTTCCATTCCCATATAGTTTACGCCAATTGTCTCTCCTGTCTTGCTGAAAACAGGCTCAACATAAATTAAGAAGGTTTTTGAACCAAACAGCTCTGTTTCAAATGTGATTTCCCTCTTTGCAGGTAATCCTCTTTCCAGAACTTCTCTTTTGAAGTCTTGTGATTCCTTTACACCAGCACCCTTGAAGATCTCTACATCCGTTTTGCCTATAATATCCTGTAAAATCAGTTATTCTGAGGAATTATTATAGCAGGTGATTCGATAAAGTGATCAAACTTGCATAAGGTACATGGTTTATGAATAAAACATAAACTGCTCTTCAGAAGAAGAATTGGTGCAAGTTACTGCAAATAGTTAAACTATCTAATGAAGTTGCTGCAATAGTGAAAACAGCAATTAACAAACAATGACAAAATAAACCCTCAGTACTAATTTACCTCCTCGCGCAAACTTGGGAAATGATTAAAGATGAATCTGTAGCGCAGTTCTTTGTCCTGAAAAATATAGAGCGCTTGGTAAATCACTATGCAGAGAACCAGTACCTTTTAATGTAAAACCAGAAGTACCACTTTGTTAATTTATGAAACAAAATGAATCCTAAGGCTTGATGTTACTCTTCTGTCCAGCAAACTTAATATCTAAAGATTTTAATCAACAAAATTACAATGCTGGAAGTATGACACAAAAGGCCAAAGAGGTAAATATAAAGATAAAATTATACTGTAAGCCCTTCAATTTGTTATGACCGTTTTCAGTTCACCGTATAAATATCAGGTAGAGAAATTTCAATCATCGATCTGAATGATTCTAAAATCATCATAATTGCGGTATACCTGGTGACCGATGACAACCGGTGCATTTTGCAGGACAAAATGTAAGAAATTATCTGCTCTCTTCAAAACCTGCGATAATTCTTCCACAGGAGAGGATTGCCTTTCCAGATTTTCGATACTTTCCTGCAATTTCCCCAATAATATCTGCTCTCTTCGTAGACTTGCCTCTAAAAGTTTCTCTAGATTCATAGCCTGCTGCTTCCAGTATATAACGCTGTCATATTCAGCATCTATTTCTATTTTTTCATCTCGGAAGATAACATCATTCTTTCTCCGAGGAGCATCTTGATATAAATACTTCAGATGTTCATCAAGAACAGAAATTGGACGCTTATCACCACCATATCCATCTTTTTCGAACCGATGTTCTTCCAATATCTCCAGCTTCTTGAGTTCAACTTCTTCTTGTTGCTTGCTAAGATTTTCGAGCTCCTCCCTGAGAAGTCTCACCGCATTAGCCTGCCTGTATTCCCAATTCTTTATCAAGTTTGCCAGTTGCCAGTTACCCTTGTCACTGTAATTTGTAAGCTCCATAAGACGCTTAAAATCGACTATATTGGACTCCTTGTTGATTGTTACCTCCTCCAACATATCTTGATCTGCTCCAGGCCTTTCAATGTTAAATTGCCTCCCAGCTTCATTTATGTTTTCGGGCCACATTGAAGATATGACAATGTCCATATCTTCTGATTGATCAATTTCAATCTCACAACCCATTTCTAGTCCGGTTGTATAATTTTTTCACAGACAGCCCTTTGCAGAACCGTAATACCAATTCAATGAAACCAAGCAATTAGACATTGACGTCTGCACCTCAGTTAGACTTTTGCATGCTTATGGGGCACCGTTGATGCCCTAAATGCTGCCAGAGTTTTCCGATGAGTGAAGTCTGAAGAAAAATGGCAGTAGACCATCAATTTAAAACCATAAACAGGAAATGGGCCAAACATATGAGCAGTGTATAAACAATGAGTCCAGTAGCTGTAAAGAGCAAAAGTAGCAGAATTATTTTCCACTTAAAGTTGCAGATTTTAGGAAAAACAAGTTGAATACATTATTATACAACCCTCAAGAAAAGAGAAAATGAAATATCCATCTAGAACGGATCACTAAGAAAAGGTGCAAGGATGCAACCTGGAAACACCTGAAAACATCAAAACAAATAATAATTTCTTTTGGTTTATCCGAATTCGTTATTTAGCAGAGGAAGAAGCAAAAAACTCACAGTAAAACATTCACGGATTCCATTATTCAAGAACAGAGGAAGCAGAATCACATATGATCAAAAACTTACCACTAACTCAGCATACAAGACTGCTCTTCTACTTATTAACATTCAATGTCAACGTAGTTACAGTTGAAAATGTCAAGAAAAATTCGACCTCTCAGAGCATACATACAGGGAAATTCATTTCATCCCGGACAATACAAAGCAGAGGTCCATTGACAGAATCCAAGGAGCAGTAACAATCCAAAAGGTGAGAAAACACGTATTGCCAATCCAAATTAGGATAACAACCCCCAAAAAGCTGACCTTAATTGAATCCAAGAATTCTTGTCAGCTACTCCCTCTGCTGCAAGAATAACAAAAGGGTTGAGTCCATTCACGGCCTTAAACCTTTTCACTGTAGATCTGAAAGAATCTCTTTGGATTTCGCAGTCAAAGAAAAAAATAATAGCAGGCCAAGGTTTTAGAGCGCATAGAAAATGCAGCAAGAGGAGTCGACGAGGTGGGTCGATGAGAGGAGTGCATGTGCTGCTGATGAATAAAGAAAAATAAAAATAAAGGCAAAAACAAGAAGGAAAAAAACCAAAGAAAAAAAAATGTGAGGGATCAAGAAGGAACCATGTGCGTTTGAGGTGAAAAATATTGCCAACGGAAAATGGTTGCTTCGCTTTCTTTTATAGTACTGATGATAATTTATCACAAGTCGTCTCTCTCTCTCTCTCTCTCTCTGCTCAGAACGTGTACACTGTGTGTTGTGTGTGTGTGAGTGTTTCCTGGTTGGATGCATGGTATTGCTGTAAACTTCACTGCCTGCTCAATGTCAAAATCCCAACATTTTTTAATCCCCGCCTGCCAAACGTATGTATACATTACACGTTACACAAAACAACAATTAAGAAATACACGTACGTATAGAACAGTGTCTCTGTGTGAGTGAGAGAGAGTGAGGAAAAGGAGGATGGGTTACGAAGCGACGTACATCAGCGGCGCGTGCAGCTACAGGCGGAGATAGAGAGTTGTAAAGCAATACGCCATAATCAACCAAAAACCGGAAATGGCAATGATTATTGCTTTTAGTTTTACCCAATACTGGGAAGGAATCTAGTGCAAGATTTCTATAATTTATTTATAAAATAAAAACAAATGGAAAAAAGTTATGAGTAATCCTAATTTTAAGCTTAACGATGTAATTAGTTCAAAATAATTAATACGATTTTGGATTAATTAAAGAAACGCCCTTTCCGTCGCGGCCACGTGGACCGTTTTAGTGGTTACAAACATTGGCTGACATCTCTAAAATGAAATAACACACAAATTTATATATATATACACTTAAAATTTTAATTACATGACATACGAGAATCAGAGGGCTGTTTGGCACTACTCTTCACTCAAATCCCAAACCTAAAATTTGAGACTCACTGTGCACACACTTACATTCTATTGTAGTACTTGTAATTTATCCTATTGTTGATAATTCATTTTAATCCAAACTTACCCTTAAGTACTTCAGTTATTTCATATGGCAACTTTGCACCTGACGTCATGGTATTTATTGAAAAGGTTAATTACACCGTCTTATCATGATATTTAGTATAATTATACGTAAATCTTTTGTAATTTAAAAAATTACATTTGATATCCTGATATTTGTTTTGTATAATAAACATGTCATTTTGTTGATCAAAGTTCAATGCAAATCCAATGAATTTAACAAATGGAGAGATCTATTTATTAGACGAAAATAAACGTAAAAAGTACTAAATACATTTTTCAAACAATTTATATGTAATTATATCAAATTTTAAAGAGAAAAAAAAAACAGTATAATTATCCGTTATTGAGAAGATACGAAGTACATAATTTAATTTTTTATTATTAATATGGGAATGCATGGAGCATGAGTGAATTATGAGTGGGTCTGAGCTTTTATAGTTCCAAGATGTCACAGGTCCCATAATTCTTCCTTGGCATAAAAAATATTTTTTTATATTTTTATATTAAAAAAAAAATAAAAGAAGAAGAAGAAGAAAGGAGGAAATAACAGAAAGGTATGTTGGGCATGTTATTTTTGTTGTGTCACAATTTTAATAAATTCATATGAGAAAGCTCTGATTTTGATGTTCATTGATTAAATGCAAGTTGCTGGATTTCCTAACCGTCCTCACACCCTCAACACATTTATTTCTTTTTGTTTTTCCCTTTAAAGTATTTTTTTTTTTAACGTGTGACAATGAATTACAAGACTTTGTCTGAAATACAATCATTGATAATTATATTTGATGCAACATCGAATTACACAAATTTTACGATATTGTTTGAAAACGCACCGTGTTATACAGAATAAATATATGTACGTATAAGTCACTCAAATTCTTCATTTGCAATCGATGTAGGAAATGCAGCCCCATCACCAGGCCCTCAAGCACGTAGCCTTGTTGTTATAAACGGTGTGCAAATGAGATGTTACAAAAATTCGTCTAATTATTGCAAGAAGACTAGGCCAACCGATTCAACTCGTGGTATAACTAACGATCTAAATATCAGAATTTCTACAAAATCATATTTTTCTCGAAAGTTAATCCTTCCCAAATTTGACCATCGTGCCATGACTTCTCATTTGGCACAAACTATATTGAGTAGTTTTTTCAAGTGCATTTGAGGAATTTATACTTTTTTATTTGGACTATTTCATCCTTCTTTGATCTATGCTCCTCATTAATGTCGACAACCTTAATTAGTTACCCCTTCTAAATTTTGTCCTATGATTAGCAATCACAATCAGATTTAAAAATAATTATAATAATTACCATAAAAGTATATACAAAAACACATATTTAAATTAATCCACACTTAATATCTAATAATTTTAGAATTTTAATTTTTTTTTGACCACTTAAACTATGCATCATCATCATTAGCTCAAATAATGGCCTAAAGGTTAGAAAAAAAAAAATTAGTATTTTAAAGTCAAATTGAATTAAAATTAAGTTAAGGGCACATGTCAACTTGAGCAGACACATTAGTGCTCACCCTGTCTAAATTATGGATGCCAACTATAACTTAATCCACTCATCCAAAGTGCTCAACTAATTAATTTTTTGACTAATTAATTAATTTCCCAAAGTGAAACTTAATTTAATTAAGCTGATTAATCACTTTTGAGGTCATACACAAAATTAAACACAGCTGATCTCTAAAGTGCTCAAACATGTACGCCAGCCATGATTGACTCCATCACTGCATAATCATAATATCATAGAGACCATTCCACCAACATTCATGATCCATCTCCCCATTTCTGGGGAGTACAATGTTTTTTTTTTTTTTAAACTAACCATGGTGACAAACTGTTACTGTGTGCGTATAATAAATAATTTTTTGTATTTTAAAATATATTAAAAAATAAAATATGCAAATCAATAAATTATCAAAGTAAAAAAAAATAAAAGAAAATTAACTTAGAATTATCTAATTAGGGGTGTAAATTGTTATATTTAAAAGTTAGTACAGCGGTGTCCTTAACAGCCATTTGTGAATATAGATGGCCTTTAATTTATATTAGTACTAGCTAGTCATTATAGCATGACATTCCTACATGCATATAATAAATAATTTTTCATGCTTTAAAATATATTACAAATAAAAGTAAAATATATAAACAAATGCATTACATTTAAAAAAAAAAAACAAAGAAATAAAGAAAGAAAAAAAAATTAATTATCAGTTTATGTAAAACTTTAAAAAGGTTGAATAAGATAGTTTATCTTGTCAATTGAAGGACATCTTTGGCTTTACAAAAATATTAGTGCGATGATATCATTAAGCGTCGTTTGTGAGTGTGGAATATTTTTTTTTATTTTTTATATTAGTATAGATAAATAATTATCTGAATTTTCTTGTATAATATAAAGTACCAAAATTATAATCTTTTCAAGAGAGAGAGAGAGAGGGAATGTAGAGCAATAGTATTTTTTATCCCCTATCTTAGACTCAATAAATTTTTCATAAAATTCGTATTAATAATCTCATAAATGACAATATTTTATAATCATGGGATCATGTCCTCTCTCATTCCTCAACCAAACTCAATGATTATTAGTTTTTCTTGTAATTGAAAATTATAATTTTGGAATTTGTTTCGATTAATACCATGATTGAGTAGAAATAATTAATCTTAATTTCCGAATTACAGGTAGAAATAAATAATAGTAGCAGCTACACATAATATGAAACCCCAACATGCCCCTTTTATAAAAAGAAATAAAAAAAAAAAGAGAAAAAAATATCCATCATGAAATAATAAAAATATAATCCTGCTTCTGAGTCATATATGATAATTTAACGGTGATGAGAGTGTAATGTGTCACAATAGTCAACCCTACAATAAATATTACTTATTCAAGTGCCCATGCGCTAAATTTATGGACTATTTGATTAAAATTGAATCTCGTAACATTACATATCATAAATTATAATTTTATTGATCGTGCATGCATTTATCTTATAGATGTTACTTTGTCGAGCAAAATTATTCATTAATTTATAATGTTTGGTTTTCTTATTCCATATGGACAATTTAATACATATGTGGTTTTTTTTTTTTTTTTGGTTTACAAAATGAGAAAGCAAGATTGACACCCTATAATTCTATATATGTAATCTTTATAATTGATTTACGGGTAAATTACATGTAGTTTGTTATACTTACTGATACCACCATGTTATTTCAAAAATTATCAATACCCTCCTAGGATTAAAAATAATTATGCAATCAATTGATAATTGTAGAAAGTGCCAATATTACCCTTAGCGGTAAATTACATCCACCCTGCTATAATTTGTCGTAATTATCAATACCACCCTGTTGTTTCAAAAATTACCAATTCCCCCCCTAAAACTAACAGTTGTCTAACATGAGACCCCTTCCATCAGAATTTTGCAGTAAATTGCCAAAATTGACCTTGGCATTATTTTGAAATTGAATTTCAGTATTTTTTTTAAATCTTATTTTCAGGGACAAAAAATGTCCTTATAGATTAAAATAAGAATTTTAATGTGTTTGTATGTAAATATTGAGTTTGTACTTTTTTTCTTATACCACCCTATAAAATATTATTTTATATGTAAATATAAGTATATTAATATTTTAATATAATATCATTAAAAATATAATTAAATTAATTAATTTTTTCAAGTATCCCAAAAGAAAAAGGAGGTATTCATAGTGATACAAAATTAGAAATCCCAACTACGGTGTATTAGGCCCTCAAAAGTGCAACTCCAAACATGAAAACACAACGCCCCCAAACCCCGGAACCTGAATTATATTTCGATGTGACATTTATTTCCAATAAATGCTTTATATACCTCACACTAACATGTATATATAATTTAAAATAAAATATAATTTAAATTAATTAAAAAAAAAAAAAAGGGTTTTCAAAACTCTAGCAAGACAAGGTAAAAAAACATAGATGATAATGGAGAACACCACTCCGGAATTTGTTGTTAGGTCCCATTTGCAATCTAATCAGACAAATTTTCACCTCATTTTTTTCCATGCAACTACAGTCACTTTGGTTGTCCAATGCACAATTTTAAAGAAAAAAAAGTGTGTGTGGTGAGTGAAAAAGTTGTTTTAACAACAGTAATTCCCACTTACTCAATTAATTTATTAAATATTAAAGGAATAATTATATTTACATCTCTTGATTTATGGCCTGTTTAAACAAATCATTCATATCCTTTAGATATTTATACATACACCCATCAAGATATCATTATCACTTACTTAAATCACCTCTTACTTTTTTGAAAATTTACACACGCACTCTCTAAAAATGTTAGCATCATTCACAAACTATCCCTATTTTTTTGCTATTAGGGGTAGTTTTGGTAATTTTATAAAAAATAAGAGTGATTTGTATAAATAGACTATAGATCAGGAGTGTAAACATAATTACTTTAAAATTAAATAATTATAAAAATAAACCAAGATACATCTGATTGGTTGATAGAATTTGGCTTGTACACTCCCAATAACCCCAACATTCTACTTGGGATACATGGCCTAAAACCAGGGATATGAGATTAGCCTCCAGCCGCCCACTAATTTTACTGTGTCAAATTTTATTGTATTTTTTTATTTAATATACAGAAATTATATGTATAAAAATTATATCATATATATTTATTTTTTAAAAAAAATATACTTAAGCTCTATATATAAAAAATGAAATAAAATAGAATAGGGTTTATAAATAAATTGTATTTTTTTTATTTTCCTCCTCAGAATTGACCTTTGATAATTAGTGAAAATGCTGTAATTTCCATGAGATTTATCGTAAGTAATTACAAGATAAGAAATGATATGGATTAAATGTGATTTATTGGTTTAAAATAAAAGAGTAGTTACAATTTTTTATCGTAAATAACCCATCATTCTTATCTTTAAGATTTTGATTCAAGTGTGGACACTATTCTTGAATTGGATGCACAATTTTCTAACAAGCTTGTGGAATAAAATTACAAACCACCTCGAAATATAGTATCAAGGCCTTAAAGTTTGCACATTTTTGTCGTAGCGGAAGGTGTTTGGACTTGTTCTTGTTGTGGATTCGATATGTTGTATATCGTCATTTGTTATGTGGTGGAGGTTCTTTTTTATAGACATGTGCATGCTTTGAGTTGTAACTTTAGTTCACTTCTATTGAACTTGAATATCATGGAATTGAACGTGAATCCATCCGCTGACGGACTATACTTAAATATACTTTCGCCTAATTTAGCCAATCTAAAATAAAAGAATAACTTTATATTTTATTTTGAATAATCCATCAAAACACATATGATTCAAATTTTATACGTGCACTTATTCAAATTTATCTTAAACACATTGAAAAATTCAAATTTATTATGAATTTTAATTTAGAACTCAATTAATCTGGATTTTTTTATTTTATAGGGGTAGGAAGAAAATCAATGTAGGTAGGAAATGACAAGTCTAATTATTGGGCTGAAATAATCGGCCAAGAAATTGTATTGGGGCTGTGCATTTCCTGATCAGAGACATCATTTCCAGTTAAATATTAAAGATTGGGCTTGAATTTTGGAGTGGCCCAATTATATGGGTTAGCCCTTTAATCAAAGTGTTGTGAAATTATATTAATAAAGGGAAAAGGTGGCCATATATGAAAAAATCCAAAAACCCCTTGTGATATTGAAAATATTTATTTTTTTTTAAAATAAAGTATCAATTACACTCCTTGTGATATGAAAAATATTAAAAAAACTCTCCTGAAATCAAGTTGACCAGGACGTTATATATTTATATATATTCAAAGTCACAGGAGTCAAAATGAATTTAACACTAATTCAAACTTAATAGATAGCTCATAATTATTTACACCCGTTGTTTTCTAGTACTTTGGTTTGAAAAAGATTTGTTACGATCTGTAATAAGTTCGAAAAAAGTCAATTATAAAGAAATATATATTTTTATTTTGTTAATATTAATAAATTTAATATATATTTAATTAGAGGATGTATCTAGTTGTTATGTAGAAACAAATATTAGGGGTATCAAATGAAATTTCGGAACTATAGAGAATTTATATATAAATATTCTTTATATTTGATGTTTCTAGTAAATGCTGGAAACGCTATGGAGAAAAATAATAGGAGCATTTATTTAATGGATGTGAAAGAGCTGAAATTTAATTATTTAAGTTGGAGTTTAATTTATTTTTGTTTTTGTATATTTATTGGGGGAATTGTCATTTTTGCCCACCCACGCCGACCACACGCTGCTTTAATCTCATTCGACAGGACAAACCTTACAAAGACGAATACCAAAAATCTGTACTTGAAAAAAACAACTAATACAAATCTGTATTCTTTCCCACAAAGACCAGAACATAAGAAGAAAGGCTTTGTAGGAATCTCTCCTCAACCAATTCAATCGTTTCCCCTCTCGGAAATCTCTCACATCCCTCCAATTTCACAGAAACCCTAAATCCCCAGTCGCTTCATTGATGGTTAGTACTGTTGAATTGAAGATTGTGCTGTTTGGAGGAAATTGCCGATTGTAAATGCATGTCGCGGCGGATCTTAACTGGTTCCTGCAATTCATAGTGGTCGCATTCGCGGGGGCTTTTGGGCTGCTTTATTTGGTCCGAAACACTGCGTCTAGGTACTTTGTGGTCGACTCCAGTTTCGATTCCTCCGCCGCCGATTATTCTTCTTTGGATCGCAGGAAAAGAGAGAATATGGCGGAGGCCGGCGTTGGTGCCGCCGAGGGATTTGATTCCTGCGCCGTCTGTGGCCTTCTCACCAAGAAACAGTGTGCCCGTTGCAAAATGGTTAAGTACTGGTACGAGTTTGATAATTTGCATGCTTATGGTCGTAATTCTTGTATATACTGTTAGTGTGTATTTCTGCTGCGGTGGACATTTGGGTTGTGTGTTTTTTTCCTATTATGAACAGCGTAGTGAATAGAGTGTCGTGACTCTATTTTTTTTTGTTAGTTTGTGCCTGTTATAGGTTGTGAAACTGCTCGAGTTGTGCTTATTTCCGTTTAGGTCCATCACAAGGCTGAACTTTCCCTAAATTCGTCTGTGCATCTATGGCACAGATTCCTCCGGATAACTTTAATTTTTTTTATGAGATAGTCACGTATGTTATGTTAGTGTATAAATGGAATATCCTTTGGATTGTAGTTGTTGTCAACTGATGTTGCGCTGCTTGAATAGTAAACAAGCAGATTGTGCAAGTAGACTCTTCAATATGATCTTACTACTTGTCTAACATGTACTTTGCATTGAAACTTCTAGCTCTGAAGCTTGTCAAAAATCTCACTGGCATTCTGAGCATAAGACACAATGCAACGAGTTGCAATCATTTTACAAAACTAACCATGCAAAATCAGCATCCGCTTTGAGGGGAAGGAAAGTTTCTGTAGCTCCTGTGAGTGGACGCTTAAAGATCCACAAACAAGCAAACAAAGTATTTAGCTACCTACCTTTCATATTGTTTTTACCATACACAAGTATTGACATGCTTTGACCAGAAGTTTGGTGCAATGTTCTTTTCAGATACTTTTCCCCTATGAGGAATTTGTAAAATTTTTCAACTGGGACAAGCCAGGTTATCATCCTTGTGGGCTTATAAACTGTGGAAATAGGTGACCAAAGTGGTTATTTTTTAACACATTATCCTATCATTTTAATTTCAACAACCAACCCATTTTTTTCCTCTTGCTTTTTTGCAGCTGCTTTGCTAATGTGGTTCTTCAATGTCTTGCGTACACTCGGCCCCTTGTTGCCTACTTGTTGGAGAAGGGCCATCGGATAGAATGTAACAGCCTTGCTTAAAACTATATGTTTGACTCATCAATTTTTCATTTATATTATTATTGGAGAATCTTTATTTTGCCACTCCATCTCAATACTTGCCAGGTCAAAGTGATGACTGGTGCTTCCTGTGTGAATTTCAAACGCATGTGGAAAGGGCTAGCCGAAGTATTCACCCATTTTCTCCCATCAACATTCTTTCAAGATTGCCTAATATTGGTGGTACTCTTGGGTATGGGAAGCAGGAGGATGCACACGAGTTTATGAGGTTCAATTGACATTTTTCCCTACGTTATAGGTTTCAGGGCTGGCTTTCTGAGGCACAACTTCACTTCTTGGGTAATAACTAATTTGGTTAAGTAACATTCAATTATTTGTAGGTTTTCCATTGACACAATGCAGTCTGTGTGCCTTGATGAATTTGGTGGAGAAAGGGCTGTTCATCCTAGCTATAAAGAGACGACCCTTATTCAACATATATTTGGCGGCCGTCTTCAATCTAAGGTAGCCTGCATTAATGAAGCTTTATTATGTGTTTATTTATTTATTTATGGTTGTGAATTCTTGAATGTGCTCCATGGATAGACGCAATTCAGCCAAGTCCATATTTGTTGATTCGACTTGCTTGTGCGGTATTTGGAAAAATATGACGAGAGCCAAGATACTTTCAGTCTTGAGTCATGTGAACTGAAACGATTCGCATCCTGTCATGACATGTGTGATTCACCAGATCCCCTGGTAGATGATCAAACATGTGACATGGATTCGTCACCTAAAGTTTTTTTGGCTCAAACTCCATTCTGTTATTTAAACCACATTTTCTGTATCAATGTCAGTAAGAATGAGAACAATGTAGCTTTTTATTTTTGTATAACTTCAGTTTCCTCTCTCTCTCTCTCTCTCTGCCCTTCTGTCTTTGTCTTATTTGCCACTCTTTTCCCTTCCAGGTCATATGTGCAGAATGCAATAATGTCTCAAACCAATTTGAGAATATGATGGATTTAACCGTTGAAATTCATGGGGATGCTGGATCTTTGGAGGAGTGTTTGGATCAGTTCACTGCCAAAGAGTGGCTTCATGGGGATAATATGTATAAATGTGATGGGTAAGTGTTGTATTTGCAGAATTCATTTATTTACACTTTCCTGGCTACTTGAATTTTGGCCATATTAAGGCTGGAATCTACCTCAAAAGTATAAGTTTGCTACTTCTGGACATCCTAAATGGCACATTAGTTAGTTGTTGCTTTGACTCCTTTGGCTTGCAATTTATTTGTTGCTACTAGGTATTATTATTTTCAGATGAGTGCACTTCATGCCAAATTACTTCTATATAGAAAATGCCTTTTTTCTTTTACATAATTGATTATGCTTATCTAACCAATTACAATGAGTTGTTTTGCAGTTGCAATGCTTATGTCATGGCATGGAAGCGCCTTACTGTCCAGCGGGCACCAAACATTCTTACAATTGCTTTGAAAAGATTTCAGGTCTTCTCTTTGGATCTGATGTTCCGAATATCTATAATGCATAGAAATGGATGTAGTGATCAATATGCATGAACCTACAAATCAATATTAGCCGACTGGAAACTGCCTACAAACAATCCAGGCTGTTTATCTATTTGCATAAATCATTTGATTTGTGGAATCCAAAGCATTATAAGCTTATAATGCTTATCCGTCCATACTTGACCAAGCCCCCTTTATAACTTGTTAGATGCTCATCTACTGTGGATAAATTATTTGTTTTTAAATTCTAAAGCTGATATGCAGTGTCTCTCTTTGTGTGAATGAGCTAAAATTAACAAAATGCTGTTACATTTTGTCCACTGCCCCATTAATCCATCCA
Organism: Sesamum angolense; assembly: GCA_034509725.1. Lineage (NCBI taxonomy): Eukaryota > Viridiplantae > Streptophyta > Magnoliopsida > Lamiales > Pedaliaceae > Sesamum > Sesamum angolense. The sequence continues at coordinate 2,628,992 of JACGWL010000013.1, forward strand.
AGTTTAATCTTCTGGAAAAAGGTTCAAAGTGAGTAATGGTGCATGTATTCTGGCTAACTCATGCACGGGTTTGTTTTTGTTTCCCACTCTTTTTCTGTTATTCATATGTTTTGGTGGGTCTCTTTCTGTTTATGGTCTTTATGAGAAATGCTAATGAGCTCATTCCCATCACTGTTGTTCCATGTTTTAAGGAATTTTTTCTCTATCTTTCCATCCCCTTTCCCTTCTTCTTCATAGGTGCTTGGGAATCCCATATATTGCCTCCTTGAGTTTATGATTTGAAATGTGCCCTTTTTTTGAGCAGAGTGGAAGATTTGGGAAACTTAACAAGAGGGTGACTTTTCCGGAGACATTGGATCTTGGCCCATACATGAGTGAAGTAGAAGATGGAAATGTTTTCAAGCTATATGCTGTTATCGTCCATGTTGACATGCTGAATGCATCATTTTTTGGCCACTACATCTGCTATGTTAAGGACTTCCGTGGGAAGTGGTATAGGATTGATGATTGTAAGGTAATAGTTGCTGCCTTTTTCTGCATGCCTACATGCCTACATGTGTGTATCTTTCCGATATACTGTATACAACATTTTAGCATACCAAACATTTGCAAGCTACAAACTGGTCTCTGCAAATGTTCCATGGGAACTCTGTTTTATACATTTCCTTGTACACTGGTAATGCATCTGATTTATGAGCATCGGCAACATTAAACAACCAATTATGGCAAATTATTCCTGTACGCTGAGGATATCCTATGTGAGATTAGTTCTCTTGAAAGGATAGTAGGTAACTGATTTTACTATGTTTTGGTTGAGCTGTTTAAGTAGCATTTTACTGCTGAAAGTTTTATCACACATGCCTACTTTATTAGTTTTCCACTCAGACAGGGATGATAATTCAGGCAAATGCTATATCTAAAAATCAGGCACACCCATCTCTTTTCTCTGCCTTACATCAGATGCTAGATTAGTTTCTTAATGTTTCACTCCTTTCTTAGGTTGCTAGCGTTGATTTGGATGAGGTGCTTTCGCAGGGAGCTTATATGCTTTTATATAGCAGGTACTTTCTATCATTTCACAGGCTTAATCGAAATTATGGAATGAACTCTTTATCGTGGTGGTAAATTAAGTTTGCATGAACCATAGAAATTGTTGCATATCTCAGTTACTACTCATATCTTGGTTTATCTAGGTATATAAACAAAACCCATGGTCGGGCACAAGATAACAATTTTATGTGGAGTTTAAATTCCTTTATTCCATAAGCTTTATGGTGTTTGTCTTAGGTTGATTGAAGTTGATATTGTGGAATGAGTAAATTATTTGCTGGACATTTAATGTTAATTATTTAATTTGATCTAGAGTGTGTGAACTGACATATTGGTCAGATGGTGCTTTTTAAGCTTGTAGCTTAGTTTTGCTTGAAGGGCATCTTATGACTGAATTCTTTATGTTGATTTGTGCATCACATCTTAGTAAGTAGCTCTTGTAATTGGGTGGATAAGGATCTCTTATGTGAATTGGTTTTGACAGGATTCATGCTCGCCCGTCGAGCTTACTTCCTACTGAGTTGTTAAGCAAAGAAAGTGAAAATGTGATGGAAAAGGAAGATCTGTCCTTGAAAGGACATGCTGAATGCTCATCTCATGGAGTATGCATTGATGCTCCTATTGATTCTGGGCAATCTGTATCTGCTAATTGTCCAGGATTTAAGGTCAATTGTGAGGAAGAGTTATCATTCGCTACAGATATAGAAGTTGCAAGTGAAGATCCAAAACTGGATTCTTCTGAAATGAGTTCGCCCATTGTTGAGGATGTTGAACTTCACAACAGTGAGGGATTGCCCATTCCATTAAAAGAGGCCGTTTCGCTTGTGAAACATGTTAACGAGCCAAATCCTGCCGGTACTTCCTTGATTAATAGAACTTCTCAATTAGATGGCAAACCATCCTCCATTTCTGATGTTGAAAATGCAAGTCGTGGGAGCAAAATCAATGTTGATGTAGCTTCATCTAGAAAGCTAACTGAAGAATCTATTGCTGAAAACTGTACCTCTGAGGAAGGAGACTGTACCCGTGATCTTTCTTCTGTGGTTGCCACTGGTAAGGTCCGAGACGGAATTAACTCTGCTAATTCTACATCTATGCCTGAAAACGTCAGGTGGAAGAATGGATTCGCCTCGGATGACATTCAAGATGCTGCTAAGAAATCAGATTGGGAAAGTAATGCAGCAAAGTTTAAGCCAATTTTTGCTCCTGGTTTCCTTGGCAAACACCCACGAAAGAAAGAAAAAGTATCCGCAGCAGTCATTGACATGAGACCTAATTGCCACCTGAATAATCATACAAATGGAGTTGCAAAGTCTCGTTCATTGTGTGAAAATGGTGGCCTGGATGAAAAGTCTGAAAACATGCATGAGAATGGAAAGGCTTCGATGTTATCTGATGTATGTAAGAGCCCTGAAAATGGAGACTCACAAGTGATCAAAATGTAATGAGAGACTGCAGTTAAAAAAGGGCAAACCCTATCTTGATAACGAGTCTGATGGATTAGCTGGAGGTAGAAACTCAAAATGTCTTGAGAAGATAAATTTATCTTGATGGATGTCAACGAACTTTCACTTGTATGTGAAGTTCTAACTTGCTGAATTAGATACTTCAGCAGAAGAATGGAATCTTCAAATGGGGGGTCTCAGCCAGAAATGTTCTAGGTTAGTTCTTAGCAAAGTTGGGAATTAATACTCATCATTAGTGGCAGGATCATGAGAGAGTGAATTGGATTCTTCTATGTTGTTGGGCTGAATCCGAGAAGCAGTCATATTTCAGGATGGATTCAACCCTGGAAGTCTTACAAATAACTGAATGACTGTTGATAATCAATTCTTGAGAGCAATTTCTTCTGTTCATAGTATTCAATGGTCCCATCCCCACAACTGGAGGGCTGGGAAATTTGTCCAAGGTTTCATTATTTAGAGAAATCTTGGATTATCTTGTATCTCTATAGTTTAACTTCTCAACTGAAATGGGATGCCCCCTTTACTTAGGCTTAATTGCATTTTTACACTTGGTACTTACAGTTATTTGACACTTTGGTCCCCTATTTTTAGAGTTGTAAAATGGTCGTGCTTCACCTTTTTTAATTTTGTGATTTTAGGACAAAGTTTGTCGGAATTTTCAAAATTGGCTGAATTATGTTGTCACTTTTTGGCTAATTTTGAAAATTCAGACTAGTTTTGTCCTACAATCACATAATTTAAAAAGGTGAAGAACTATTTAAAACAATAATAAGTTACAGGACCAAAGTGGCAAATGACCGTCCCTCAAAATGTAACTAAACCTTTTTACTTATTGGAGCAGTGTTTTAGTTGAACTTTTTGACTGCTGTTCGCTTTAATTTAACATTTTCATGTAACGGTCAGCCGAATGGAAAGGCATTCACCATAAATTAACATTACAATACGAATGTGATAACATATAAATAAATGAAAAATACAATACGGGTGACAGAATCCCTCCCGAGAAACATGAAGAAGAATATCATAAACTGCCTCGCACGTACAACCAAATACTCCTCACAAACAACATCACAAGTAAACAGCGGACATAAATAAGCACTTATTAATGGTTAAACAGCTAAATGTTTGATACTAGTGTGTCTACATACTCAATGAGTGTAATAAAATAATTTCTCTATTGAGTTTATGGTGAAAAGAATAGGCTAAAACTAAATAAGATTAAACAAATAAAAATATAGACTTTAAAAAAAGGAGAAAAGTGAGAAGAGGCGGGGGGGAAGCTAAATTGGATTAACTTTGTAAATAAATTAAAACAAGTCAAAATAGTTCTCTTATTGTATTCACTGCCCCATATATAAAGGGTAGTGGCAAGATAAGAACTGGCCGTCAAATTTTGAAAAGTATAATCAAATATAAAAATTAGTATGGCGATATGACCAATAATAGTTTGTGAATGCAGAGATCATTCTTTTATCATATTAGTATAGATGATAAAATTATCAATATATTCGACTGTAATATGGAAGAAGTGAAATCCTAACTCCATAAACAATTACTGATCCAAATACCAGGGACGTGTCTTAAGAACACTGTCAAATACCTCTCTATGATCTTTCAAACTAACTAAACACATGAATAAGCTTGATGCAGTCATACATTAATTGAATGAGCATTCTGGTTTCCTAGTAGATGCATAGGCACAATAGTCATAACTCATATACAGTCTTCTGTAATTCTCCATTTCACGTTTCTGCCCAGGCTTCAGCTCCCAGTAGTCCTGCCTGTTCCAAAAGTACTGCTCGGAACCACATCCCGAGACGTCGCCGCCGGCCGGAGCACTGCAAGCCTGGAAATCAAAATCTTGGTAGTAGGCGACGAAGGGAGCTTGGCTCCAGTCCACCGTTCCAGCCCAATCTGCATCCCATATACTTGCTTCAATGTGCATGGCCTTAGACGGATACGTTATTCCTTGTGCACTGTTGTTCTTGAACACTCTGATCGGGATCCTGTCCACCGAGAATCTGCAACACACACATAGCTAGAAAAGTGTACACATTGTTGCAAATAATGAAGACGGTAATCGTGAGAAAACCCTTACGTACACTATTTGGTGTGAGTTCCAAAGAATCTCGTAGGTGTGGAAATCTGCCGAGGGATCAAACCAAAGTTTGAAGCTTTGCTCTCTGTGTCCTTCATCGTTGTTGTAAACATTGGTCTGCACAGTTCCATTGGTGCCCAGAAACTCGTAATCAAGTTCGAAATGGTTTCCAGGGTCCTGGTTATCTGGGGCTGAAGTTAACTACAAAAACACACGTAGTCTTCATATCAGTACCATAAAACAGGCTTCACAACCAAATCAATGTTCTCGACAAGAAAGTAATATTCTTACATAGAATGATGTCAGAACGCCTCCTGTTCTCTTATTTGGTATCTTCATCCTTATGTGGAACAACCCGGATCCATAATCCAACTTGGACCTAAATCCAGCACCTATACACACACACACACACACACACAAATTAGTGAAAAGATTAGCAGAATTAAATACATAAATAAATGCAATTAAAGAAACATAATGAAGTAATTAATGTACCTGAGGACTGATCCATTTTAATCTGGGCTTCAGTTCCCTGAGGATTAACTGAAAGGTGAGGAAATCCCCACAGGGGGGAATAGTATGTATCAAAACTATTACTATATGCTACTTTTGCTTGCAATATTAATGATAAAACACCAAGAACAAGACTGCACCCAAAAACACTGATCAGAAAAGCCATTGGAAGATTAATCAGCTGAAAATTATTAAACAATTGTTAATTTGAATTGATTAATGGTTCTTGATTGCTGCTATATATATAGAGAGAGATGTTTAATCTGCTTAAGAAAGAGATTATTTTTATTGCAATATTGAGTTGAAATTTGGAATTTACACTGTAATTTGCTGTGTTGATATCATTTTATCTATTAATTCTTGGTAATATGAAACAATTATGCGACTGATCATTAGTCGTTGATTGGTTCAATTTAGTTAAGTTAATTATAGAGATTATATTGCAAGAAATTCAGGTCCATGCATGATTATTAATGTTGTGTGTTGTGGCAAGGAAATTATTAATGTATCTTGGTTGATGGTTTTCAGAATTTAGGACCTTAATTAAAGCGATCAAGAATGAATATTTGTCCACTAATTTTCGTAATCAACTTGTGTTTTGCCTTAATTAATGATAAGTCAATATCTTACAAAAGATATATATTCACTTGAGTTTAAATAAAGCCTAGTAATTAAGCTAATTAAATGCTGATCATTATCAGTTAATTATAGTTATAATTACATTTTCGTAAATAATGATATGATGATTATGATTGTTTAATTTCGGAAAAGATAGGTAATTTCGTTGTATATGATTGAAATGAACCCTCAATACGCAGGGATTATTTTGTTTCATCACTACCCTTTCTCGTAAAACATTGTATGTAGTTTTTCTGTCTTATTGAATGTTTAGGTATTTATCTGATTTTACATAAATTTATTATAATTTGCTACAGTGTTATTTGCAATTAGTAATGATGTATTGACGAACCCAATGTATTGGTCAATTTTTTTTAGATATTGATGTAATTATGTAACAAATAATTTCTATATAAAACAAAAAGAATCTAAAAATAGTATTATTAATTACTATTTAGTATTTATTTGTTGATATCCCGTAAATTTTAAGTCATGAGTTCAATCCCTAGCTACCAACATGTGGGATGCTATTCTATTTCAATAGTAGTTATTGATTAGATATAGTTATTTGATATTGGTGATTAGTATATGATCGTTATAATTGTCGATAAATTAATATATATATATATATATTTTAATATCAACGATTGCAATCGATTTATTAAAAAAAATAGTAATTATTTAATTAATTAATTAGTTTTAAATTCTAACTTGTTTTTAATGACAGTACATTTTTCGAAGCCCATGAACTAGTGAAAACCCATAATGGGCTTAAGGAAAGGAGTGTTACTCATTGGGCTGGATTATCAATCAGTTTGGGCCCAATACTCAGTATCCCTGACAGAGAATTTATAAAACACCGTTCAAAATAGAAACCTGACTTCGAAACTGAAAGAAACCACCGATCTACTACCAATTCCTCCACCCTCTCCAGAGGAGATAATCTGTTTTGTTCCGAAGGTAAATTGAATTAGCGGTACGAAATTTAGTGGGTATGTGTCTTGTTTCGATGAAATTCATGGCGATTTAGACTTCTCCTATGAGGAAAGGGTAAAATTTCCTAAAATATTCATGATGTCGGAGTATTTTGTATCGTATGTGACTTGTTGTATTTCGTTTAATTATTGATAAATGCATGATACTTTGAGATTTTTTTTTTTCATTTCTGTTGATTACTGCTTTGTTGAGTTAGATTCTTGTGCATCATGGTATTCATTTTTGTTAAGGAAACCAGGAGATGACAGTGGACCCTGTTACAATGCTATCCTTCTGTCCTCTCAGTGACTCCATTGACTTTGGTGGGAAGTGTTATGCTACTGATGGTTTTGTATATGTTATATCATGCAATTCAAATGGAAACCACTGAAAGACGTCACCGTATGATCGTACAAGCATGAGGAAATTGCTACGTACGTTGTAGAGATAGGCGGGCAGACACATGTGAAACTGAGAGTTTTATATGCTGACACCCTGTTGCCGATACCGAGGTGTTTTCCAATTTACCAGTTGGATGTCTGCACTGAGAAGTGGTAGGAAATGCAGTGTTCGGGTAATTGGTCGAAAAATTTGTTGGCAGCAATCATTCCTTCTCCATTTGAGGTTGTGATTACCCAGAGTGCGGCAGGAACTGCATATTTGCAGCTCTTTCGACATGGGTGTCTACAGTTGGGATGATTGCAAGATACAACCTTCGATTCAGAAAGATGCCCCCTGCGCTTTTTACATTCTCGACCACTTTGGATTAAGCCACGATTGTTTTATTTTATTTAATTCTTATTTATCCCACATGAATCTGTATTCTCATTTCTTCTTCAAGTTGATGCCATTCTAATAATGGGAATCTATTATGTGAACTTGCGCATTCTATTACAGTAATCTGCATCTATATTGTAGAATGATCTTTCATGTGCAATTGTTTGATTCAGATTGTCTGCTTAAAGTTATTACCACGTAAAGAAGGTGGGCTAATGTTTGAGCTTTATCAATATTTTACGATAAGAACAATTTCGCAAAAATATTGTCAGCGCAAGAAAAATGAGAGGAAGAGCGCAAAAAACAAAAACAAAGAATGATTAAACGAAGAGAGAAAGGAGAAGAGAAGTGATAATTTTGAAATTTATTTTATTCAAATTGGTTTCGCCAAACAAATTAATAACAGAATAAATTTGATATATTTGTCATGTAATTAGTTATTTTTTAATTACCCCTTATAATAAATATAAAAAATAATAATTTATTTCTTGTCCTTTTTAAATAAAGCAAGTTATATTTTTTAAATTATTTTATTGTAAAAAATATATATTAATATTTTTTTTATAAGAGAATAATTTGTTTATATGAACGAAAATTACTTATAATTTTTCCCTTTTAACTGTAAGCCGAATCTGACAACAAATATATTATATTGCAAAAGAGTTAAAATTTTATGACACATTGGCATTTGTGTACGAGTTAAACTGTGGCACAAGCTAACCCCTGCAAGCTCGCCTCTGAATGCGATGGCTTTTCTCCATTTTTCCTACGAATTTATTGCGCACATGCAAGAACATTTCTCTTCTTTAGTTTTGTACATGTGTCACGGTCACTGTTACCAAACTTGTACTGCTGCACACCCTCTCTTCAACGGTTCGCTTCTACGAAAATTCACCCCTCAAAACCCCTTTTTTCTTTTTTGCTTTTGTAGATCCAAGAAAAGAAGGAAAACCCATTTTATATTTTCCGTTTCTTTCAAGATTTTCACCGACAAGTCATGATTTGATTCATTTTCAGGTGAATATTTGAAGTTTTCTTGATGCCATCTTCGTAATTTAGCTCGACTCTGCTGTCCCTCGCAGTTGGATCTAATGAAGTAATTGAGCTCGATCCGCTGTTGGAGATTCTCTACTTCTTTTCTGTAATCGAAAAGGTTGAGTTTTTTCCTTTGCGGAGTCCGTAGATGGATTACCAGTCGGATTCAATTCCATATTTGAGGTTAGTTTTCTTTTCTTTCTTGTTCTTCGTTTGTTTCAATCAATGCTCACAGTTACTCAACTGTAATTATAGTAAGAACCAGTTCATGTTTCTGACAGATTGACTTTATTTCACTTTTCCTTTTCTGGTCAGATATTCCGTTAGTCTGTGTTTTCCTGTCTGCAGTCCGAAAAAAAAAAACATTTACTTTTTTGTCATCGTACACATGAATGTTGTTTCTGAGTCTGAACAAGCATGTACTCCTTCTGTGCTGCGTTGCTATACATCCATCTATGGTATTATTCCTTTGAAAATTGAAATAGTTGTAAGACAGTACAAATATGAATACTGTGTTTGAAGTTCTACATGTTTCTGGTGTAGAATTGGGGCCATAGAAGAATTCACGGATACTTAAATCTAAATGGGTTCTTTTTAATTAATGTAGTTTATTTGCCGCCTTATCATATGGAGTTGCCTCAATGGCGATGGTGTTCATCAACAAGGCGGTGCTCATGCAGTACGCACAATCGATGACTCTCCTTACCCTTCAGGTACAGGCAGATTGAATGCTCATGCATGTCTCTGCTGACAGTCATCTCCATCTTTTCCATTAGGGGTGCAAACTTTTTGGATCATTGACGAGAGTTTTCTTTCTATTTTTGAGCCGTCATCAGCAATTGGTGACTGCTTTGCTTATACACTTTGGCAGAGTAATGGGATACACAAAAGCTAGAGGATTTAATATGGAGACGGCCAAAAAGCTTCTTCTAGTTTCCTTATTTTACAATGCCAATGTGGCCTTTGCATTAGCTAGTCTGAAAGGAGTAAACATTCCAATGTATATTGCCATCAAAAGGCTCACGCCGCTTGCTGTACTTGTAGCTGGATTCTTTACTGGAAAGGGGAGACCTACGACTCAGGTATACCCTCTACTGATATTCAACTATGTGCTTCACTGTTTTCCTGCCTTGTACTTCTGCTGCTTTGCTTTCTTGGTGAGTTTTACTAATAAGATATTGATCCAGTTAGTAAATATTTTAAATAGGTCACCATGTCTGTACTTCTGATTGCTGCTGGAGTCTTATAGCAGCACTGGAGATTTTTCCTTTGATCTTTTTGGGTATACCATGGCCTTCACTTCTGTTTTCTTCCAGGTCCGTTTTTGCCCTTTTATTTCTTTAAGATAAGCAGCAGATTTAGGCGCGTTGCTGTTCAAGATTGCACAAAATATACTATCAGTGGAAATTTATCTGAACAACACCAGTTTTTCATTTGCAGACCATGTATCTTGTATTAGTGGAGAAATCAGGGGCAGAGGATGGGCTTTCCTCGATTGAAATCATGTTTTACAACAGTGTTTTGTCGTTGCCATTTCTTCTATTCCTCATCATCGCTACTGGCGAATTTCCAAATTCTTTGTCAATACTATTTACAAAGGTTTGGACCTTAAACCATGCTTTCCATTTCTCTCTGTTGGCATCTAGATTAGTTATTTATTTCTATATAGCTGTAATATTTAATGCTTGAGCTAGAAGTCTAGAGCACTAATGCTTAAAGGCATTGTGGTAAGGTGAAAATTGTATGCAATTTTTTTTTGTAAGGTCAAATCATGGCAGTATGGAATTGACATACTTCTCGAGTTCAATAGCTTAGTTCTTACTACAGTGTCTCAACAAACTAGAAAGGACAGTATCCCTGTATCTATGAAGCAGCAGGGGAGCATAAAATTTCCTTTATAAGCACCCCAAATGAGGTCAATCCTCCTGATGAATGAGGACTAATCCATGCATACTCTTAGCTTATTGATGCACAGCTTACACATATTGTAGTTCATTTATTAATGGCTAAAATCGCGGAATCTCTTTTGGATGCTCTGACAGTTAATACTTCATATTGTTCTTCTTTAACTTCTTGAGTTCATTTTCATTGTTCGCACGGCAGTTTCCTTTCCTCCTGCTGCAGTTTTCTATTGTCTACTTTTTCTTACATCTATAATACATTCTCTGTTATAACATGCATAAATTGTTCAATGGACAGAGTGCTTCATTATCATTCTTGGTTATTCTTCTTCTTTCCCTGGTGATGAGCATAGTTCTGAACTACACCATGTTCTTGTGCACCATTGTCAACTCCGCCTTAACTACTACCATAGTCGGCGTCCTCAAGGGAGTTGGCTCCACGGTACACAACCCAGACTTGATTCCTTCTCTTGCCTTTTGTTTTCATCTTTGTATGAACAACTCATTCCATTCTTTAATGTAACTAAGCTGCCAACTCTTTGCTTTTCTGGTCAGACCCTTGGCTTTGTGTTACTGGGGGGAGTGCAAGTACATGCTCTGAACGTCACCGGGCTGGTAATCAACACTGCCGGTGGGGTGTGGTATTCACTCGCAAAGTATCAGCAGAAGAAGAGGAACAAGTTGCCTAAGCTGATGACAGACGTCGACGGCCATCGAAAATGAGATCGACCACACGCTCAAGAGGTGGTGTTGCTTTTACAAGTTCCTCATGAAATTTCTCACTTTCTATACTTGTGAGCATATTCTTTTTAGTTAACACATCAATAATACCTTTTTATAATTTTATTTGTCATAATTTTGATGGTTTGGGGTATTGAGAATTTGAGAGTACTATTTCACAGCTTTTACGTTCGAAATTTTGTTGCATCTTCTATTTCATTTAATGGATACGCACATGTATAGACAATTTTTTTTAAATAAATTATGCGGCGTGTATACTTCAAATGAAATAGAAGAATACAAAATTTAAAACAAAAATCCAATCCGATGGATAGATTCAATACCAAAATAAAACACTTTAAAGAATTCAAATATTCTACATAAAATATTATTCCAAGATAAAAATCATGAAATAAGACCTTTAGCTTTTTTTTTTTTTTTTTGCGTTGGAATACGTAAAAATTAAAAATAACAATCCAATTTACAAGTTGAAAGCAAATTTAAGTTATTTTACAATATAATTTCCATTGTTTTTTAATTTATCTTAATAACGAAATACAACCAAATTCCACAATTGTTCAAGAAATGTGAAAACAATAGTCTTGCTTGAATGATAAATTTTCTATTCATAATGAGAAGGTTGTGGGTTGGAGTTTTGCCAATGTATTTATGTAGTTTACTTTTTTATAGTAGCTTGTTATTTTTCCGATTCTTTTGAATATTTTCATTCATTTGAAAATAATTATATATTGAACCAATCTTTGAATTTATAAGCAATAGGCCCAATTAAGTAACATAGGCCCACATTCATTAATGGGCCTAAATGGCAGCAAAGGCATCGACCCAAGTAGCTTGAAGAACCATTAATGACAACCATGGATTCAAGAACACGGTATCACACACTTACGTCCGTACAATAATTGGTTAACTACTATACATTAAAAAAAAAAAAACAACATTTATTCCTTTATAATAATTAACTCTATGGAAAAAGCTATATATCAACAATTCATCACGACATCCTTACTCTAAGATCATGACTCATCAACTGACTCGATCGTTGAAATGCTAAAATTTTGCCTAACATTCTGACTATGTATTTTAAAAATTGTTCGATTCAATCATGCTCAAGATTTGATCCATACAATTCAATCTCAATACACAATCAAGATATAGTGTTTGATGTACTGAACCATTTTTTACAAAAAAAACAACAACATTTATTCCTTTATAGTAACTTTATTAAAAAGCTATATATCACCTATTCATATATTAAATGGTAACTTACAACATGCTCCTCTGAAATTTGTAATAATTACCAATGTCCCCTCATTGTTTGAAAAATTACAAATACATTAACAAATATTCCCTTGTGACAACTAATTATATTAGAGTATTTGTAATTTTTCAAATAACAAAAGGTATTGGTAATTAATATAAATTTTAGGGAGTACATTGTAATTTATCCATATTAAATCAAAAAATCAATACAATATCTTATTAAATAAATAAATAAACAAGAAGAATCCATTCTTGAAGTAGCATTACATTATAAAATGCACTATGCAATTAGAAAAATAAAATAACACTTTATTCAGTTTCCAATTATGAATTTCAGAACATTCAAACGCGACTAAACATAGCTAATGCATGCTATGATTCTTTACAAAACCTCCATACCATAAACTCCATCTACCACCAAAAAATTTTAACAACCATCCCACAATGATTCTAGAGACCTGCAACGAATGATGCCGCCGCTGCTATCAACCCAAATCCAGACATCACCTGCTTCACGGCGGCGCTATTTGCATTTGGAGATAGCTCTGAGCTACCATCGGCCGTCGCTCCACCGTCACCCTCTGGACCAGGAGCAGAAGCCTCTTCTTGCTTCGGGCCTTCCGCCGCTGCTGGCCCCTCACCAGCTGGGGAGGGGGCATTCGGCTGCTTAGCCGACGCTGGGCTCAAGGCACCGTCGATTCCGGGAGCAACAATTGGGCTAGAAATACTGAGAATCGAGATGTTATAAGGCTGCGAAGCAACGGAACTCTCAACTTTCGTATCCATTGAGGCGCCCTTCACGGCGGAGCTGAGAAAAACCTCGCCCTCCTTGACGACAACGTTGAGGAACCCCTGTTGTCCCTTGGCCTGCCCGTAGGTCTGGAAGAGCGTGGTGAGGGGGCCCTTACTGGTATTGTATTGTTTGAGCTTCGTGACATCATAGTAATCAAGGACGACGTGGGTGCTAATGATTCTCTTCTGGACATCATCCTTTTTACTGGAGATGTCGCCGAAGTGGCCGTTGCTGAGGGCGAAAACGGTGATGGTCTGGCGACGGTTGATCTCGTCGGCAACGCCAGTCTTGGAGAGGAGGTTGTTGAACTCCGTGTAATCAGGGTACTTCTCTAGGATTAGGGTAACATTGTAGGCGGAGGTGGTGGCCGACGAAAGGAGAAGCACGGCGGAGACGAGGATTAAGGCGGAGGTGGAGGGACTCATTTTTGCTATTAACCCTTTGCCGAGCTTTTCCCTAGCAGGAACCAATGTCGCTTATTCCAATGAATGTAATGATATTAGGAGTCTAACATACGACCTATATATATAGTCGTAAAAAAATTTATTCGAATCAAATTTAATCACATTAAACTAATTAGGGTTACACATGTCTTTGTACTGTTTTTCCAAGAACCGTGTAATACTCTTTTCCACATAGTTCGAATGGCCATGAACTCGCCTGGAAGCTACAAATTCGGCTGATTATGGGGTTGATGGCGTCAACATATACTAATTTATGATACAAAAATATAATAGAAGATCATTTTAGCTAGGGCCATACATGCATGTATGTACACTAGATTGAAAAGTTTAGGCGAATTAATTATTCGATTTGATCCAAAATAATTAGTATAATTGTATTTTGTTTTTCTAGAATGTCAATAAATTATATGTGACAAGTTTATGCACATATATATAGTTAGCTTTTTTATTTAGCAATTAAATTAGATCACTTTATTTGAAACTTGATGAATATACGAGTAACGTATTTGTGCTCATCAATTTTTCAAACATGGGCTTATTTGTGCTCGTCAATTTTTCAGTTGGTATATCACTTTGGATATTCTGATATCTTTATTTACATTTCATTATGGATCATACTGATGAGTATCGATGTGTATAAAAATAAGTTGGTTCAAAAAGGTTCAAACGGCCCAAAAAAGAAGAAAGAAAAGGAAGGAGGCCTATGGCATCTCCCCACTCGAAATATGATCAAAGCCTAACAAAACATTCGGCCATAAAAAGTTCACATTTATATGGCAGTCTACTCTCCTATGTGGCACCTATCAACCCAGGTGTCAACAGCCACTTTTGACCATATCAGCCCTACGAGGACCTCCCTGGCAGTTAGGATTCTTCACAGGCGAGGGGTCTCCCAAGACAAAGAAGCTTGCATGAACAAGGAAGGACATCTTGACGACTAGGATTCCTTGCAGGTGAGGCGTCTCCCTAGACTGAAGATGATTCCTATTAAAGCATACTCAACTGCAAATAAGGATAACATACCTCTTATCCCAATCATTCCAACCAACTTCAACAAGAATCTTGAGAGTGAGATACACCCCAGATGGGGGCACCCCCTTTATAAATACATGTTTACTCCTCTACACGGGGGATACCCCTCTGGCACATCTCTGATCACTCTCTAAACGTTTTTTGAACACTCTACAAATACGTTATCACGTGTTCTTACACTTTTCACTAACTTTATTCATCATATCTCGATTTTCAATCACATTTATTTACTTTTTGGCTTTATTCGTTTCAAATTCAATACTAACTTTGAAGTCAAAATGCTAACACCTTTTTTGCAGGTCCCTCATTTAAGATTTGCATTTACTTCAGCCAAAGTTTCAAACAATAGTCAATATTCATTGCACCCATACGTTTTTTGCATGCATCAAGTACGTTTGGTTCACGTGATTATGTATATAAAATTATAAATTTGCATAATTTTTTATTTAGTTGATATGTTTGTCATGATCCTTAATAAAAAAAAGAAAGTATAGTGAGAAACTTTATTACATGGAATGAGAGATTATGGACTCTAGTCTTTATGGGGGTACTCAGCTCCACTTAGATAGATAGGTCTCATTATTTTCTTTGTGTGAAACAAAAAAAAAAATATCTTATATTTACAAAAGAAGACTGAATATATTAAATGGAATATGTTAGAAAAATAACATTTAACTTCTTTTGTTTTTTTAATTTTTTGTCTTGTGACTTGTTGCTAGTCAATTGAACCAAACATAATATTATTAAATAGAAATATGATACGATACTGCTATGTTTAATCAACTTAACCAAGTTCAAGATAACTTATTAGTTATCATATAATATCCTATTCATCATCATAATCCTATATATCATTCATGACATTCTTCATAGTCCCATCAGTCCAACACTAAAAAAAAACATACCATGTGCTACGGATTTTGACAAAAATTGCAACAAAAATCCAAAAAAAAATTATTTTCTTTATAAATTATGTTGACAATTTTTTTGCAAAAAAAAAAAAAAAAAAATTCATTGTAAAAATATTGCTGCAACATTTGGTGAATTTTGAAATGGGCCATTTTATTGCAAGTCGTTGCGAATCGAAACAAAATTCGCCGCCAAATACTTCTGTTTCAAATTTCCAAGTAATCACATTTGTGGCAAATTTTGCAACGAATTTATAATTATATGACGAATTATACCCGTTGTCAATATTTGGCCACAAATATTGCATGTAGTGGAACAAAATCATTACAAATTAATAAATTTTTTTGTGTATATAATTTATGTGAAATTGTACAATTTGAAAAAAAAAATTGTAAATAATGCCCCTCTTATGCCCCAAGTACAATTTTTGCTACTCTAGCATTTCTCACGACTTTAAAAATTTTATATTTACTACTTATCTAATTTAAGCATTGGAAGGCCATTATCGGAACCTTCTCGGTGTGATTTTTACGGTATCGTGCTTTATAAATTTCGATACATAAAATTTTGAGACGTATTTTGTGTTTTTGAGCGGCAGAATTAGATTTCTACACTAAAATCTACTTTCGCTAAAAGTAGTAACAACATATCCCCGAACATATTACCCCGCAACATCTGAATCT
The DNA here is from genome assembly GCA_034509725.1 of Sesamum angolense. Taxonomy (NCBI): domain Eukaryota; kingdom Viridiplantae; phylum Streptophyta; class Magnoliopsida; order Lamiales; family Pedaliaceae; genus Sesamum; species Sesamum angolense. The sequence goes on from JACGWL010000013.1 coordinate 2,645,307, forward strand.
ATTATAATTTATTATCTCATAATTCTTATTTATATTATATTATTAATTGGAGCAACGTATGCTCAATTGCTTGATATATTTAAATATTAATATAATAATATAATTATTCATTCAATCTAAAAAAAATGTTATATTTATGATAAAATATTGGCAAATAAATGTCTTTTTAGTAATGTGATCAGTTTTATTGGGCCGAAAGTATAGATATATCATGAGATGGTAGTATAATTATACAAAAAAAATAAAAAAATGAAGAAGATTAATTAGTAACCATTTCTAATTAATTGAAAATTGGCTAATAATTGAATCATGATCACCTAATTCTTACAATGAGCGATCAGTCAAATGCATTACAGATTAATTGTTATGTTTCCCCTAATTAATACGTACGTACGCGCTGCAAGACTATATACACATTCAAGATATTCGATGATCATATATCAATTAATTTAACTCTTCAATAATTTAATTCTATTTGCAATTTTCAGACAATTTGATCTTTGTTTATTATCTACACATACTTATTTCCAAGACGACCTTATTCTCAAAGACTTGCAGCAACCAGCGACGCCAACGCCACCGTCCAGGCGAGTGAGACCCCAGAAACCACGGCAGCGCTCTTCTGCTGTGCATCGGCAGCATCAGCCGGGGAGTTTGGAGAATCGGCGGGAGCTTCAGCTGGGTTTGGGGACGTGTCGTCGCTGCTGGGAGCGTCAGCATCAGTGACAGTTACCTCCGGGCTTTCGGCTGAGGCAGGAGCGTCGTCGGTAGGTGAAGACGCAGCATCGGGGGAGGGGGCGGACATGGGGGGCATGGGGGTCCAGTTTCCGTCGATTCCGTTAGCAATGATGGGGCTAGAAATGCTGAGAATGGAAATGTTGTAGGGCTGCGCAACGACGACGCCTTCGAGCTGGGAGTTCATCTGGGAGCCTTTCTCGGCGGAGCCGAAGATAATGTGGCCTTCCTTATTATGGATGACATTGATGAAGCCTTGCTGGTCATCGGCGGTCCCGCTCGCCTGGTAGAGAGTGGTGAGCACCGCCTTGCCGTTCTTCAGCTTGTTGAGCTTCGTGGTGTCGTAGTAGTCGAGGACAACGTGGTTGCTGAGGATTCTCTTCTGCACATCCTCCGTCTTGCTGCTGAGGCCGCCGACGTGGCCAGCGCTAAGGGCGAGGACGGTGACGGTACGGCGGCGGTTGACCTCAGCGGCGAGGCCGGTCTTGGAGAGGAGACCGTTGAACTCGCTGAATTCAGGGTACTGCTCCAGCATACGGGTGACGTTGAAGGCGGAGGTGGTGGCGGCGGAGGAGATGAGAAGCACGGCGGCGATGAGAATCATGACGCTGTGACTCATTTTTGCTTAAAAATATAAATCAGGTGAGCAAAAACGAGTCCGATGAATCGTGTTGAGTTTATTCCTTGCGAATCAAAGCTGCATGTCGAGTGTGGTGATTTAGGGAGCGGGTGTTGTGGGTATTTTATATGCGCATGAGGCTCCCGGAATAGGAGCTGCTTCCGCAAACCTCTCTTCTCCGCACACTCTTTATGGTCTACCTTCAATATTGCATGCATCCTAAACCTTATAATGAATTAAGTATATTTAATTTTTATTTGTTCGAATCTGAATTAATTATACGATAAATATGTTAAATATATAATGTGATTGATGCATAATTTATAAGAAAAAAAAATTAATCAATCGCATGTCAATTATATCACAACACTTACTTTGTGAATGATTTGATTCGATCAAACTTAGTTTAAGTAAGAATTTTTTTAGTAAACGTGGCATATTTAATTTAAAAATTAATTTATTTTTTGGACTTTAATTTTAATTGAACTATGCATGTTCTTATATTATTGTGTATTTGACTTTAATTTGTGATAATATATTACTTTTTTTATCGATGAAAAAATTGTAACTATATATATTCTTACTTTCTGTTAGTTTTCAGTATTTCTTATAACCATTAAAATCGTCAAATCGTTTTTTTATATTAATTTTGAAAATGATAATTTAAAATTTTAATTCAGCTTGATTCAATTTAAAAATAGTTTTAAAATATATCTTTCTTGGTTTTCATCAAAGAGGTTTGGGCTGGCTTTGGACGCAATTGGGCTTAATGAGCCTAAGAGCATGTCTGCCGGATTTATTCTAAAATCTTACAAATTCATATATCTTATAAATATTTTCAATAAAATATTATTAAATTTTGTTTTTAAAATAAACTTTTCAAACCAATAAAAAATTAAAATATTAAAACAATATGATCTTAAACTTATAAAAGATTAATAATAATGAAAAACTTATAATTAATACAACCAAAATCGAAGGAATTTATTTAACTATTAAATACTAATAGACAAAATATTTACTTTTTCTAAATAATATCAGAAGTTCATAACGCCTTATTTTTCGATTTCTATAAACTCCTTTTGTAGTTCAAAATCATGTTTTTGAGTGTGAATATTTATTTTATTTTATATGGGTGTTTATCTCACTTTATATGAGTTATTATAAAAAAAATTTATCGTTATTAGTCATGTTAAAGTGTTGGTTGCATTAAAATTATCAAGAAGAAATATTTTTAATTTATTTATTATTTTTAGTAAAAAAAACTAAAATATAAAAGTGATGGCAAGGACAGATGGGCAATTGTGTCTAGTGTTGGTATTTAAATTGAGTTATAGGCAGCACAGCCGCAGCATATACCATTGTACTTGTGGGGAAGATACTTTCTTTTTAAACAGCTGTCACTTATCTATTCTTCTCCTCTCTCTCTGTTTTTTCTTCTCTTTTAATTACTTTTAGGAATATATAATTTCATCCCTTTTTATTTAATATCAATCATTTTGATAAATTTTAATTAACAAAATAATTTATTTATTAAACGAAAGCAAACATCATGAATATTGTGTGTAATTTTACCAAACCTAAAAAAAGAAAAGTGTAATTATGCCTTATATTTATACCTTTAATTTATGATCTATTTACACAATCATCATTATCTTTTACATAATTACAAAAATCGCCACTAACAGCAAAAAAATAGGAATAATTTGTGTAATAATATTGACGATTTGAGTAAATGTATGTATGATATTCTAAAAAATATGGACGATTTATATAAATGATGATTACGTTATGATGGGTGTATATGTTGCTTTTCAAAAAGTATAGGTAGTTTGTATAAATAGACCGTAAATAGTAATTTTTGAAAAATTAAGCTAATTCATGAATAAATATATTATAATCAAAGATGGTGTATATATCCACGTAATTAATGTCAAATAAGGTGGTAATTAATCAAAAATTGGAATTTTAGCCACACCGACACTAGCGTGATTAATTTCCAACTCGGTCAATATATTATAATCAACTCCATCAAAATCAATCAAGACAACCCAGTTCTAACCAAAAGGTTTGGGACCAATCCACTTACTTAAATTCCTCCAATAATTAAATTTACACTCCAATTTATAATTATTAATACAAATTATTGTAATTGTCTTTTAAATATTTTACTGAAATTGTCCCTAACAATCAAATAATATGATTAATTTATGTAATGATGTTGATATTTTTATAAAATGTATGTATAATTTTTTTAAAAAAACACGAGTAATTTGTATATCAGATACTGATATTTCTAGTTGGTGTATGTGTAATTTTTTTCAAAAACAATAATAATTTATGTATATTGCCCGTAAGTTAAAGAATGTAAATGTAATTTTTTTAAGGTATTGGTACTCTCTCTCTCTCTAATTAGTTGAAAATTTAGGCATTGTCTTAATCCCTCTCCACTAACACTTTAGGCATATTAATTCTCATCAATAAATATATATAAATTTTCCCATTTAATCCATAATCTTCACCTAAATGAAGAATTCAAACCATATTGCCCATTTCACGTGCTACTTTACGAACTTGAGCCGACAACCTAATTATTGCCTTTTTCCCTCTATCAAAATTTGCTTCATTTACTAAAAGTAAATTAAAAAAAAAAAAAGAGATAATTATATTTACACTCCTGACTTGTGATCTATTTATACAAATTACTCTTATTTTTTGTATAATTATGAAAATTGTCCTTGACAACAAAAAATAAGAGTATTTTGTGTAATGATCCTAACATTTTTAAAGAATGTGCTTGTAATTTTTCAAAAAACGTAAGGAGCGATTTGTGTAAGTGTATATTAACATTTGATGGGTGTATATGAAATTATTAAAAATATGAATGATTTTTATAAATATGATCATAGATAAGGGGTGTAAATATAATATCGCTAAAAAAAAATAGGTGGTGGAATTGATTTCATATCAGTATTATTTTGGTAAGGATGTAGACATATATAGCTGTCCCTTCTATTAATATGTGCTAACATAGCTAAAGGGACATGAAATTAATGTTTGGGATTAGTATATTGCAAGGTTACATCATGTGTAACCACAAATGGTATGTGTGTCTAAGTGTTTGTGTGTTGCTTAGAAATTTGGACACATACTTCTTGCATGGTCTCTTTATTAAAAGAACATTAAAATTAGATGAAATATTTATAATTTTTTAAATAAAATAAAATATTTACTAAATTATATTTAATTATAAGTAACTATGTAATTTAATGGCGGTGAATTAGAATCATAACAATGACTTATACCATTGTAATTAAGGAGTATAGTATGGTAGATCGGCTTATCAAATAAGTATACTAATTAGACATTTTTTATTTTTCACACAAGAGTCAGTACATGCTTTGGATATTTTTAAAAGTTCATTTTTTGTTTAGTCTAATCTCATTGAAAAAGTCCAGTTCTAATGAAAATTTGTAGCGCAAGTCTATTTTCTCGTATGCACTTCTAGCCTCATTATTTATTTTATCTTTAGTTATGAGGAGGTCAAAAACAAAATAAGTTGTCATGTCATCTTGACATTTTTAGAAATAAAATAATATATATTATACTATACATTCAATATATAATATCTAAAAATACCTACAGAACAAATTAAAGCCAAACAAATTCGTATTTCTCGTATCTATAAATTTAGGTATGAAAAGATACAATCCAAATATATTAATTTTTATTTCTCCGCAAAAACCAAGAAAACATTTCACATCATTAAAATGCGCGAAACAAAAAAAAAAATTGAAAATAAAACCAAACGTCCGAAAACTCACTTGAGAGTGCTGGACATTGAGAAGTGAAAATGCGGATTGAATTTTCTATATTGTTCGACATACACATGCACATGTATATTTTAAAAAATAAAATAAAATATATGATATCATCTTTATACACATAGTGCATATGTATCTGTTGTTGAGTGGACTAGAAGATGAAATAGGATTTGTAACAGAAAATTCAATGCGGTGAAAATGACATGATTTTCAGGGCATTCACCCATATCAATTTCATCAATGCCAAAAAGAGTACTACTCAAATTAATAATCCACTTATTTCATTCCCATTCCCATTCCCATTCCTATTGTCTTTTGATTTCTGCAGTAATTCCACATCAATGCAATGCCCTCTCCACTCCAATAAATCAATTCTCTCCACTTCATCATCAATCACTCAAACCCTAAAAATGGATGCAAAGGGTTTCTTGTTCTTGCTCACAATCACCACTACTCTCATCATGTCCAGTTTCCAGGCCAGGGAACTCCCATTCCACCGGATCACAATTCCACCCTGAACTCCAAGGCCGGCCCTGGATTGCTTGATTGCTCTACAAGATCAGGTCTTGCTCCAACGAGATCATCGCTTACTTCGCCAACGGACCATCGACATAACTCACCATGTTGCCAGGCCATCACTCTGATCACGCACAGCTGCTGGCCCGCTGTGCTGAGCCCTCGGTACAGCCTGACCAGGCCAGCATTTTGAGGGCTACTGCGATGCCGTCGCCTCTGAGGTTGCCCGATTCGGGCCTGAGCCCGTTAGGAGCCTTTTTGAGATGGATGAGTACTTGATGAGGATGTGGAGAAGTGATATATATATATATATATATGTGTGTGTGTGTGTGTGTGTGTGTGTGTGTGTTGTATGTTGGTTTGATCAAAGATTTGCATGTATTATGAATATTGATGCATGGTTCCGGAGTTGGAGTATGAATTACCATGTTGTACTACGTACTAAAATGGTGTTGTTATTGATGTTTTTAGTGATGTAGTTCTTGCATGGTTTAGCTGTTTTCCTTGTTCTGGTATATTGGATTTTACTGGATTTAATTTGGGTTTTTTCTATTTTTAAAATTGGTTATATGACGAGGGATTTCTTTTCTCTTTTAGCTAATTAATTTTCTACTAGGGTTATGTTATTATATAACATAACCCTAGTATTCTATACGTGTCCAGAATAATGTAAATATTATATTAACTTATAAATAGATTAGGATCGACAATTAATATTAATAAATATTAAATTTATAAATACTGATAATTTAAAGATGTCACTAAAGTTATAAATTAAGTAGGAAAAATTGCAATTTTAATACATGGGGGTGCCAATTTTTCCACTTTGGCAATTTTATCGTATAATTTAAAACTTTCACACATTAAGAACAAAAAAGGCCAATTTAACAAATTAATTCATGCCAATTTAATTTTATCCTCAAATATGCGCAAAATTTCAAAATTATAGGTAAAAAAGTTACCTCTTTCACTACAAAAAAAAAAAAAAAAAAAAGGGTTTTTAGAAACAGAATTTTCGGCGGAATTTTTGACAATTTCGTCGCTCATATGAATTTCGATGAAAATTTCCGACGATTTTCGGACCAACAGTCTTTCGGACCAAATACATCACAATTTCTATCCCAAAATTATTCTGACATAATTTGCAATATCTTTCGTCACAAAATTCGTTGCAAATATTTCCGACAGTTTTTATTCCAAAATCCATCCCAAATATTTATTATATTTTATAAAAAAATTGTAACTTTTTCAATATTTTATTAAAAATAAGTTTTTGGGAACCATATTTTCTCTAGTAAAAGCATACTTAAACAAAAAAGTAAATAGTATCGTTTTACAAAGTGCATAATCCAAAAGTAGACTAAATCCTAATCTTATGCTTCTGGCTCGTATGTTGCATCCTCGGCTGCTTTCTGCGCTGTTCCGTCGATTGGGGCATCAATGGTTGATTCCATCTCGAAAGTATCTGTGGCATCCCCATCTTGGTGCACAATGCACTCAAGACCAATATTATTTTATCAAGCTTGGTGTCAGTCGGCGAAGGGCAGCAGTGGACGAAGATGGTGGGCTTTTGTGGTCCATGGCTGGGCGGCATATGACATCAAAGTATCAGACCCCATGTCGAAGACTCGGTCCTACTTTTCTCGCTGGCAGCCTCAGCCCACAACTGGTCTTCTTAAACAATTGAGAAAGTACCATCTGATGAGCCACCTCCCCCGAAGCAGGAGAGAGACACGTTCTTCGAGTAACTTCTGATAAGTTTCTTGAAAATAATTAAAAAATTTATTAGTCAATAAATATTAAATATATTAGTAAATAACTAATAAAAAATTATTATTAAATAACTAAAATTTGATTTATAAAAGAAATGTTCAAAAACTTACCACGACCTCCTCGGCCCGCTTCTCACTCCAGGTTCCGTCTGCCTTCTTTTTATAACAGTTAGCGAATACCTCCATCTGGTTAGGTGGACGACTAAGTTGGGCCTCCTGCATAGATATTTGAATAAGTAAGAAATTTTTGAATTTACTACATTAATAAAAATAATTAACAATGTAAAGTTTAAAATTTACTTACGAGTTTTTTTTATGCATTCCAACTGAGGTGGACCTACCACGGTAGACGGTGCTGGCCGCTACAAGGTTGGCCACCTGATTAACCTTAATTTTGCCCGACTTTGCTTTGAACTCATCACTGTCTCAGTACGCCTGGAGGTCATGCCAAATTTCGTCCCCTAACCAATTAGGTTGTGCACCCGCCGCCCTGGCTTCTGCGAATGTTTTACTGAGCGAGGAGGTTGCGTAGCTATTGAAGATATTTTGCATTAGTATGTCTGGGCAATTCCACCAATATACACGCTGCAAGACAAGAAACAATTTGGTTATCAGTACAAAAAAAATAAATCTAATATCAAATTTTAGTTTGAAGAAATGGAAAATATACGTACCTTCAACTCCTCGAACAAAAAATTATTTTGGGATTGGGGATCTGTTTGTAGCTTTTCCATGGTTGCATGAAGCGGCCCGAAATCACTGAGCCTATGCAAGAGTGGAAATTCCGATTATACCTGTCATTGGGAATATTGTTATCAGTATTCAAGTACAAAACTTATTTTTATTTGTTTATTAGGAAAAAAAAAGAAGATTGTAGAACTTACCAGGCCTCGGCAAAGGGTAATGAACTTACGTGTCTCTCGGGATGCTGTAGGTGCTTTGAACAAATGATGGGCTGGGGAAGATGTAAAGGATCCCCCAACTGTCACGTTCCTGGTGGCACGCTAGACGGATCAAGTGGCGTTGGGTCAATCAAAGGGCTCTGTGGAGGCTCATCTGCTGCAGGAGCGACAGGAGGTGTCGGGAGGGGCTGTCTCGATACTTCTGCGGTATCAGAAGCATTAGGGGTACGTGGTCTAACCATCTTTCCACATCCCCGACGACGACCCCATGGTGGTGGAGTAAACCCTCGAGTCATATCTATTATTCCAAAATTATAGGTTTGCAGAATGTAATTCAAAATGAAATTACAAGTACATCTTTAAAAGGTGTCAGTGTAACAGAGGGGTCTAGTTTAGAAGGTGGGTATTGCAATCTTTGTAGGGCAGAATAAGACTTAATTAACTTAACTAAACTATAAAAGTCTTCCTATTATTAAATTACATTTATATTCAAGTAAAGTCGTCCTTTCTAAGTTGTTCCCTTCCTTAAAAATGATGAATACGATAGCACTATAACTTCAATCAAAATACCAACCAATTTTATTTTTATTTTTATTTTTCAATAATATACTGAATTAACTTTTATTTTTAGAATCTAATATACAATAAGAAAAAAAAAAACAAACTCGAAATAAAATGCTAGATTAAACTTGAAAAATAAATATTATTCGATAAACTTTCAAGTTCGGTTCGAATAGCATAAAACTAGTACATTATACATAAAATTAAAAAAAAAATCAAATTATTCGAGTTCAACCCGTGTTTGATTCAATTAAAACTCAAAAAGCAATAGTCAAACTAAATTCAAATGCAATTTTTAATATTCGATAATAACTTAAGTAAACTTACAATAATGTGTTCGATTCGACTCAAATTATTTACAATCTTAAACGAGGTGCATGCTTACAGCCCCAAAGATGGACGGTCACGATCTTGGACGTCACTTTAGCTTTATTAATTAATGTCGTGGGTAGAATTAATTAAAATAACAAATACCAACAGATATTTAATATTTTAATGGATAAATTACGTATGGGTTTTGCTGCAATAAATGATTAATCGATCAGCTGAGGTTTGTCAGGACACGGTATTACTTTACGATTTTATGGTTGGGATGTTAATTTCTGAGAGGTTAAATTAAGTAGCACCTCAATCAATCAATCAATCAATCAATCAAGCACGCACCACCTCAGCCGTTGGATTCTTAATTGTTTTCCATTTTGATTTTATTGCGTCTGTATATATTAATGTTTCCTCGACTTCCTAAATACAAACCCAATAATAAAAGATGGTAATTTTCTTGATAAATAAGTTATTCCTCAATATAATAAAGGACTATGAGAATGTCGGCTCACGCAAGGTAGATTGACAATGACATTCCTGCTTGGCTTCCTACACAACACCATTCTTCTATTTTAATTTCTTCTTTAGGGATAATTACACATTTTTTTCTTAAAATTTAGTATAATTACACGTAAATTCTATATGATTTGAAAAATTATACCTAGTACTCATTAAGTTTGACTACATCTAATAAATAAGTTCATCTGTTAGTCATAGTTCACCGAATTGATTTATATTAATTAAAAAAAATTGAAAAAAAATATATATTAACCCTTAATTGACTTATTACTGACTTATGCATGTTAAATAATTTTTTAGGACTAAATTACCCTTATAATGGTGAAGATATGCGTCTTTATATACATTAACGCGCGAAGACGTATGGGGGTAAATTTATCATAAAAAGATTTATTTGACCTGCAATAAATCAGTAATAAGTCAATTAGGGTTAATATGGATTTTTTCTGATTTTTTTGTTAATATCAATTAATTTGATGAATTTTGACTAACAAATTGACTTCTTTGTCAGATGAAATCAAACCTCAGGGGTGCTAGATGTAATTTTCCAAACTACATGGGGTTTACGTGTAATTACACAAAACCTCGAAGGAGGGGAGTGTAATTATCCCTTTTTTTATTAAACGCGGTAATTATATGATTACATCACTAATAAATTAAGTAATATATTGATTCAATCAATAAATACTCAAATGTTCGATAAAATTTGAACTCATACCTCAAATTTGTTCATGGGAACTCAACCTTAATCATTAGACTATGACATTCTGGATTGCACAACCACCATTGGCAACCCATCATTCATGTGCATGATATTCTATCTTACATTAATATCAGATATGTTAAATGATTACCGCACACTTTATTTGAATGATTAAACGATTAGAAAAAATATATTTAATATTTATATTTTAACACGTACCTTAAATGCAAAATAAATTTTTCTTTTTATAAATGGATGGCAATTAAATTCAAATTTGTTTGGTCTGATTCTATAATCATGTTAGATGACCACTCATCTTAACAATATATATATAAGCTTTGTCACCTTTAACCTGAACTAATTATCCCTAGTATTTATTCATAAAAGTTTGGTTGTTAAAGTAAATTTCTTGGACATAAAAAGCAGCAAATAGCTGAAAAAGTCATTCATCACAGCTTAATATGATCATCATCACTGCGTGGCATTACGCATAAAGTTACAGATTATGATGGGTAGGATCACCACTAAGGAATGTACAATAATTTAAGAATAAAATTTTGAGACAGTGAGTGTTCTTTCTTTACATGCCACTTTTAGTTCCTTCTTGCTATTTCAGCTCATTCTTAATCATTTTCTTACAAAAGAAATTGAGAGTAAAGATGAGGTAAAGACTTCTTTTACTACAGAAAGTCTGCAGTTAGAGAATAAACTTTTCCTCGTTGAGTGGGTAGAGGTAGAGATGAAGCTCATCTTGAGCGTTTTGGGATCTGCATTCTGCTGTCCTTATTTTCACCTCATCCTCCCACCATTCGGTCTACGTCTTGTTTGCTCTCAATAATTGGTAGTCAACAGTTGATAGACACTGCTGCTTCTGCCGTTGCAAGAAATTGAGTGGCCAACTACTGTCCCTTTATTTTTTTTTCCTAATAAATAGACCATGTTTGTGTGTTTTTTGTGTATTTAGGCTCCCATTTGTTAAAATTTTAACCAAAGTAAAGTTGAAAATGAGGGTTTGTGTGAGGAGATTGAATAAATATAAGGTGCGAAGGCCTAATGGGTCTGGCAGATGGTAGATACCTTTCTCTACTTTGGAGCCTTGCTTTGTGTAGTGTTTTCCCAGGGTAGCGTTTGAGAGTGTGCAAAGAATATTGGAAATACTATTCTTTATTATGGCTCTTTTCTGTGCTGTAATTACGTTTGGCTGTGAAACTGACTGCTATTTAATGAGTGGTTTCCATTGGTGAAAATCCTTGCCCATTGTGCTTGTTTCTCTAATGGGTGGTATCAAGTTCTTGATTTTGAGATCTGGGCTGTAAAGATTTCCTCAAATAATTAAAGTTTCTAGCTTTTGAGCGTTCTTGGATTCTGGGTTGTTTTCTCTTTGCCTTGCAGGGTGAGAATTTTCACCACCATTGTGTAGGGGAAAGAGGAAAATGGCTCCAAGATTGAATCTTTTTGACTGGTGGGCTAGAGACGCAGCAAAGGGAACTCCTGTGATTGTGAAAATGGAGAACCCTGATTTCTCCATTGTGGAGATTGATGGACCTGATGCTGCATTCAAGCCGGTAGAGAAGGGCCGGCTGAAGAATGCCAAGCAAGTTAGATGGATTCTGATGCTCAAGGCTAACAGGGCTGTCGGCTGTGTTGCTTGGCTTGCAACTATCTTGTGGGCTCTTCTTGGAACTATCAAGAGGAGGTTGATTCTGAGGGAAGGAGTGGGTCTTGCGAGTGAGAAGCTTGGAAGGGGTAAATTAATGTTGAGAATCATCAAAGCCCTTTTAGTGATTTCAATGGCTGTTCTGGGATTTGAGGTGGTTGCTTACTTCAAAGGTTGGCATTATTTTGAGAACCCAAATTTGTACATTCCTCATACCTCTGACCTCCAAGGTTTTTTCCATCTGGTTTATGTTGCTTGGTTGGAGTTGAGGGGGCAATATATTGCACCGTTAGTTCAATCTCTTTCCACCTTCTGTGTTGTTCTGTTCATGATCCAGTCTTTGGACCGTCTGATTCTTTGTTTGGGTTGCTTATATATCAAGCTGAAGAAGATCAAACCTGAAGTTAACGGTGATCCTTTTCAACTGGATGATCCGGAAGGAGCACACTGCAGTTACCCCATGGTTCTTGTCCAAATTCCCATGTGTAATGAGAGGGAGGTATGAGATTTCACAATTTTTCTTCAGTGTCTTGTATTTAGTAAGTAATTCTGGTGAAGATTTGATGATCATAAGGGTGTAATGATTTTAGTGAAAATGTTAAACTTTAATTAAGTTTCGGCTTTTTCACACAGGTTTACGAGCTGTCCATCTCTGCAGTTTGCCAGCTCGATTGGCCGAAAGAACGTCTGTTGATTCAAGTGCTTGATGACTCTAACGACGAAGGCATCCAATGGCTGATTAAGGCCGAAGTCTCCAAGTGGAGCCAGAAGGGAATCAACATAATCTACCGACATCGTTTGGTTAGGACTGGTTACAAAGCTGGGAATCTCAAGTCCGCAATGAGCTGTGATTATGTGAAGGATTATGAATTTGTTGCTATATTCGATGCTGATTTCCAACCGACCCCAGATTTTCTCAAGCAGACAGTTCCACATTTCAAGGTGAAAGAAAAACCGGTTCTCATCTTTGAAAGTAACAATCACTGTGAAAATTATGATTACTAACGTAAACCGTTTTCCTGCAGGACAATCCTGAACTGGGATTGGTTCAGGCTCGGTGGGCGTTTGTGAACAAGGATGAAAACTTGTTAACTCGTCTCCAGAACATCAATTTATGTTTCCATTTTGAAGTAGAACAGCAGGTTAATGGGGTATTCTTGAATTTTTTCGGTTTTAACGGAACTGCGGGTGTTTGGAGGATCAAGGCATTGGAAGATTCAGGCGGTTGGCTTGAAAGGACAACTGTAGAAGATATGGACATTGCTGTACGTGCGCATCTCAATGGTTGGAAGTTCATATTTCTAAATGATGTCAAGGTATGAATCACCACATCTTTTCCGTATAAATATTTAGTTCGACAAAATTGGAAACACCGAACAACATTACTCGTAGCCAGCCAATTCTGTAATTCAAGAACATCCATATGGTACTGGGGCTGATACAAATGCCTAAATTATGTGGTGTGTGCTAATGAATCAGGTTCTCTGTGAAGTTCCCGAGTCTTTTGAAGCTTATCGGAAGCAGCAACACCGGTGGCATTCTGGTCCTATGCAGCTTTTCCGCTTGTGTCTGCCCGCTGTAATAAAGTCAAAGGTATGTTTGGTGTTCTTTCTATCTTCTTACATATTCATGACATGGAGAAAACCTCACTGACGGTCCTATGATGTGCGAAACTTTTGTGCAGATATCCATATGGAAGAAAGCCAACTTGATATTTCTCTTCTTTTTGTTGAGAAAAGTCATCCTTCCATTCTATTCTTTCACGTTATTCTGCATAGTTCTTCCTTTAATGATGTTTATCCCCGAAGCAGAGCTGCCTATGTGGGTTCTTTGTTACGTGCCGGCTCTTATGACATTCCTCAACATACTCCCCGCGCCTAAATCTATTCCTTTCCTCGCTCCCTACCTTCTCTTCGAGAACACGATGTCAGTCACCAAATTCAATGCAATGATCTCGGGGCTCTTCCAACTAGGCAGCTCGTACGAGTGGATTGTGACGAAGAAGGCTGGCCGGTCTTCAGAATCCGACTTGCTGGCTGCCGCTGATAGGGATATGAAAGCACTGATTCAACCACAGATTAGCAGGGGAGCTTCAGAAAACGATCTTTCTGATCTCGGTCTGTTGAAGGAACAGAAAGGACAAACGCTCAAACCGGTCAAGAAAATAAACAAGATATACAGAAAAGAACTAGTTCTTGCTTTCCTATTGTTAACAGCTGCAGTGAGAAGCCTCTTGTCCGCTCATGGACTCCACTTCTACTTTCTGCTTTTCCAAGGAATCAGTTTCGTCCTTGTTGGTCTCGATTTGATCGGAGAGCAAATCAGTTGATAAAGAATGGAGCTTGCAGTGCAAAATACAACATTCCGGCAAAGTCATGACTGAACAGAGCCTATGCCACACAACCGCATAGCACCAAGCACGACCAAGGTAGTCTGTCCCTATTCAATCACCATTTACCATTAGTTCGGCAATTTTTTCAGAGTGAATATCATTTATAAAGCCAATAAGAATTTCCCCTGTTCCATATACCATTATAACATTTTTTTCCTCGGTTTGCTGTTTTAGATAGGATAACAGTCGACATAGTTCTCCACAGATAGTTATTATTTTGTGTGTATGTATTGTGGTGTTCATCATTCACCCTATATATATTTATTGTACATGGTTGAACATGATGATTCAATGCAGATTATCTTCCACATTTCTTGCATTATTGTATACATTTCTCATCTTACTCTGAATTACACGAATGTCACAGAGAACTTGCATCATGTTGTAACCCCCCACCACCCCAACCCCACCAGACCTTTCACTTCAGTTTTCTTACCTGTGGTTTATATCTTGGAGATGAAAAGGGGCGTCGGCAGGTCGAAAAAGTGTTCAAACAAACTGAATCTTGAGAGGGGCTTGAGGCAGTTGGGGGGCCACAAAATATTATATGGGGTATTGAGTAGAGCAAGTTGTAAGAGGTTTGGGAGTGTAATAAGGGCAAAATTTGAGTGGGTTTGTATGGTCGGGCAGCATGAAAATCAATGGTGAGGAGGAATTGGGGTTGGGATTAGGACAGACCACCTATAGAATTTGTTGGCATCTTGCCTTAATGTATGTGTGGGAATTCCTAAAGCTGGAAAACGTGCGGGGTTCAGTTGTTTGAGATCAACTGGGACAAGTGGTTGATGTTCCATTGCTCTCACATGATGCTGCGTATTAGAATCTTGTTCCCGTCTCTCCATTTCTTTCTTATCAACAATCCAGGACCATGCCTCCAATTTGTGGGTTTTTATCCATGGTTAAGGACCGAGGAGCTGTTTTCGGAGAATGACAAATTTAGTCCTGTATGAATTCATTTTTCTTACAATTTTATGGTGTTATTTTAGTAATTCGTACATTGAAAACAAAAATGATCGAAATTTGCTAAAAGAAGCACCCTATTAACTCGGCCACGTGCACTTTTTCAAATATTTTTTTATTTTGTCAGATGCATCCAGAATTGAAATTGGATTATTTGAGTGCAGCAGTGAGAAAAGTTGTTATCCTCTTCCATTTTTATATTGATAAAGAAAACAAGAAAAGGTTAATAATGCCCTCACTCACCTCATGCGCAAAGAGCCAAAGACTTTGGGATGCAAATATCTCTTCATTGGCAAAAGGAAGAATCTGTGAAGACTTTTTCGGTGATTTCAGCAACTCAATATTTTGGATTCGGTATTCGTTTTTTTTTTTTTTTAATTAAATAACATTTGGTCAATTTTGATTTTTGTGTCGGTTGATTGAACCGAATCGATTATTGTATTTAATATATATATATATTATATATAGATATTATATTATAAGTATTTATAAAATAAAAATATATATAATATATAAAGTACTAAATATCTTAATATCTTATTTATAACAAAAAAGAAAAGATAATTATGTGAGACTTCGTCAAATAAATACGAATAATTACATCACCCTCTACTGAGTTTTGGTATAATTACACATAAGCTCTTTGTAGTTTCAAAAATTACATTTAATATCCCTAACGTTTGTTTCCATCCAACAAATAGATTCATCCACTGGTCAAAATTCTCAAAAGTTTGTTTATATTAACAAAAAAAATTAAATGAAACTGCATATCTAATCCCAATAAACTTATTAATAACTAATTACCGATCAAACAAATATTTTTAATCAAACTACTCTTATATATCATCACGCGCTAATGGATATGAGGAGGTATATTTTCACATTTACAGAAGTAGTGGTGATGCCAACAAATTTCATGACACGGATGAATCCATTTATTGGACGGCAACAAACATCAATGAAAATTAATGTAATGTTTCTAACCACAAACAACTTTTACACTAAATTTTATGGTAGGACAGCATAATTATCCCAACAAAATACAAATAAGGGTAAATTTAATTAATGTATTACAAGAGTAAGAATAGTGAGGATGTGACATAATTGTAGAGATCCTGGATAGAGAACATTTAATGGTAACAAGTATTTTTCAGTGAAATCCGTCTGATGAGACTCACATCAACAATGAAAAAGAAACAAACAAACATATGCGCATTAATTTGTCAAAAGTGAGTCCTCTTGTGTTTGTGGTCAATTATTATTCATCAGTTATTAGTTATTACTTTTGTGTTCAACTACTTTAACATGGGATCCATACACAGCTGCTGCAGCTGTGCTGTGCTTTCTTACACACATAAATTCTCAACTGTCTGTCACAAGACAAGAGAGATGGGGCTGTGGGCTGCATCTTCAACTGCATCCCTATTCCCTACTATTCTTAAACACTGTCAACTGTCCAAACATCATAATTTTCTCATTGCCCGTTAATGAAATAAAACAATTGGGTAGTGGCATCCATTCAACCTCTGAGAAATCGGCTGACGATACGAATTTCTACCCACTTAAGTTATCAGTCGTTAAGTCACAGGTGATAGCTTCATTATGTGTTAGTTCAACGGTTCACAATTTATGTGCAGCACCGGCTTTTCCTGCAACGGTTTAGTGTTTGCACTATTTTTTTCACCTCGTTACGTC
The DNA here is from genome assembly GCA_034509725.1 of Sesamum angolense. Classification (NCBI taxonomy): domain Eukaryota; kingdom Viridiplantae; phylum Streptophyta; class Magnoliopsida; order Lamiales; family Pedaliaceae; genus Sesamum; species Sesamum angolense. Next base: position 2,662,483 of record JACGWL010000013.1, read on the forward strand.
CTCAAGTGTCAGCTTTAGCTATGAAACAAATGGTTTTAGAAAGAAATTTAACGATATGGGTACCGGCTGATCGAACAATGCATGGTTCGGACACGTACGAAAAGAATGTGGTTTTGTTAATACAATCACAACAATGAGATAGAGTAGCTCTTGATATCCTCTATTCCAAGTTTATAGTCTCTCCAATACAGCCTCCGAATCTTCACCCGTTCTAACAGTAACATCTGCGGTAACAATGTTTACTTGAATCCAACAACAAAGATTACCTCGTAAAGATAAGTCGAGCTCGCATGGACTAGGAGTCGAAAATAAAAGTGGAATAGAGGATTAAAATGTGAGCCTTGCTGGTTTCCTGTACACAACTTCTAAACTGCTGAGGAGAGTAGTCAAGCTTATGCAACAAGTACGGTTTCTTGAATTCCTGACTAGTTTCGGACAGAATAATACTTGTGTGTATCTCTTCTTCTGAGTTACCTGTGAAAATGCGCCTTGAAATGTCTGACATTCTGAGAAAACAGAACAATACCGATGTTCTGGTTAATATGAGTAAGGTAGAGTTGAGCTAATCATCATCAGGATCAGCTGAGAAGTCTGGCTCTTCAGGCTTCTGCAACTTAGGTAATTCAACTTTCTTAATCTTTTGAGCTCCTCTCCTCGTGTTGGCAGCAAATCTTGAAGCCAGTATTGTCACTCCCAGATTCTGTTTCACCTGAGACGAAGCAACGGTTTTTGGTGCCTCCTCTTTATCACTGTCATCAGGTAATTCCTCCTCATAAGATGAATTAAACGACTCCTGCATGCTTAGGCATTTCGCCAGCATTCTCTTTTTGTGTCGACGCCAGGCTGCCTGGATGAAACAGGCAGCCCACGTCCTCCAGTGGTGGGAGTAATACCGAAACGTGTGCTGCAATTTCTTGCTGTGGAGCCGTCGGAATTGATTGGCCACAAACTTAAGGTCCTCTGCTCTTAGTGCAAACGCTTCCACTTCACTGAGGGCTCTCACAGTTCTTGTTGAAGAAGGCAAGTTTAGTGTAGACCTCGGAAGCAAAGCCCATGACAGCAGTTCCTCCCCACAAAAATCACCAGGCCTCAAAGTTGTCGAGTTGAAGAATCCCGACCGACCTCCGTTGGTGGTCGAGCTTTCTAGCGTCCCCCTGATGATGAAGAGCATCTCAGTCACAGGATCACCCTCACGAACAATGTAAGTCCCCTGGGTGCTTAAGGACGACACTAGACGCTCGCATATTGCGTCCAGAAGCTGATCGTCCATCTGAGAGAAAAAGGGGACCTGAAAAATTGGGCAAAGATACTCAGTCTACTTATCCCGCAATAAAAACCGACAGAAGCTGTTCCAATTTCACCAAGAAACAATAAGAGCTGAGAATCCTAAGATATCAAGTGTTGGAAATCTTACACGACGAACAAGATCTAGACACAGGTGGCGCTTAATGTCACGATGGAGATCTGTGGGCAAGGCACACAGGATAGATTCTTCATCAACTCCTCTTGTGGTTAGCCATTTGTACTGTGTAAAACGCATGACACGTTGTTGCAGATCTTCTGGGAGTTGACGATGCCTCATCCATTCCTCAGTGTCTCGCCGCTTAAGTCTCCACTCCTCAAGCCTCACCGTGATAGATTGCAGATAGGTCTGTGATGACATATGAAGAGCTGTTAAGGCAACATTAAACTTGAAAAATCTAAGAGGACATATAAATAATTGAAGAAATGTTAACACGGTTAAGAGACACAAGACTTAGAATGTGCAAACACAATATTTAGTTCTCACAATACCTGCATATTTCCAATCAAATGGGCGAACAGAACAAGCCCCAAGATGGCAATGAGTATGGCGAACAAGGTTTCACCAATAAATGTGCTTGTCGACAACGTCTGACCATAAGAACTGTAATTTGAAACATGAATGTCAACTCACAAAATCTTCTCCAAAGAATCCGACTAGAAATATTTGTAGTTAGTCGAGAAACTACTACATCAATTCACCTATATAAACGGTCCTCTGCTGAATTGATAAACGGGACTATCTCAACAAGAACAGACTTACATGCAAAGTGAAGGAGGTCAACCACAATACCTTAAGTTCTGTAAACCCCACCATAAACAGTAGAAGTACTTCTTCAGAAATTCAGAGGAGACGACATTCTTTGCAACAGCGTTTCCAAATATTCCATAATTGAAGAAACTAGTATTATCAGGATTGCAGTTTGTGAAGACAAGCGTGCTGTTTACCCAATTTGCTCTGTCACTGTGGGTCAAAGTACCACAATCCAGGAAATTAAGAGAGCATCCAACACTTTTAAATTCAGCCCTGCAAGCTGATTTCCAACATATTGCATGTCTCTCAATTGACAGCACATACCAGGCAGCCCCCAACACCTAACGGAAGTACATAAATCGTTTAGGACAAAAAACAAACTGAATCTTGTAAAGATAAGGACCCCATACAAATTCGACTGCTAAAAGACTGAGTGCAAGGAGACGTACATGGCTCGCTAACATGTAAAGTAGCAGATTGTATGCTGCACCAGCCCAAGCTGTCTTTGTGACAACTCCAGTAGCCTTGATAATTTCAGAACTTAATGGGAAGATCAGATATAATCTGGGAATATACTGTAGTAGGACGATCAGCACCAGTGCATTATTGGTATGGTCAGCATGGGTGCTTCTGACTGCTGGTAGTACGGACCATATTACAATCTGGAAAAGGACGACGCAACACGATACTCAATCGGTACTGGGGATCACGACAAACAGCTCTAAACTTTCAATCAGACAACGTGACCCAAGACCCTAAAATCATGCAATTAGAGAACCCCAGATTGAGCTGAGGGTAATATTTCAATTCTATTTGCTTCCTTTCTCATATCTATCTTGCTACACAGGAGAACTATAGAAACAGGACAAGGATTTTCAGGGAATATAATTAAGCTATTTCAAGAATCCTTAAGAGAACAAATACTCGAATCTCATAGTAGTATCTAATGACCCTGCCTGCCTACTCTCCCTGGAATACCTTCGTTTACAGGCTATATTTCAATCTCCCAACTTGTATGGATAAGTAGGAATATATTGATTTTCAGTGAACTACAGCATTATTGCTTCAACTTAATTTGCAAAGATTTTTCTAACAGCAGGGTTTACCTGAGGAAGAGGCAGTGCCGCGATCACATCTATGAAGAACTCAGACTTCAAGTACCTCTTTGCTATCTTATTCAGATCCATAACAAGTTCACCTTTGCCAAACACCCTTGAGCTAGGAGACACATAAGCAGTCCTAAACTTCATAATCACATGTAACAGATAAAATACATCGGCCACAGTCCGAAAACAGGTAACTATTATCCCCAAATTCATGTCTATATGCATACATGAAGAATTCTGTTGATTTAGAACTGAAGGCAGGTAGAAAAATAAGGGATCCACAAAGAGTGACACCAGACAAGAAAACAAGAAAATCCTGTTCCATTTCAAGACAATATCGCTTCCAGGGTCCAGGATTGTCTTCTTCTCTGGCTCTTGACCTTCTGGGAAAACCTTCGACCTACCGAACTTAGGAATCTTGTCTGCATATCCACCTTCAGATTTCCGCAAAGGGGCTGAAGTTTTATACAGAGGCAGTTGCTTCTCATGGCCTTGAGCCCCATTCTTCTCCCTGAACACCTCTTTTTCTTCATCTTGAAACCTGTGAAAGATCTCTTACTTAGTACACTCATCAACTGTTCATAGAAAGGAAAAATGGTCTGCAAGCCGCAGAACTACTACAAAACCTTACCTAACTTGCTTCTCTTTCTTGAATTCCATTCTTGAAATCTTGCCGGCAGATATTTACCAAACCCAGTGTAAAAGAGTAGAACTGTCAAATATATCCAGAATAAACAAAAGCTACTTCCATATAACTTCTTGAACCCATTATCTCCAAGTCTTTCAAGGAATCATAGTCAGATGAAAAATGGCAAGAATTTGTCAAATTCCTGTCTGATTAGAGTGAAAATGAAAGCCCAAAATCCTGAAGTGTCTTCTTGCAGATGAACGGGACCTAATTATTATGTTGTCCGCGGTTGACTTTAATGAACAGGTTGGAAAATAAACAACAGTAAAATGAAGCACAAGAAACAGCTACGACCCAGTTATTTTATTCCTGTAGTAACTGAAACCGAAACTAAGACAGAAGGTGGACGTAAAGGCGATGATACATTACGTTGACTGCAATGAAATTCTTAACTGCAACAGCAGTAGTGAAAATACTGCCGCCTGAAGAGATCTTTATTATGACAGCAGAGTTTCCAGGCAAAGAATCTCTGGTCATTAACTTTAGAAACTGACGTTGCCGGGGCTGGGCTGGTGGGATAAAGATTTCATTACAGCGAGTCCAGTTGTGAACTGGTGCAGAGTAGTAAAAGGTTGCAAGAGTTGGACACATGGTTTGGTGTTGGAAAACTAATTATTAGTACACACCCCCTGGTTGTTCAGGCCTGATAATATGGTTTAACCAACATTCACTTCATTATTATATTGTTGTATTGTGGTAGCTAAGCACAAATGTCTAGGTCCCATCACCCTCATTTCACCTTTTCGGCTTCCTCATTACTACTGCATCTATTAATTGTCCTATTAAGTTTCACTTATTTAACAACATCAATAGCAAATTAAATTTTCTATTACACATCATCTAATATTTATTTATTTCATGTAAGATATATATATATATATGTACATTATATATCGTGCCATTTCTTCTATTTATGCAATAGATACATTTCATGATAAAAAAAAAATTCGAAATGTTCAGTTATAGAATATATATATATATAGGTAGTCTGGAAATTGGACGTGGGAAGAGAGTAAAATGTAATATGATTTGAGAATCAATTTTTTTTTTTTTTTTTTTTTGAGGGTATTGAGAATCATATTTTGGCTGTGGAAAGGTGAAAATGGATGCGCGCGTGTAACAAAGTAGAACTTTGAGAAGCAGCCGATGATTTTGGCGCCATATCCGTTTTATTCACGTTCCACCCACATGATGATCAAACTATACGCTAAAAATTCAAAATCTACCAATATAATTCAACGCACATCATCTTGCATTTCTTCTTATCAGAATTGCAAATTTCAGTAAAAATATAGAGCGTTTGAGATTTTTTTACTAATATATGCAATGGAAATCTTGTTTTGCACCTCCATCCCCAGCCTATTTGCCTTAAGCAAGACCACCTCTTCGTCCCCACTCTGTCGATCTCTATCTCCTAAACCACCTCATCAACGCTCTCATTACCACAAACATCATCCACACCTTTCCACTCCATGGATTTTAAGGGCAATCTAACCTTCTCTTATAGTTAATAGAGTTTGAAAGCAAAGTTCAACTGTGCAATTCTCTCAGCATTAGGGGATATCGAGCTAGGTTAACATCACAAGCAGTATTAATTCAAAGACCAAATTGCTTGCACCATCTCAACACCCTCTCATTTCTTAGTTCGTTCTACATCAGGTTGTGCGATCACATAGCATTACCCGCACTCATATGAAAAATTAGATAATTTTACTTCCCATCAACTTGGCACATTTTTTCATGATCAACAATCAGAAACAATCATAATTTTTAAATTCTCGCATTTGAGAAAAAGAATCACCCTCCGCAAAGGTGTATGCTTAAAAATCTACAGGCAAGGCAAATTAAGCAAAAAATAACCAAAAGAAAATAGAAGATTTAAAATTTTAATATCATAGGTTCCAGCTATCAGGAACAGAAATGGAAAATAATTAACAGAAAGCAAAAAAACCAAATCAAGGTATCACAGTGAAGCACAAATGCGAGGATGGGCCGATTGCAGAGATCTTTGTTGAAGGCAGTCAAGTTTGGACTTCAGGCAAACCCAGCAAAATGCTAAACTTTTGGGGAGGCTAAAGAAAACGGGTCGGGATTGGAGCAGGCAGATTTAGGGGACACAAACTTCAACTACCTGTCATCATCGAGCTTTAATGGTCTTTTATTTGTCAAGATATAAGACAGATTTGGAGAGTATCACTGGCCCAATCACCACCAAAACAGCCCAAACAGATGGAGCAAGTTTATTCCCATCCGGTCGATGAATAGGGTTTGCCCTACAGCAGAAGAAAACTTACCCTGATCCAGACAGACACAACATTCTATTTCAAAAAAGGAACTAACCAGCGCAGATGACAGGGTGTAACTGCCATATACTTCAATCGTAACAGCTTTCAGCTATATAAACCAGCCTTTAATTTCTCAACTTGCAACTCTCAGGCAAAGATAGTGGACAAAAGCCATTTTCACACGAACAATCTTAAGGGTTGTTCAAGGAACGAGTCATCATGACTTCCGTGCGATGGACTAAGTAACTGCCAGAAGCGTGAGAAGCGCTCTTCATTCTTAAATCTAATCGAATAACTATTTGAGGAGAGGCGAATCACATCCGCAGACATGCAATCAAAAGAAGCATCAAGCAGTGTAGCCAGCTGGGATCCACAATCTTTCAAATTGAAGATCCCACAGCAGGGCAGTGAAGGTCGAAAGAGAAGTGCAGATGCATCAAAACCAATGAAGCAGTACCAGGTAGAACCTCGACACAAAAACAAAATTATGAAATTTTAGCAATGTTCTATGAAAGCCTCTAATAGAAGATATCAATAGGAATCCAAATCCGTATGCATTATGCATATAAGATATTCTAATATCAGTTTCATAATTTCATATATAAAAAAGAAAAATGGTAACAAACTAATAAAGATTAAGTGACAAACTTACTACTGAAGCAGTAAAGACACAACCAAATCCACGAGTTGAAGCTGAGGGAGGCACCTCACTACATAGCCGTAACTAAGTCCAAGCACAGTAAACACATAATTCGAAAACTTCTGCATAGATTCAAAATTACTAATAATTTATCCAACTTCAGCTCCTGCTCCTGCGCCTTTCCCTAGCGCCATTTCTGCATAATATATACAAATGCAAACATGAGTAAGTAGAGTCGTAATAATACAGATGCATATGTCTGCAAATATCAGTTCCCTTAGAGTTGTCACCCCACCCCAACCCATCCCCTCAACCAAGATACCATTATTCAGGCATATTATGTTTCTTTAATAGGAAGCAAATTGCCTCTGCACCTTCATACCAGTAATTCTTAAAATTAGTATACCCCCTTGCATACGTACAACCTACTAGTTTTGTTAGCAACTCCAGATTCAACTAGCTATATCAAATAAGATTTGGCTTACAGCACCGAGTTTAGGGTACCGGAAATTATTTGGGTGACGTCAGAAATACCTACATACATTTAATCGAGAATGTCCAGAAACTATGCCTAGAGCATCAGAATGGAGAAAACTCAGAAAAGGGTAAATAACACTTAACCCGTTGGCATATGGAACCTCCTCTCGTCCACGATAAGGCGACCTGCTGTAGCTGCGACCTCTGGGTGACAAACTGCGTCGTCGAGGTGGGGAACGTCCACGAGGACTGTAACTCCTGTGCCAGCACAGAAGTAGATAGTGAGATCACCATACATGTCCACTGAATATAAATGAATATAGCCAATTTCTAAATCTTCTTTCCTCTTATTTCCCAAAATTGCAACTGCAATGACAATTCCGTTTGAGATTTTTACTGTAAGCCTTCTCAATTATAAACTTACCTTCGACCATAACTTGGGCTCCGGCGATATCTAGGGGGGCTGCGACTTCTACGCCTTCCAGAACCTCCCCGCATCCGGCACTCACGAGCAAAATGACCAGGCTCCCCGCATTCATAGCATTTTAAATCAGAACCAGACCGTCCGCGACCTCCGCCACGGCCACCACCACCTCCACCTCTAGAGTTGTGTGAAAGCTCAACCCTCCAGCCATTTTTACCTACTCAAAAACAAGGAGGTCATAATTTCCAGCAACATTCACATTAAGAACAAAAAAACAAAAAAAATATCCAACTTAAAGGGCGAGTTTACAATCCTAAAACTTCTGGAGACGTTATAAAAATAAGCAAGAAAAATAATACCGATAACTCACCATCAAGTTCTCTGATGGCGTCTTGGGCATCTCTTCGGTCATCAAAATCAATGAATGCATAGCCAGGCGGCCTTCTGGCAACCCACACACTGCACAAAAAGTTCAAGTTAAGAATAACACAATTCATCAAAGTATAACAGACGAACATAATAAATCTAACAGATATGTCAATGATGCATATCAACATGTTTAACAAATTTCAATTTCAAATAAACCACCGATCTTCTAATCAAGTATTCAACCCAACATATCTGAGTAAAAGAATATTTTACTTTTTCAACCACGCAGGACGATTTCATTCAACGCACTGCAAATACCAATGAAAACAATACAAAGTTCTCATACCAAAATTCACAGGATAATTTGTGAACTTGGAAAAAGAGGCATTCCAGGTCCAAGAATTACAAGGGAACAGGATCATAGTTTGAAAACAAAATATAAAACAAATACAAAATCAACAACTTCCAAAGTGCATGCTCTGAATTGTACAAAATGAAGATACAATTTACAAAATTGTGGCATGAACACAGCACAAGAAGAGCAAGCACTCAATGCCCAGAAGCCAAAATGTCCTGAAAAATTGGTCACTCCACAACATAAAAGATTCATGTTGTAACTAGATAGCCAACACATCCCTTTACAATTAGGTAAATAAAGCAGGCCAGGAAAAGATACCCTAAAATAAAAGGGTTAGACCCAGAATGTAATCGCACCTATTAATAAGGTAACAAATGCAGACAAAAGTACCAACCCCAGCGCATGGCAAGAATTATCGCTGCTGTCTTTCATACATACACAGGGTGGATTTCCTTTTTCTTAACATGGTATTTTTTTCAGCTCATTTACACTTCCACAGTGGGCTAATTCACAATTGACCTCAAAATAACTACTCCAAGATTTTACCTTCTGATGACTCCAAAAACGCGAAATTCATCCTCGAGCTCCCGTTCCGTGACTCGGGGATCTAGATTCCCAACATACACTCTGGACATCTTGAATCAGATGGATGAACACGCCTAAAAATGCAAAGAAATCAGAAATGAAAGGCGACATCTTCATCACAAGAATGGAGAGAACCAAAGTCCAAGTTCTACAACGAAATACAAATAATAAACAAAATAATGAAAGGGAGAGTTTGGGACAAGAAACCTCGTCACTCATTTTTTTACCAAAATTCACAACGCGCAACTGCAAACTTCACAGACACAATTATGACCATTACATGGCCAACTTGATTTGAACAGTAAAAAATTGAAAGAAAAATGCAGTATGTAAACAATCCACAGATCCATACATCCCTCAAGCCGAACGAAATAGTTAAAATAATGAAGCTTGAGACGGGGAAGCAGAAGTACCTGAAACCCTAAAGTTGGAGAAAAAAACCCTAGGCGATAGCGAACAGTGATTTAAATGAATTCACGGGGTTTGGGTTTGGCCTTTTGGGGCTTGCTAAACTTCTTAAAAGGGAGAGAATTGGAGGATGGTGAATTACCTTACTACCCCTACTATTTTTCTCTATTTTCATTATTGGACCGGCCCAATATCTTTTTACCACCACTTTGGGTGGCCTGTTACAGCAATTACGGCCCAATTCAATTGGTGACAGTGGGCCTGATCAGAATCCGCCCAAGTCCAGTCGAGGGTCCTTAAATTTCTTTAGCCCATTTCGTCCTGTAGAATTTCAACCAATAGACCACTTTGTCCTCGAAACAAAAGAAAATTACTCAAAAAATCAACCAGCCAGCACAATAATGACATGTCAATACTTTATTCTCTCTAAAATCAATATATATCGTTAGTAGACAAGGAGCACCAGTGGTCTAGTGGTAGAATAGTACCCTGCCACGGTACAGACCCGGGTTCGATGCCCGGCTGGTGCAATTCCTTGAGCTGTGAAGTTACATACCTGCGCTTGCACGTGGTGAGATGGGTTCTCCACACCTTCGCCAATTCAATAGGCGAAAATCAGGCGCATTTGAGCTCTCTCTCTTTCTCCTTTTCTTTTTTTTTTAATTTTCATTATGATATTGTAAATATGCAAATTATTTATTCTTGTTATATTGTAAATATACATATTATTTACATATACCCTCATACGTAGGAACCATTCTTTTTTTTTTCATTTTTATTGTGATATTATAAATATACAAATTATTTATTAATGTAATATTATAAATATGCAAATTATTTACATATGCCTTCATATGTATTAACCAACCACTGGCATGGAGACGTGGAATAACATTTTCAACAATTTGTGTGAAATTAATTTTCTTTTACAACTTTCCACGAAGTTGATGTCATTTCGACACCTAGACTGATATTATTATTATTTTAAAATAAAAAAAAGGCGAGGTTGCGGTATTTATTTTATTTTGTTAAGTGCAAATTAAAGTGGTTGAGCATCATTTATCCCCATAACATAAGCAAGAGATAAAAACTACACAAAGATGCTTTATATTGTCATCACACATTGATATATCATCACATTTAGATAATTATTAATATCACAAATCAATCACCCCACAAATTGTGTCGGCCATTATCCAATTAAAAATACATGTTCTAATTTATTTCATAAAAAACTATAGATACGGCTCATAAAAAAGTATATTGCGTCTGATTTTATTTTCAAAAGTCAATTTTTTATTTTATATTACTTATAATTTTGGGAAGTCTGTTTGTTTAGTTCAATCCCATTGAAAATATTCATTATCAATGAAAATTGGCGCACGTATCCTACTAAAAATACACTTCTCAAATCAGACTTTTAAACCTCATCATTACACAGTGAAATGGGACACTGGTGATCTATTAAAAAATAATATAATATTATATTATATATTCAAAATATAATATTATAAAAAGACCTATACAACAAATCAAATCCAAACAGATTTCTCGTTTTTCATTCCTATAAATATAAATTTAAAAAATTACAATGTAAACATAATTTTATTTTTCACATAAAAATTAATAAAGCATTTTTATTACATTAAAACTGAAAACAAAAGCATGCATGTGCACATGCACTGCACGTGATGTTGAATCATTTGGCCACCCAAATGGGGAATCTTTTATCCACCTGTCACCAAACGGAATCTTCGTGGATTTGGTACTCACGTGTTTCTACTTTTGTCGTTTCCCACCTCAAAACTATAAATTAAAATTCACCCCAACACAAATTACCTAATTCTTTTTTTCCTTTTTTTTCCATTGCATTATTATTGGGATAATTACATTTTCCTCAACTGAGGTTTGATTTAGTTATATATAAATTTTTTATAATTTTAAAAATTATATCTAACACCTTTGAAATTTACCTTCATCTAACAAATAAATCTCCGTGTGTGTCAAATTAATTAAATTTGATGATATTAACAAAAGAAAACTGAATGAAAATGTTATATGTGGATTAACTTACTACTGACTTATTGTAGGTCAAATATTTTTTTCCAAACTAAATTACCCTTTATAATGGTGAAAATATACCTCTTCACATACAATAACGCGTGAAGGCGTGTGATGGTAATTTAGTCATAAAAAATTATTTGATCTACTACAAGCTAATAATAAATCAATTAAAAATAAATATATTTATTTTTTAATAATATCATCAAATTCACTAATAGAGGAATTTATTTATTTAATATATAAAAATAAATATCAAGAATGCTAGATATAATTTTTATAAATCACATATGCAATTATATCAAAACTCAAAACAGGAAAGTATGCTTACCCCTTATTATTAATTTATATTTGTATTAGATGATTTTGATATTTTCCCACACCATAAACATATAAAAGAGAATCTCAAAAGTCAAAACTATATAGAAAACAACAATATTTTTGTATAACAAAAGGGGGGAGCTTATAATTTATAATCACCAAATATCATCAATTCATATAGCCCTACCCAAACCCACAACGACAAATTTAATGATGTTCATCTGAATTTATCTCTCATGGATAATTATACTTTTAAATTATATTGGAAAATGTTATGTATAAAAGATAAAAGATTTTAAAAAAAATCAAATTTCTTAATGATGGTATGAATCAGTGCGTATTTTTCATGGTATACTAATACTAATTATGTTTGGGTATATATATTTATTATACACGAATGGTTACTATGTCCTCAAGAATATTCACCAGAAGATAAGACTTCTCACAAAAAATCTCCATCTCATTTCCTCTGCTCTACACAAACAGAGAGAAGAGAGATGGAGAATTCCGGCCAAGTGTTCGATGTGATTGTAATTGGAGCAGGCGTCATGGGCAGCTCCACGGCTTACCACACCGCCAAACGCGGCCTTACGACGCTCCTCCTCGAGCAATTCGACTTCCTCCACTACCGCGGTTCTTCCCACGGTGAGTCCCGGACCATCCGCGCCACCTACCCGGAGGACTACTACTCCGGCATGGCGTTGGAATCCTCGCGTCTTTGGGAAGAAGCCGAGGCGGAAGCCGGATATAGAGTCTACTTCAAGACCAAACAATTTGACATGGGCCCATCCGACAACAAATCCCTGCTCGCGGTCATTAGTAGCTGCCGGAAAAACTCGATCCCTGTTCGGGTTCTCAACCCGGACGAAGTTTTCGAGGAGTTTTCCGGAATTTTCCAGCTTCCGGAGGACTGGATCGGAGTTGTGACGGAGTTCGGCGGAGTTATCAAGCCGACGAAAGCAGTGTCAATGTTTCAAGCACTTGCTCTGCGGAGGGGCGCCGTGCTCAAGGACAACAACAAAGTGATTGACATCGCCAAGGACGGAGAAACGAACGAGATTGTCGTGTTTACAGGAGGCGACGGGAAATACCGATGCAGAAAATGCGTAATCACCGCCGGAGCTTGGACTAGAAAATTGATAGAAAAGGTTAGAGGATTGCTCCTCCCTATTCAGCCATTGGAAACCACAGTTCATTACTGGAAGATCAACGAAGGACACGAAGGTAAATTCACAATCGAGAATGGATTCCCGTCGTTCGCGAGCTACGGGGACCCCTACATATACGGAACGCCGTCGTTGGAGTTTCCAGGACTGATAAAAATCCCGATACACGCCGGTCGCCCCTGCGAGCCGGAGGACCGGACGTGGGCGGCGCCGAAGGCGCAAGTCGGGGTGTTGCAGGATTGGATTAAGGGAAGATTCGGGGACTTAGTGGATACAGAGAAGCCAGTAATGACGCAGTCGTGCATGTATTCGATGACGCCAGACGAGGATTATGTGATCGATTTCTTGGGCGGTGAGTTCGGGGAGGATGCGGTGGTGTGCGGCGGATTCTCGGGACATGGGTTCAAGATGGGGCCGGTGGTGGGGCGGATAGCGGCGGAGCTGGTGGAGAGTGGAAGAGCGGCGGGCGTGGAGCTGAGACACTTTAGAATAGGAAGATTTGAAGGGAAGTGTAAAGGAAATGTGAAGGATTTTGATGATCAAGTGAAGAAGTCCCACTAGGAAATGTGTGACTGTCAGTCTGTCCTAATCCCATGAAAATTTAGGAGTATTGTTGTAGCCATTGTAGTCTTTATCTATGTGCGTTTTTTATGTTTGAATGTTTCTCTCTTTTTCAATGTCTTTGTCTATCATATCAAATTTTTAATTCAGATGAGTTTGATATTATAGGGATAATTAATATTTATTGATTTATAGTCTATTTACATAAATTATTTTTATTTTTTAAATAATTATACATACACTAATTAAATTACCATTAAAACTCACACAAACCATTCCTTACTCTTTTTTTTTTGTAAAGTTACATACACCTCTTCTAAAATTGTTAACATAATTATGCAAACTACCCCTACTTTTTAGATGTTAAGAATAGTTTCTGTAATTATATAAAAAATATGAGTGATTTATATAAATAAATCATAAGTTAGGAAGTATAAATGTAATTATCCTTAAAGTATATGATCAATATTACATACTTTTGAATAATTAATAAAAAATTAATTATATAATAAATATATCACATTTCTTTTATAATTTTTTAATTTTATCAAATTTAATTCAGATAAAATTTTACATCAATCACGTCACTTCCATCTTTTATTCTCTCTATTTGAGGAATCCTTGTTCGATTTGGTTTACAAATCTTCTACACGACAGCACGTGCTACTTCTCCTGTATTCCAAGTACAAGCACAAGTTCTTCTGGCTATTTAGTCAACACCCCCCCCCCCCCCCAACCCCCATCAATAACCAGTCAGATTAAACGCCATCCGAGTTGTAACTTCTAACCTTAGTACAATTATTTTTGATTAATTACAAACTATTTTTAGTAAATAATTTTTTAATCATTCATTAACTTAAAAAATAAAATTAGTTTGGAAAGTCAACTTAAATATCCCATTCACATAATCAATTTTAAAATTGAGATCCAGATATAACAATCACTTTTTCTAAAAATCAATTATGAATGAGTGGGGCCAGACAAGGATGAGGGTGAGGTACAAAATCAGTTGTAGTAGTCATGGAATGCGTTGAAAGACAAGAATCAGGTATACGTATAAATTGAGGGGAGAAGTCCAATCTCTGATGGTGATGCATCATACAACATACCACAGCATTCTAAAATTCCTGTGCTAGATGGATGGAGATATGGTTGAAACATAAAACATACCTAAAACTCAACACTAAAGGAGAAAAAGGCTAAGCTGTATTGCTTCATTGCTTATCTTGCAACAAGCAACCCAAACAATTGAAGATACATCTTCTGTAGCCTACAACCACCTACAACAACTTCACTATTGTATAACCTATATAATACTTCTCTTATTAGAAAAACCCCAAGTCACCTGCGATTTGTCATAAAAGCGAGGAAATCACAGTTTCCTGGTTCACGAATAATCAAATGAATGAACCCCACCTATATGATGATTATAAGTCTTGACGCTTGTAAACGTCATCTCAGGTACAACTGAAGCTGTGAGTGACATCACAGAATCAAACACCTACAGAATAGGAAAAGGCTGAATATTAGCACAATTGTGATTCTCTTATCGTTTCAAGCCATTGTGATAGAAAGAGAGTTATTGTCGGGAAACTCCAGATAAAGCATTAAACTAGATAGAAAGGAGAACATATTCAAGGACATGCTTGGGAGGTAGGTGCAGGAGAAGGGACCAAGGGCATAGAACTAACCAGCTCTCAGACTACAAAAGTTGCCAGCAGAGCATGCAACACAGCCCAATATATGATGACTCCAAGTCGCAAAGCAGGTTGTCGCATTAGTGCCCGATCACAGGACACCCTGACAGAATTCATAAAAAGAATAAATGCGCAGATGATAAATTCGAACATATATACAAAGAATAAGTCGAGATTGATGCATACCACAGTCCATCAACCATGTCCGACACGGGTCTTGTAAATCGTGGGACAATTTTGGATGTAGTGAGTGACTTGAAACCATGAGCTGAATTGAAGCAACAAAATAAAGTGTTGAATAAGTTAATTGCTAGAATGGACAAAGCTAATTACCTTTATCATCATCATTAGTGCCCGATTTACATCTACTAGAACGGACAAAGCTAAATTACCTTTATCATCATCATCATCCTCCATTCTGTCCTTACTGTCATCCATATCTATTGCAATAGCAACCTGGTCATTATTTGTTTTCCGCAAACTACGAACCTGTGGTGCAATGGTCCCAGGAGCTGCCCATTTGTTCGTCTACATAATACAAAGGAGAAATCAAGGAACAAGGATGAGAAATAAAAAGAAATTATTGTATACGTAACACATAACCAGAAGAGTCAGTAATTGTAGTTGAATGGAAATGTAATTCCCACCTACAGCATGCAACCAGTTACAGGATGTCACCATTAAATAGCTATCTTATCTTTCTAACCATCACAATCTTTATTTCTAGAAAACACATTTCTGTCTGAGGAATCAACGGAAATCAGTGTCACACACTAGATATCATCCTAAGGTAATGCAACAATGCAAAATAAAAGAACATCATACTTCCTCATACGATGTTCTGTAGAACATCCATTAGCCTGCAGGAAACTTTATGAAAATTCAATGCCTAGTTTGATCGGGGAAGAATAAATAGCACCCTACAAGGATGGTTAGTTCACTCAAGCAGCAAGTAAAAACTTGTAATAAATAGGTCACTCTATACGACAAATCAAATTACACCTACAAATTGCCAAACTCATAAAGAAACCAACAATTCTTAGAAGGATATCTACATTCTATGAAACCAGAGTCACATAAATCATGTTTGATCTTTGGGTTAGTCACACCATGCAAGTCAATAAAACCAACTGCGAGGCAGTTCTATAAACACAAAACACTAAAATAATTAAGCAACATACCATTGGCTCAACTTCCATAATCTCTGAAGTAGCCTTTATAGCTTCTGTAGAATCTACAGCACCTTGAAGCATGACTAGTTGAGATTCTTTTTCACGCAAAGAATTCTTCAGATATTGTTCTTTTTGTGCCAATTCTTCCACCCTACTTCTCTCTTCTTGCAACAGCATATCACTGTTCTTGGCCACCCCACGAAGATTCTCTAACTCAGAAATCAAATCTGAAATCTTCTTCTGCAAGACCCCTTTATATTCATTAACCGGGTGACTTTTAGGATCATCTGAAGCTATATCATGCACCTGTACTCGGGATATCAAGGTATCTAACCAAGAGAATAAGTCATGAATTTCATCTGAACTCCTCTTCTTGCTCATCTCGGTAACAGCTAGTGCATCATTTGTGCACCTAGTAACCTCTTGCCTAAGGAAAGAAATTTCTCCATCCCGCTCTTGTAGTTGGGACTGAAGCTTCTCAACCTCAGATAGGAGACTTTCAGAGAGATAATGAAGTTCATCAAATTTGCTCACAGTAACAGAAAGCTTCTTCAAAGCCTTGGCGCGAGAAGCTTCGAGGTTCTCCAAGTCTTTATTCTTCTGTTGCAACTCATTTTCCAGATTGCCAACTTTGTTGGCAAGATCTTCCATTTCAGCCTCCTCTGCATCAAGGGCTTGCATAAGTGCCTCGGTTTCTGCAAGCAAATAATGAATTAGAATTAAAATGGAGCCTTCTACAAGGGCAGTCGTTAGTCTAGGATGAAGCCAATTATGATACAAAACTGACCTTGTACTTTTGAAGCTAGTGCATCTGTCAGTGAGTCAACTTTCTGCTGCAATTCTTTGGAGTTAGTTTCCTGATCTTGTAGTTCCTTCATTCTCTGTTCCAATACCCTGCGCTCCTCTTTCATTACATCCAAATCCCTCTGGGAATCATGCAGTTGCACCCTTTCTTTCTGAAGGTCATTTAAATAATTCTTTGCATTAGTTTCAGCTTCCTTTATCTGATTAACAAGCTCCACACATATTCTGTCTCTTTGGATGTCCTTCTCCTGGAGCTCCTTCTGTAAATTCAATATGGTACTCTTCATCTCCCTCTGGCCAACTTCCAAAAGTTCACTTTGCATGCTGATGAGATCTCTAACAACCAATAATAGTCTGCCACCTGTGCCCCTGACACCTTCCTCATTAAAAATGTTAATGTTATCAGTGAAACTATTCCCTCCTTCAATACGTACTTGAGACTTCAAGTTCCTTTCTGGAGATCTAGATGCCAAAGCATTTCCACCGACGTGCTCCTTCCAATTTTCAATCTCTGAAATTGCACTAGCACAGGATTCATGAAGCAAAGTAATGTTTCCTCCCAAAATATGTATTTCTGACTCTTTCTCTTTCTCAATCAATTCAAACTTCTGTACATACTTCTTCATAGATTCACAGGACTCCTTGTGAGAAGTATATTCTCTACGGACATTCATCACTACTTCAGATAACCAGGAAGCTTCTTCTTGTAACAAATGTGAATGGTTGTGAAGCTGCTGCCTGAGAGAACCAATTTCGGTCATGAAAACCTGCATTTGAAAAGCAACATTCTGCTCAGGCATCTTCTTATTCACTGAGAAAGAACTCCTCAACAACAGTAATTTATAGTGTCATGAAAAGAATACGTAAATTACACCACAAAAACATGAAGGATAGTACTGAATAAAAGAAAATGACTTTCTCCTCACAGCATGTTAACAAGTCTTTAAATGCTCAAGTCCCTGCACAAAGATAGAACTGACCAAGAAATATATTTGACTTTCTCTTTGCAAAAGGGTATGCCATAAACTGTGAGCATGTTCAAAATAACAACTGACCCAGCAGTATATTCCAGTTTCTTACAGTAATAACCACTTTACCTTGTTCTCTGATGCTCTCGACATAAGCCCACTAGGGAAGCTACTAGGAAATAGAGCACTCATATCAGGACTGCCACCGGATTCCGAAAATGATTTAATCATAGTCTTCACGCTGTGCAGAACTTCCAAGTCTTTGGAGAGAACATCAGCCATTTCTCTTTCAATGGCTGATAGGTCCTCTCTCATGTTGTCCACTCCAGATTTTAACATCATAATTTCAGACAACTGCCTGTTTTTTTCCTCAGAGTGTATGTAAGATAGCTTTTCAACATGTGCAAGTGCTTCAGATTTGTCAATTTCAGCTAAATCTTTTTCCCTGGAAAGCTCTGAAAGCTGCTGAACAGCTTTTGCTAGCTCCTCTTGAAGGCCATCATTTCTTTCTTGAACTTCATTCAACTCTGCAAGCAGTAGCTCAGCTGCTCTTTTTGATTTTCTTGATTCTTGTGCGAGGGCATCCATTCCGCTGCGTAGATCATGCAAGTATTTCCCTATTTCCATTAGCTTCTCAATTGGACTTCCAGAATTAGATGCAAGCCCGATATCAATATCATCCAAAGCTTGCAGAATACTGCTCCAGCTACCTTCCTTTTCCTGCAAACAGCGTTCAGTTTCTGCCAGGCGATCCCTGAGGGAAGTATTTTCAGATTCCATAACTTGTACTCTTTCTTGGGCAGTGCACAAGCTTTTGATCCGTTCTTCATATTCGGAAATAACTTTTTCCTTGAGCTTGGCACCTGATTTCAGGCGTTCAACCTCAGCATTTAGTTCTTGAATCACTTGCTTCATGCCATCACGCTGTTGCACTAAGGACCTCCCCTTTGTGACGGCCAAATTTAACTTCTCTCTCAAAGAAGCTGATTTCTGTTCCTCATGATTAAGTAGATCTTGCAATTCCTTCTTCTTAATTTCCAATTCTTCGACATCATGGAGTAAGGACTGATTGTTCAGCATGCATTGATCTTTCTCCTCCTTCAACAACATCAATTCACCCATAGAATCTTCCAGCTTTTTGCTCAGGCTCTCTACATCCTCAGAATCCCTTGCAGTTTGGGAAAGCTCTCCTTTTTCAGAGACATGCACATCAATGGGATCAACATAAACAGCCTTCTCAGAGGAAAATCCTTTATAATTCTCAATGAGCTTCTTCAACATTTCTTCAAAATATTTGAAACCTTCCTGACTAATTACCACATTTTCCGTTGAAGAATCCTGAAGAGCATCTTCAGCCAATTGCTGCAACCTTCTAATTGCATCCTCAGTACGACGGATATCTTCTTCCAACTGAAGCTTCTTTTCATGCAAAATACTTACTTCATTTTGAAGATTCTCATATTGAATTTTGAAATCAGCTGCCTTCTTTGAGTTTTCCTCATTATCTTGACTCAGTATCTCCAAGTCCTTTGATAGGGTTTCTCTTTCTTCTTCCAACTGAAGCTTCTTTTCATGTAAAACACTTACTTCATATTGAAGATTCTCATTTTGAAATTTGAAATCAGCTGCCTTCTTTGAGTTTTCCTCATTTTCCTGACTCAGTATCTCCAAGTCCTTTGATAGGATTTCTTTCTCTTCTTCCAACTGAAGCTTCTTTTCTTGCAAAATACTTATTTCATATTGAAGATTCTCATTTTGAATTTTGAAATCAGCTGCCTTCTTTGAGTTTTCCTTATTATCCTGACTCAGCATCTCCAAGTCCTTTGATAGGGTTTCTTTCTCTAAGCCAGCCTGGTGTAAGGCCGCCTCCAGCTCAGATATTGTTCTTTGTGAGTCTTCCACATCGGCAGTGAGGGATGCACAAAAATTCTCCAAGTTATTAATCTTCTGCTGGAGGGAATTACAATGGTTCTGAGCTTCTGATAATGTACTTTGCAACCATTGAATCTTATCTTCAGGCTCCATCGATCGCAGTTGTGAAGGTATTAATACTCTGTCCAGAATTTCTTCCCACCGCAGCACAAGGTTATTCCTTTCCCTTAATGATTGTTCAAGCATCTCATTATGCTCCGCCAACCCATAAAATTTGTTCTGCAATTCCTCATATCTTCTTCTTAAGTCATCACCAGAATCAGGGTTTGCCTGTATATCTTCTTTCAAGCCTTCCACACCAACAAATCCAGCATCCGTATATGAACCTCCTCCTACTGCACCTCTCCGATCCCAGTCACCAAGAGGCAAAGAGTTACCTCCAACTGATTTTGCTAACCAATCTATCTTTTCAATTGTATCTCGGGAATGGAAGTGCTCTGGCAGCTCTAGATCTTCTAATATTTCTTCTATTCTCTGAAGAACAGAATCTTTAAGAAGAAATGACTCCCTTAGTGCAGTGGCGGAGTTGCGAATGTATGAAAGCTCAGATTCTAGAGCTTCCATACGCTCACCTGCTTCAGAGTAGACTTTTAATTTTGTCTCAAGTTCACGAAGCCTGGCATCTTTAGATAGTAACTCCTGCGAGCATTTCTCCAGTTCCTTGGATGTCTCAGCTAAGGACTGCTTGAGACTGTCGCGCTGAGAAATCAAACCTTTCCCCTTCGTAACTGCTATACTTAGCTTCTCTCTAAGGGATGACACCCGCTGCTCAGACTGTTCATGTTCAGCAACTTTCTCTTGTACTTTAGTATTAAGAGCAATAAGATTTTCCTCTGCAGTCTTCAAACTTTGCCTGACAACAAGATTTTCATTTTCATATTCCACAAGAACAGAGTTTAAGTGTTCCACTTGTCCACGCAAGTCAGTTAATTGCATTTCCAGAGATGTCGATAAACTAAGGCCCAGGCTAGCTTCTTCGTATTTCTGAACGAGTTGATTGATCAGAGACTCCAGGCGTGAAACAGGTTCGTCCGCATCCATCTCTATCCCCTCCAGACTCACTGATTGTTCAATCTTTTCAACCAACTTCATGAAAGCATCTGACTTAAGACATTTATTGTCCAGTTCATCAATCTCTCTTGCTCTGGTTATTAACTCTGCATTGAGTTGTTTATTTTCAGTCTCAAGCCGCAATCTATCGCCAAGAAGCCATTTTAGTTGGCCCATGAGGGAATAAAAAACATTAGGATGTAAAAGAGCAAGCACTCTGTCATCTACCAAAACATGCTTCATATCATCTAGGCTGTACCCAGATGTTCTCACAAGTTCACTGAGTTCATCATAGAGTCTCTGCAATGTATTTAAGGCCATATCATGCTTAGCCGATATTTCCTGACAATTCCCTTGAGCAGCTTCAAGTTGTCCACGCAGACCTTCAATCACTTC
The DNA here is from genome assembly GCA_034509725.1 of Sesamum angolense. NCBI lineage: Eukaryota > Viridiplantae > Streptophyta > Magnoliopsida > Lamiales > Pedaliaceae > Sesamum > Sesamum angolense. The sequence continues at coordinate 2,684,007 of JACGWL010000013.1, forward strand.
ACTGGCTTGATCAACAGAAGCAGCAACACAGCCAACAACGTCAAGGTTGCTATCTCGGCCGACCCATGAGCTGGTGTAAAAGGTCTTGACAGTAGAATCCAGCACACCAACTTTCCGAAGAACCTGAGCGAAAACAGAATTCCATTCTTCTTCAAGAATTGATTCCCTGTCAGCCACTTCTGCAAGGAGAGTTTGCACTTGATTGGAAATAGAAGCAACCATCTCACCTGAATCTCTACTAATTCCGTCCAATTGGCTTTGCAGCTCACTAATTTTGGCTTGAAAGTCATTCAGCTTCCCTCTAAGTTGAGTATTCTCCGACTTCAGAACCAGTTCTTGCTTCTGCAGGAAATCACATAAACTGAGAAGTTCACCCTCTTTTGCAACAGCATGATAGATATTGTCTTTCATAGCTTCACAGAGAACCATAAGCTCTATATTTGCTTCTTCCACCTGATCAGTGTGCTCTCTCAGAGAATTATACTCATTCCTGTCCCTTCCAGCAGCATCAGTAATTAGTTTACTCTGCATTACTCTAAAGAGTTCACAGGCATTTGCAGCATCATCAAGCAATTTTCTCAGCAACACTCTTAGATTTTCTGTCGCCATTTTGGTTCTTGTGTATGAATCTTCAGTTGTTTGGTATTCAGATGGAGGGTTTTCTGGATCTTGGGAATCAGCATGGCCCTTTGACTCAAATGTGTGAATTAATCTTGACACTGCAGGGGTAGCAACTTTATCAACTCTACTCGAGGAAGTTGACTGGAAGTGCATATTTGCAATTTCCTTCTCAAGTTTCTGCATTACAATTTCTGCATCCTCGAGGTTCCGGTTTAGTGCTATAAATCCAAAGGAATCATTAAACTCATCCACTTTCAGCTGTTCCAGAGATGTTATATCAGATTTAGGCTTCTGCAACAAAGAAATGTTAGTTTCAACACCTCGATTAGCCACTTCCTCAAACTGAGATGATAGTTTCTTCTGATCAGGTTCTTTCACTTTAAACTTGTGCAACTCTAAATCAGCCTTGAGGATTTTATTTTCTTCAGTGAGTTGATTAATGCGAAATGTTGCTTCTTTCAGGTCATCCACAGCCTTACTGCATTCTCCTTGCACACCTGCTTCCGAAATTTTGATGTCCTCTAACTCATGAGATTTCTTTTCATACTCGCTAAAAATACTTTTATTCTCTTCTTCAAGCTTGTTTCTCTCCTCTTTCATACACATAAGAGACACATTCAAGTTGGAGATCTCATTTTGAAGAGTAACAATCAAATCTTTGTGGTCCATCAACTCTTTCGACATTTTCTCAATCTGATGGGCCACTAACACTTTCTCCTCTTCAAGCTTCATTCTCTCTTCTGATAGAGATGTTAGATTCAGATTTAAATTTTTGTTTTCTGCCTCAAGAGCTTCTACTGTATTCTTAAACTCTGCCAAGTTGGCAAGCAATTTACTATTCTCGCGAACCATCGAATCATTCTCCTCCTCGAGTCGTCTCCTATCATCCCTTAGCAAAGTTTGAAGTGACTCTACAGAAGCTTTGGAGTCAGCTAATTCTTCTGTCATTTTCTCATTCTCAAGCAAAATAATTCCCTTCTCCTCTGTAAGTTTATTTTTCTCTTCAGTCATCGTTTTAAAACTCCCATTCAAGTTTTCATTTTCAGTCTGCAACACTTCCACCAAATTCCTGCAGTCAGCTAGCTCCAAAGATAGACTTGAGACTTCCCCTTGTGCCATTTCAAGTTTACTCTGTAACTCATTAACTTTAGCAGCAAAACCCTCTACCTCAGGTTTTGAAAAGTGAAGCTGCTTCTGGATCTCTTCCTTCTCTTCAACAACCTTCTGAAGTTCATACCTAGATTGCACAATTTCTTCAGCAAATATCTCATTCTTCCCTTGAACTTCAATCAGTGAATTGTTGACCGCAGAGATTTCATCAATCAACTTTTGTTCTTCGGAAAGCTGTATATGAAATGCATCCATTGAAAAACTTGTAACATATAACTGTTCTTTGAGCCTCTCAAAAGCATCATTGGTAACTGATGCATAGACTTTCCTTTTGTCTATATCTCTAAACCTCTCTAGTAATGATTCTCTTGACATGAACAAGAACCTGAATTCATCTTCATCAAGTATTTGTAAGATATCTGCAAGCTGGGAAAGTTTGATCAAACCTCCATCTAATACAGACGATAAATCTACTTGTTTGCAGCTCAAAGATATTGCAGTGTCATTATCTTGGAACTCAGAAAATTTTTCGGCACCACCAGAGCTCGCCTCCTGAATGCTTTCATTGTGTAAACCATCATGACCACCTGATACATCAAGCATTTCTGTCTTCTCTTCATTTGATAAACCAGACAATATCCCTTCTCTCTGCTGACAAGTCACCGTAGAACTTACAGTTGACACCAAGCCAGGGTCCGTTAAAGGAACAGTGTCAACAGCTTGGCCATGCATCTTCTGAGCTTCTTCTGCATCATTCACAACAATCTCAGTTATTGAAGCATTGTCAGTCTTGCTGGGTTGTGTGGCAATGAGGGTTTCCTCCTTTGCTGGAGTATTCCCTAAATCAGCTCTCATATGGTCTCCAGAAGTTTCACTGATATCATTTGAAGAAAGACTACCATCTATCTCAAGCTGTGTCATCATGCCCTTATTAATTTGATCTCCACTGGAACTGCCAACTTCCTGCATTGCCCCTACCCAAAAAATTACACAACTTTAGACTCCAGGAGCCAAAAGGGAGGGGGAAAAGAAAAGGAGTAAAAGAGAGAGAGAGAAAATCAGAGTTGAGTCAGAGTCAAGAGTGAAGGCACAAACCTACATCTGTTACCTGCTCTTCCCCATGCTGCCTCTCCAGCTCATATGAATAATAAATGGGCACAGATGCACTGGGATCTGCAGACACTCTAAGATTCATTGGATCTGAGGAACCAGGCTCATCATATTTCACATCCTCACGAACAAAAGAAGATAATACACCTTGCTCGGGGACCCCAGTATGAACATCAAGGCCATTCCTGGCACTTTGATTCAACCTGGTCTCACCCACTCCAGAACCCTCTAGTGGAAATTCATCAGCCACTGCAAGCGATGTTACTTCAAGAACACCAGACTTTGCTGAAAGTTCACCACAGGCAGAGGTAGCACCACTTGCCACTGGATCCACTCTACAAGTGGACTCTGATAAAGTAATAGTATCATTGGCATCATGTGTGGATCTTTCTTCATCTGCAGCACGTTGCTGTGTAACTGCTGAAGCTGAAACTGCTGATTCTGCTTCAGCTTCAGCTTCAGCAGCAGTGCCCACTGTTATATCACGCCCAGCTTTACCAGCTTTACCTGAAGATTTACTATTATTCCCTTTGCCATCCTTCTTCTGCCTGAACTGTTGAAGCTGACAGAAGATTGAACATGTCAACCTTAAAATATATGAAAGACAACTCTGAGAATACTAATATCTCAACTCTGTCTAGTTTTAATAAATACACCATACTTAGAAGAAGGGTTAAATTCCTTAAGACATCCATTCATGGATTAGGAACCATCAAAATCGTTGGGGAAATATATCCAAATGAGATTCTGGACACTCAAAGTCATTAATTCTTCATTAATAAATTTAAGAAGTGCTCTATTATCTGAGGATAAGTGTGAATTTATCCTTGACTCATGTTTACTTATAAATAATGAAAATGAACTTTAAAAAGTTTTGGCATGGAACAACAAATTACAACCACTACAAGCAGAATTATTTCAGGGAAATGTCAATCAGTTGGGGCAAAAACATGAATTATTAAAACTTCAATATAGTTGGTTTCAGAATTAAAGGCCATCATCAAACGTTCAAGGACTTAGTATGAAATGCAAACATTTTACCAGAAAGTTATACAAATGACCTTTATGTATACTTGCCCATCTAACTCGTTCTCATAACATGTATACTGATTATTGCTGGCATTCTAGCATATGCAAAGAACAAAATGTATCCGTACACCCATCGTATAAAAAAATTTCTAAGTATGTTTATTGTACAGTTCTAAACCATCTTCTGGTGAAATTGACAACAAAATCATGTATAAGGAATCACATATTGCAGGAAAAATCCTTACCGCATAATACCAAAAGAGGAAAAAAACAGAAGACTGAAGAGTAAACTGAACTGCATAGTCGGTAAGTATAAGAATCCCATTGCAACAAACGCATAAGAGATTGAAGTTCAACATTTAACCAATATTTAGCTTCATCCATGCGCCGACATAACTTATAAAGAAAATACTACAACCGCCTATATATTGAAACAAAAAAGAAAAGCTTTTCTGGTGGCGGGTGGGGAAACGCGGCTACCTTTTTCCGGCCAGCGGCGAGCAGATCGGTGCGGTTCTTACTTTTGTCCATCCAATCAAATTCAATCCGCTCTCAATACTTCTCTATAACCATTAGGTTAAATAGATCGCCACTCTAAAAACCCCAATATTGAGAAAACAAAATCAATCAACCATGAATACAACGCAAAGACGGTAACAAACTGCAGAGAAGAACAAAAATCGGGTTGCAATGGAGGTCAATGCAAAATCAAAACATAGAATCAAGAGGATAGAACACGTACCCGATTGAACAGTGGTCGGGTGAGGTGGGGGTGGGGTGGAGTAGAATTGAGAAATCAGTCGTCTTAGATCTGAAGCAACGTTTTTTTTTTTTTTTTTTTTTTTGCCTTTTCTGTTACCATCGGGTGCTTGGCCCAGCTGCAGCAGTTATGTTTGGTATAGCTATGTTTTTAGAGCTCATTTTTCTTTTTTTTTTGGGAAAAATATTATTTTGGAAATATTTCAAAAAGTGTATAATATGTCTCTGGTGAGTTGAAATTTTTGGTTGATGAAAACGACGTATTGATTTACACCTTATTCGGTGGATCAAAATTCAAATTTATAGTAAAATAAAATAGTATTTTTAATTAGTCGATAATACAATTAAGAATCTCTATCCAGTGCCTTATTCGTTAAGGAAAAAAAAATTATAAATTGGGTTTAATTGAATCGAATCAATTACATGATAAGTATGATACACTTGTTAGATAATTTGTCACTTTTTCTTGAACAATGCAACACTCATACATCAAGTGTATTATAATTGACATATAATTAGTTTAAATTTGACTAAACTCGATTCTGGATTATAATTTATTGTTCTTTAAGATGGCTTAACCTCCTCGTATTCATCGAACTGGGCAAGTTTACGACACCCAGATCGTTATGCTTATTGGAGTAGCTCCCAACTAAAATCGTCGGAAACTTTAACTAACTTCAAGTTATAAGGTAATTGATCTGACAGAAGTAAGTCTATTACTCTTTAGAAACAGCTGATGGGCCATATGTTGGCTAATAGATGACGACCTACTGGGCTTTCATATAAAAGGCTAAACTGCGTATTCAACTGGGCCTTTTGGTTTGAATTTTCAGTTTAATGGGTTGGACTCTGGAATGGGCCATAAAATTCAACAAACTTTAATTTCTTCTTTTTTTTTTTTCAAAAAAATTAATAATATAATCCCAACTCTGAATATAAGCGTTTTTATATTTTGATGCTGCGGAAAAAAAATCATAATTATTTATTGACTAAAGGAAGTAGTAAATTCAACTATTATTGTCACTGAATAAATATAATATTTAATTATAATTAAAATAAATATTTATAGTAAATAATAGTTAATTATGAACCATACCATGGTTGTAATTAACTGCGATTTTTGCGAGTATGACAAAAGTATATGTCGTGGCTCATACCTATAGTAAAAAATATTTTTCATGGTGGATGAATTAAATTTTTATATCGATTTTATTCGATTATAATTGATAATTTTTATTTACCAGGATTTTTAGTTCATATTTATTAAAAACATAGACAATGATCGTGCCATTAATTTATAAAGGCGTTGATTCTGCGACCAATAGAGGGACAGTTTCGTATGAGATGATGATGCCCCTTAACTTAATCTTTTTATGCTTGTTTAGTTTCAGAAAACCTAGCTAATCTATATATTATTTTGCCCAAAAATTAATGTTCTTACCTAATTCTGTTGTATGGGATTAAGAATCCAAATGTTGCACGCATTCATTGATTGTAATTTAAGGAAAATTCTCATTTGAATCGGGTTTGGTTGAACTTGAATCAATTATATGACAAGTATAATACATTTATCGTGTGATTAGTATACAATTTAAAAAAAAAATTGATCGATCACATAGCAAATGTGATACAGTTACTATGTGATTGGTTTGATTATCCTCTAAAAATTTTCCATAATTTAATATATTAAAGTTTGAAAATTGTAACATGCCATGTGAGTCATCTGATCAAATGTAGTTGAAGTATTAAAGAGAGAAAATTATGCAAGGAAAAAATAAATAAAAATAATTAAACTATCACAATTTGGTATGCATGATTGTGACACTTAAAGTCCAGACCTGACAACAAAAGTAATTAAATCTCCATACTCCCAACTCTATAAAAACATGAGACAGGTCTTTGCTAGCAATGCCAGAAATTAAAATGGATAAGAGAGAAGAAAACAGACAGAAACCCCACTGTCTGCTCCTGCCTTATCCTCTCCAAGGTCACATAAACCCTATGCTCCAATTCTCTAAGCGTTTATCACACAAAGGAATCAGAATCACCTTGGCAGCAACAAAGTACTTGTTCAAGACCACGCAGCAGTTTTCGGGCTCCATCTCCGTCGAGACATTCTCGGATGGTTTTGATGAAGGCCAAGGAGATGTTGAACTAGACCCTTACTTGGCTAGGTTTGAACAGGTTGGAACAGAAACCCTGTCCGAGCTGCTGGACAAGCTCAGGGACACGGGTCGCCCCGTTGATTGTGTAATTTACGACCCGTTTCTCCCGTGGGCTGTTGTCGTGGCCAAGAAGCATGGATTAGTCGGAGCTGCATTTTTCACTCAATCGTCCTCCGTGAATAGCATTTACTACAACGTGTATAAAGGGCCGTTGAAAGTTCCTCTGTTGGATAAGGAAATTGTTGTCACTGGATTGCCACTATTGGACATCTCCGACGTGCCTTCCTTTTTGCGTGATCAAGATTCGCATCCCGGGTCGTTGGAGTTGGTCCTGAATCAGTTTCGGAATGTTGAGGAAGCTGATTTTGTTTTTGTCAATTCCTTCTATGAGTTGGAAGAAGAGGTACTATTTTCCGTCTGTAAATTAATTACGTGACAAGTGTAACTAACGATTTTTGAACTAAAATGTCCAAATTCTTGAAATTTAGGACACTTCACTTTGTCAAACAGCTATTAACTCCAACTTTGAGCATTCAATTTCAGGTGACGGATTGGATGGCAAGAATTTTGCCAGTTAAGACGATCGGACCAACTACCCCATCTATGTACTTAGACAAAAGGCTGATGGAGGACAAAGACTACGATCTTAGCATCTTTAAGCCGGTCAATTCTTGCATGACATGGTTAGAAGAACGGACGAATAAATCAGTTATTTATGTGTCGTTTGGTAGTATGGCAGAGTTGAAAAGGGAGCAAATGGAGGAATTAGCACAAGGGCTAAAAATGACCAATAAGTACTTCTTATGGGTGGTTAGATCATCGGAACAATCCAAACTTCCTAAAAGTTTCGTACAAGAGACACGTGAAAAAGGACTGATTGTGTCATGGTGTCCACAGTTGGAAGTTCTGGCCCACGATGCGATAGGCTGCTTTGTCACACACTGTGGATGGAACTCAACGCTGGAGGCACTGAGTCTGGGAGTCCCGATGGTGGCAGTGCCATGGTGGAGCGACCAGAGCACGAACGCAAAGTTAGTGATGGGTGTTTGGAAGATGGGGATCAGGGCACGTCCGGACGAGAAAGATATTGTCGGGAGAGAGGAGATATTGCGGTGTATAAAGCATGTGATGGAGGGAGAGGGAGGAAAAGAGGTAAGAAAGAATGCAACAAAATGGAGGGACCTAGCTAGAAAGGCAGTTGATGAGGGTGGGAGTTCTGATCGAAACATCGAGGAGTTTGTTTCTACATTGGAATCCATTGCTACTAAGTGAACAAGCATTGTCCGATTATGACAAAATTGTGCTATCTACGGGTGAAGATGTAATAAAAATCCTCTAGGTAAACTGCTCGATCAAGTTGAAATTTTATGTCACGGGTTTGTTTACACAAGCAAGTACAGCAACCAGCTGTATTCCTTGTTCAGTAATAATAATTAGGCAACACTGCAGGGGAAGTTGGCTGCAAGTGTTTAGTTTCGAACATTTCAGAGTGTCGGCGAGGTAGAGTGCATTTTAACCATTGTAAATGTAATAAATTCAGAAAAACATCTTGTCCCATTCAAACTTATCACGTCTCATGTTTTCTCAGTACAATTAGAAAAGATGTAATAAAGGCTTAATTCCATTTGTGGTCCAGTGTATATGGGTGTTGAGAAATTATCGTTATTGAATATAAGAAAAAAGAAATACACAAATTTAACGAGGTTCGGTAATGTATCTACATTTTTGGGACCAGTGCGACTGTAGTATTTTATTTCTTATAGAAATTCACGTTTTTACTAGGTTACAAATACATCATATATATAGACTACGTAACTTATGGTACATTTACCAGCATCTGTCTTATCTCTGGTGTAAAAGTCATACTTAACAAAAGGGTTGACAAAATAGTAACTCTATATATAGAAGTGAAATACAATTTCGATTTTTTTTTGTTGATAATTGCCGACCATCAGAAGTTTTAAGTGGCAGGAATCTGCTGATTGGTACAAATTTAAGCTTTTTTCAATAGGGGCTTGATGATATGTGCATGCCCAAAAACGGCCCAAATAAAAAACTCTAGTCCAACAAATCATAAATGGATCAGGCCCAGAAATGCAACTGACCCAGACGACCGTTCCAGCCCAGATGGCGCACGAGCAGCCCAACCAGATTAAGGCATGTTGTCTCAGCACAAGAGTCATAGGCCAACTGCACTCCTAGTCAACTCAAACTCCCACTCTACCTGACATACTCCTCGAATCCAAGCCCGGACTCTTATCCGCCCAACCACCCCCGACGATTTCGGAGGTCCTAACTACACTTCTTCAAATCTAGGACTCTCCGCTATAAATATGAGGTCCCCTCTTCAAATCGGGACCCCTCCCAGGTTCTTTAGACTCAATTTTATCTCTTACTAAATTCCAGCACTCTAACAGCATTTATCTGTTGCTTATATTATTCTTTTTTGCACATCATTTTATTTCATTAACCGATCACTGACTTGGGCGTCGGAGTGCTAACGTGTTTCTTGCAGGTCCCCTCTATTGCACTTGCATTATTTCGTGGCCCAACTATTTGGATCAATCCAATGGACTTGTGTGTTTTCGGACGTATAAAAAATATATTTAAATTAAAATAATAATTTAACTTAAGAAATAATTTATAATATTATAAGTGATTTTTATTTATATTCATATAACTTTTTAATATTAAAAATAATTTTTTGGTATATTAATTTTTGTATTATTATTTGTTAATTTAAAATATGTATACATTAAAATCGAATAAAAGGGACAAATTGGATGTTTGTCCACTTCAAAAAACCTCAAAAGCGGCAAAAAATAAGAAAAAATCACACAACCGATCGTGTGGCTCACTCTCTATTAGTTTTTAAATGATAGGGGGTATTTTGTTGTATTTTAGATAATACAGGGATGTTTTACCTATAAATATAACACATGGAAATTTCGCACTATTTTCTTAAAATACAGGAGGTATTATGAAATTTACCCTATTAATTTTTGTCCAATATAATCACTCAAATATGTATGGATATGTTTATGACTTAACCTAAAACTAGCATAAATTTTGCGGATTGAATTTTCTTTTTCTAAAATCATATCACATCTTTATTTACTTAATATATATATATGTATATATAAACAATTATATGTGTATATGTATATAATTTTTGTAAAATATTAAAATAAACAATATAATTTTTACACATATGATTAGTGTATATTAAATGAAATAAAAGATAAAATCAGACAATTACAAAAAATTTAGTAAAGTGCCAATACCTATCACAAGCATTCTTTTCTTTTTATTTTCTTTTCTCTTATATAATTAAATAAAAATAATAAAAACTTAAATATGCACACACATATCGTGCTTTGACCTGCTACCAACCTACCATTTTGAAAATGTATTCTTGCAAGGTAACTCAATTTTAATCCTATGGGATAGGGTGATTGCTATTTTTTATACTGTATGAATTAATTTGCATAATTAAATTTATAATTTAATTATGTCATATTCAAATTATATGTAAGTTTCCAACCAAATTGGCTAGAAATTGACTACAATTATCAAAATTTTAAAATATTTTAAAATTAAATTACAAAAATTAATTCATACAGAATAAAACATATCATTTCAGTTCAGTGCAGAATTAAAAATTATAATTTTCCCCGCAAATCTCAATCATTCCGCGATGGGTTGCCTTCTTCTTTTTTTTTTTTTTTTTTTTTTTTTTTTTTTTTTTGGAAAAGGATGGGTTGCCTTCTTCTAAACTTGACATTATTAGGTAGAATTAGGTGACATAAACGCAGAATAATCCATTGACAATTAGACTTTTATTAGTTGAAAATCACACGTCTTTGTCCTCTCAAATTATTATAAATTATTAATGTGTGTGATATGCAATTTCAATACTGTCGATACATACAATTGAATAGTAAGAGTTGTTGGCTACTGTACAGTATGAGTTATTGTTGTTGAGCAGAATGCGATTATTGTAACAGTATTTGTTAGATAATGATGTTGATAGAAATGATTGTAATTGTAATTGATTGACTTTAATTAATAATAATTTATCGCTCTTACTTTTTTTTTATATATATATATATATATATATATATATATATAATAGAGTAATTAGATGTGACACCAGTTATAATACTCAATTATTGACATTAAAACCAAAATTATATATAAGATTAATAAATTGAATTTTATTTTTTAAAATAAATGTGAGGCACGGAAATATAAATTTAATTGACGAGTTCAAGTATGAAAATGTTCACAAGCGACTTTCCTACAATTCAGATCAATCATATGGGGAACATAATTATTAAAATAATAATCCATGTTTATTTTAGTTGACAAGATTGAATAATCACATTAGTATAATTTAATAACTTGTTTATTTATACTAATATAAAAAGAAAACTCCTTAACCACTCACAAATGGAAGTTATCGTGACACCGCCGCACCATTTTTTTGAAATTCAAAATTAGTTTTTTTATTATCTACTCTATCTATCTGTATTTATATCTTCTAGATTTATATTTAAACTATATAGAAAAAAAAAGTCATTGAACTAATAATATAACTAACTTATTCAAGTTATTAAATTTTATTTTAACTGATAAATAGTTTCTTTTTTTTTTAAATTTAATATATTGATTTATATATTTTACTCTTATATAATGTATCTTATATAATGTATTGTGGCAGAAACGACGTGCCACAATAACTAGTTTTAAATAATGGGACCCAATATAAAGGATCAAGCCCGACTAAAATTACTATTTTACTCTAATAACTCATCCCATCAAAATTGGGCTATCGGAGGCAATTATACTAATATGTTTACGATCTATAATAATTTTGATTTTTTTTAATTTAATTAAAGTTAATTCCGCAAAATATTTAATCGAGAATCCAAAATAAACGGGGTCTTAATTGATAATTTAAGAAATGTATATTAACACAAAATAATTAGAAAAAAATTTATATTTACCTTTGACTCATTTATTATTAAGTTATTGCATGTCAAATAATTTTTTATGATCAGATTCTCCTCATATGTATTCACGCATTGATGCATGTGATATGAGGAGGTATATCTTTACCGATACAATGATAGTCTAGTCCGAAAAAAATTATTTGACCTGTAACAAATCAATAATCAATCAAAGTAAATTTCATTCAGTTTTTTTTATATAAAATAAGCAAATTGACTAATAGCGAGACTTATTTGTTATACGAAAACAAACCTCAGGGTGCTAGATGTAATTTCAAAAACTACAGATGGTCTACATACAATTACACTAAACTTCGAGGGAAGAGAGTGCAATTATCTATAAAATTAACTGAGACGAGTCAGGGATCCAGAATGACTACATTGACTGATCACCGAGCAAAAAGACGCTTTATGCATCATAGAATATAGAATAGATCGAGGTTTATTTATCCTGTTGCCTGCTTGTCAGGCTAGATTCCATCCGATCTTCTTTGACTGCTTATATACATAATTAGTTAACCCTTCCCCATTGGACTCTTAGCTCTTTAAAGAAGATCTTACTATACTCAACTACTCCTAACCGATACTTCTATCGGATCATCATTTTGCTAGAAAATTGCACATGACTTAATTAAATTATAATTTTAGTTTTATAATTTAAGAGGTATTGACATTTTTAATTCTATAACTTAGAAAAGTTAATATTATTTGTCCAAGACGAATTAATTTACTACCCTTAGCAATTATCATCTTTTAAGTTTGTCCACGTGGCATCATATTATTGATGCAATAGGAGATGGAATATGATATGGGAGTAGAGGATCCCAAGCCGTAAATTTTGACAAATGTATCCCTTTGTCATCCATACCAATACCATAGATGATTGGAATCTGATCATTACTCAAAAATGGAGAACGAGAATGAAGCCCGAAAACCTCATTGTTTAGTTCTATCATTTCCACTCCAAGGCCATGTAAACCCTCTGCTCCAATTCTCCAAACGTCTGCACCACAAAGGACGAACTCGAATCACGCTAGCCCTCACCAGCTCCTTCCTCAAAACCGCTCAAGATTTCCCGGCGTTTTCGTTCCCGGTGGAAGCATTCTCTGATGGGTTCGACGACGGATTCGACGAGAAGCTCGGACCAGAAGAGACTTACAAACGTGCTTGTGAATTCGGGTCGGCAACTCTGGCGCAGCTCCTGGACAAGCTCCGGAGCTCTGGATCCGCGGTTGATTGCTTGATCTACGACCCGTTTTACCAGTGGGCGCTGGACGTGGCGAAGAAGTTTGGATTGACGGCGGCCATGTTTTTCACTCAGTCAAATTCTGTGAACAGTATTTACTTCCATGCTCATAAGGGGGAGCTGAAGCTTCCGCTTTCGGAGGCTGAGGTCCGGATTCCGGGCGGGTTGCCGGCGTTGAAACCTGAGGATACGCCTTCTTTTATCCGTGATTATGAGTTGGACCCGGTGCGTGCCGGGATGATGATAAAGCAGTTTAGGAATGTGGAGATGGTGGACTGGATATTTGTTAATACCTTTCACGAGTTGGAAAAAGAGGTATTTACATGAAAATAATCTTTTCCCTTTTTTTTTTTTCTTTTGTCTGAGTATCAAATTTGAAGGAATTTTTTAAATTTAATGGACATGATGTGAAAATGTGAGAGACTAAATCCGAATAAATAGCATAGTTGAGGGACTAAACGTAGTATTTACCTTTAATATTGTATCTATAGCAAAATTCAATTTTCTTTAAAAATTCTCACCTAAGGTGATTTTTTTAAAATAAGTGTTATGACGATAAAGGAATTAAGGTATTCAAATTTTGGTAATGTTACATTATGATTTCATACCTATACGTGTATTATATATAGTTTTATATTTAAATTATAATTTAATTTAATCATACTTTTTAATTTGAAAGAGCATACGTATCAACTACTTGTTGGTGTAACACTAATAATGATACAAAAGCGTGATAGACAATTTATGCTGCCGAATTTTAAGAGGTCTATATATATAATTAAACCAAATTTCAAGAGAAACGTTGCAATTATTCTTTATTTTGTCTGTTTTTTTTTTTTTTTTTCCATATTACAAGGTGTGCGATTGGATGGCTAATTTTTTGCCGGTGAGGGCCATCGGACCAACCATACCGTCCATGTACATAGACAAAAGGCTACCGGATGACAGAGAATACGGTATAAGCGCCTTCAAGCCGGTAACTGATCCCTGCATGAAATGGCTCGAAAAACAACCCGATAGATCCGTCATCTACGCATCATTCGGAAGTTTTGCTAGACCAGGAAAGGAGCAAATGGAAGAACTGGCCCTTGCCTTGAAAATGAGCAACATGAACTTCTTGTGGGTGGTGAGAGCATCAGAGGAAGCTAAACTCCCAGAAAACTACAGAGAGGAGACATCGGAAAAAGGACTAATCGTAACGTGGTGCAATCAATTAGACGTTTTGTCACACGAGGCAATAGGGTGCTTCGTTACACACTGTGGGTGGAACTCGACGTTGGAGGCGTTAAGTTTGGGAGTCCCCATGGTGGCACTGCCACAATGGAGCGATCAGAGCACAAACGCCAAGTTTGTTTCGGACGTTTGGAGAATCGGAATCAGGGCTAAGCCGGATGGTAAAGGGATCGTTGGGAATGCAGAGATCGTTCGATGCTTAAAGCATGTCGTGGAGGGAGAGACGGGGGAGGAGATCAGAAGAAGTGCGATGAAGTGGAAGAAATTGGCTAGGGAAGCAGTTGATGAGGGGGGGAGTTCTGACAGAAACATCCAAGAATTTGTTTCTACATTGATGAAATTTTAGATCATTATTGTTATCTGCTTCCTACCTTCTTCATTGTGGTCATTCAGATCTTCGATTGCAAAATGGTATTATATTTTCTATTGCACTTCGCATGTCAACGTTACAATCTTATTCATAACGAGTTTGCACGATTTCAACATCAGAATTTTAAAGATTTTGGGTTTTTTTTTTCTTCATAATTTACGAAAAAATCAAAGCAGCTAATTAGAGCTTCACGTGCTTCTAACATCCTTAGTTTTTTGTAAGAGTTTCAAAAATTAAAATTATTTCTTCCTAAATATTAAAAAATAATATTTTGAACTTAAAAGAATTAAAATAATAATTTGAGTACGAAAAGTAAAATTATCTCATTAACAAATGTAACGCTTACCCTTTTAGTCAGACAAAAATGCCCCTCATGCCTTAACCAATTATATTATTCTCATATATATTTTAGTATTTTACACATTAAATCATCATCAAATTATTTTTTAATTAAAGTTTCTTATTATATATCAAGAATTTAAATTAAAGCTAGAGTATAAATTAAAAAATATAGTAGATACACAAAAAAATATAATATAACCAACAACTCGAATATGCTTTTACACTTAGAAATATATATGCTTAAACAAAAGTTAAATATTTTTTTTAAAAAAAAAAGTGAATAAATATATTTTATTATATTTTTTAAAGAAAATATATTCAAAATACCGATATATAATTAGTCATATTTATCTAAAAAAAATAAATAACTAACAACTTAATCTTATTATCAAATTAATAAAATCATTTCATAATCTTTTCTATATATTAATTATATAATTTATTACTTAACTTTGAATCTGTAAAATATAAAAAATTAAAATATTTAACTCACAAATATATTTTATTTTATTATAATTTAAAAATACTTTTCGATTACAAAATTTTTAATTAAATTTAAAACAAAATTGATAAAAGAAAATTTGTTTAAACTATATATATATATAATATATATATATAATATATAATATAAAAGCGATATTGCCTAAAAAATTAATTGTTAGTTAAAGAGAGTGGATATTACATTAAGAATAGTTTAAAAGGCAAAGTGTATTTTACCCTAATTAACATTATATTTATTACATTAAATAGATCCAACAAATTTTATCACTTCACGTTTTTATTTCGTAAATCGAAATCCCAAAGTCGCGCCGTCTTGCTTATTTACTTGTACTCTGCTCCTTTAAATGGAAAAGGAAAAACTCTCACTCTCACCCACTTAAATTTTATTTTAATTTTCAAATTGATTTCTATTTAATAACCATACGGAAATAGGACCATTTTAGTTAACATCTCATAGTTTTATTTTTTTTATTCAAAGTATATTTATATTTTAATTTTAGTATTCCAAATTTTAATTCATCAAATTTGATACCTAAAATTTATAATGTTCATTTTGTCTGAGTATCCTCCATTAAATTAACCACTAAAATAATTGTTCAATCATATTTTGAAGGAAAAATTAGATGAGAACTTGTCTATATACCATGTTTGGTTGTCATCACGTTCACCACACAAAATAGAGTTGAAAGAGTGGAATTAGAGAAAATTTTACAAAAAAGAAGGGCAAGGAGAAATTCATCTTATTCAAATTTGAGTGGATCAAGGGTCCAAGAAGTTTTTAATGGTAGCTCGATTCTACATTCATGATTCATTCTTTTCACGTAAATATTCTCATTAAAAGAACCCGTACTCAAATTTTAATAAGATGGAAACTGATGTCGATCCTCACCATTTTCGTATTTTGCAAAATCTTCTTCAACTTTGTTTTAACGGTCAACTTAATAGATGATATTCAGACGAATAAAAATCATAAATTTTGGATATTAAAATTGATGAATTAAAATTTTAAGTTACTGAAACTTACAAAGATATATTTAAGTATGAAAATAGAAATTATCGTTCCATCTCATTTCATTTAATTGTTGTGCACTTAGGGGTCATTTTTAGGGTTAGTAATTTCAACCCGAACCCGGAAAATCCGCCTCGGACCCGCCCCGTATGGGGCGGGTCTGGAATGCCATTTTTTGGATTCGGTCGGGTCTGGGGCAGCTAAAACTTGTCCCGGTCGGGTCCGGGGCGGGTTACGGGTCCTGTCTCGAACCCGTCCCATTGGACCCGGCCCCGGTCCAATCCCGCCTCTTTTTTTATTTTATATTATTAACATATACAATATATTATAAAAAAATTATCTTATTATATATATATGAATCCTAAATAAATTTTGCATATACCCAACTATATATAAATATCAAAAATAAAAATTAGTTGATAAAAAATTTAATAATTTAGATGAACATATTTTTTGTCTTATCCAATTCATTTTAGATTGAAAATTATATTAAAATATTTAAATCTAAACTGATATTATTTCTTAAAAAAATATTAATTTAATGTATTTTTTGTATAAATTAATTAGGTCGGGACGGAGTGAAATTTTTAGCATGGCGAGGCGAGGCAGGGGCGGGTTATGGGGCTAGCAAAAATTAAATGAAGCGGGTCTGGTACGGGTCCAGATGGGGCGGGGGCGGGGGCGGGGCGGGTTATTGGGCGGGTCTGGTACGGGTCAGAGACGGATGGGGGCGGGTTATGGGTCTGACAAAAATTAAATGGGGCGGGTCTTGAATCCGGGCGGACACGTACCAGACCCGCCCCATTGCCATCACTAGTCATTTTACATTGAATGCAACTTCATTAATTCTCACGTTATATGTCGGATGTACCTTTATATGTACAAACACCGGAAGATTTCAGTTTGATAAATTATAGGTAAAATTTTTCATAGTTTGATAAATTATGTCTAGCACACTTAAGGTTTGTTTTTATTTAATAAATATGTTATTTTATTAGTCAAATTATACTAAATTTGAAGATATTAACAAAAAAAATTGAATGTAAATTAATATTTACATTCGATTGGCTTATTACTGACTTATTGCAAATCAAATAATTTTTGTTCGGACAAAAGTGTTTGGAAAAAATGAGTTTTAAAAAGAGTTTAATTGAGAAAAAATATTTTTACTCCTTAAAATCTATACTATATATAAAATGAGGGTACCTTTTTGGTGTCTCGCTCAATTTTAATATGTCAATTTTTGTTTTTAATATTTAATTATTTTTTTCTTTTGTCAACTTTTTTATTTTTCTCATTTTCTCAACTTTCCTTTTTTGCTTTTCTCAATCTCTCATATTTATAATTATTTTCTTGTTTTTATACTTTTTAATATTTTATTAATTTAATTAATATACTTTTAAAATAATAATAATTTTTAAAAAAAAATAAATTAAGTATGCACATATATAAGTGTGCCTAGGGTAGAATAGTCAAAATTAAGATATTAATTTTTTTTACGAAAAAATCAAAATAGCTAATAGTTAATTAAAGGTCCCGGACATCCTTAATGTTTGTAAGAGTTTCAAAAATTGAAATTATTTCCAAAATATTCAGAAATAATATTTTGAATTTTTTTTAAAATTTATCATAATTATAATATTTTTATTATTTAAAAAATTATAAATATATTTAAAATTAATTGTCGTAAAATAAATACCTTTCCCGACAGTCTGTATAAAATACTCCATCTATATATCCTGGTAGCGGTGTAGAACGGGAGTGTCATTCCCAACAAAAATGGAGAATGGAGAAGAAAATCCGCAGACGAAAGCTCATTGCTTGATCTTGCCATACCCAATTCAGGGCCATATAAGCCCTATGCTCCAATTCGCCAAACGCTTGCTCCAAAAGGGTATAGAAATCACCCTCGTTGTAACTCAAACATTGGCCACAAACACACTCTTCTCAACAAGCACCATCCCGCTTGAAACCATCTCCGATGGATGCGCCGACTTGCCCGCCGGCACTAGCTACGACGTTTACTTGGCACGGTTTAAGGAATCCGGGTCCAGAACTCTGAAGGAAGCGTTGGTTAGGCTGGCTGATTCTGGTCGGCCTGTGGACTGTATCGTTTTCGACCCGTTTCTCCCTTGGTCTTTGGATGTGGCGAAGGAGATGGGCCTGGCGGCGGCGCCGTTCTTCACGCAGTCCTGCGCTGTGGACCAGATTTACTATCATGCGTTCAAGGGGGAGTTGAAGGTTCCGCTGTCCGGGGAGGAGATTTTGATTCCCGGATTACCGCCGTTGAAGCCGGAAGATATGCCTTCGTTCATGTACGTGCATGGATCCTACCCGCCGCTTTTTGAGATGGTTGTTAATCAGTTTAGCGGCCTTGAGATCGCTGACTGCTTGTTTCTCAACACATTCTACAAGTTGGAAGAAGAAGTATATAGCTCTCTCTCTCTCTCTAAAGTAGTGTTTGTTCGAAGAGATTAATTAATATCTGAGACAATTGATTGATGTTTTGCAGGTGATTGATTATATGGCAAAGTTCTTGCCGGTGAAGACAATCGGGCCGACTGTACCATCCATGTACTTGGACAAGCGGCTACCGGACGACAAAGAATACGGTCTCAACGTCTACAAGCCGGACACTGTGGCCTGCATTGAATGGCTGAACCAGCAACAGCCCGAAACAGTTGTGTACGTTTCTTTTGGAAGCTTAGCCCAATTAGGAGTGGAGCAAATGGAGGAACTGGCATGGGGTCTAAGATTGAGCAACAAGCACTTCTTGTGGTGGTGAGGTCATCTGAAGAATCCAAACTTCCTAAAGATTTTGCACAAGAATCCTCGGAGAAGGGACTGATTGTGTCTTGGTGCCCCCAGTTGGACGTTCTGGCCCATGAGGCGGTATGCTGCTTCGTCACACACTGTGGGTGGAATTCGACTCTGGAGGCGTTGAGTCTGGGAGTCCCAATGGTGGCAGTGCCTCAATGGACTGATCAGGCCACGAATTCAAAGTTTGTGATGGATGTATGGAAGATGGGGGTGAGGGCTAAGACAGACGATAATGGAGTTGTTAGTCGAGAGACGATTGCTAGTTGCATAAAGGATGTAATGGAAGGCGAGAGGGGAGAAGAAATCAAGAAAAATGCCATCAAGTGGAAGGAATTGGCTAGGGAAGCTGTGGATGAAGGTGGAAGTTCCGACAAAAATATTCAAGAGTTTGTATCTAGTCTTAGCTCCAATCGCTTGCCAATCCCTTCTCAGGAAAATATTGAATTGAAATCCTAAACTCACAAATAATTGTATAAGAATCATCACCAGTGAAAATTTCAAGAAGTTTAATGTATATCAAATTCTCCTTCATTGTGAATCGTTAAATCCTATATGAAGACTTCATATTCCATTTTATTACGTCTCCTATTCTGATCTGATGACTTACAATTCGTTCATAGTTAACTCAAAAGAATAGCATGAAATCATTCAAGAGACATTCATAACTTTATATTAGTATTATAAATAACTACAAAGATTAATCACTGCCTAATCTTAATTTATACCAAACATAAATCTTGAAATGAGATCGGAAACAAGGCTCATTCTTCTTTCTAATTCATTCTTACATATCAATCATGTCATTACTGTTATTGTGCAGACAGCCTTTTTGAATATCAAATGAAGGAAAATGGATCGGAGAAGATAAAAAAAAAAATTAATTTGTCCTATAATTGTTCTGATTTGTGCATCTCATTTATACTTTTATTTTCCTCTTTTCTGTGACATTTTTGTGGTTATGATCAGTTTGTCATCACATTTCTGATTTCTATGACTTAGTGAAGTTGTGGGGTTTTCCGATTGTGAAGAGGATAAGAAGTTTGTGGAGGATAGAGTATGGTCCTAAGGTTTACATCTTATGTCGGGCAGCCTATGAAGAAAATAAAATTTTGTCTTGTTTTAACTATTTTTCTAAGAAATAATCAAATAATTTAAATTAATGCTTATACATTTGATTGTATTAGAGCCCAAGATTTGAGTCTTATGATCTCATGCGTCATTTGGATAACATAATTTAAAGCATGTATTTTAGATAGCTCTTTTTGAATTATCTGAGCTTGAAATTTCCAAAAATAACTTAAAAAATGCATCTTGAGATATCAGCTGAAATATTTAAAAGTTAAAACCCCTTGTACACCAAATATATATATATATATATATATATATATATATATGAACTTTCACTATAATTAAAAAAAAAATTGTGATGAATAAAAATACGACTGTAAATAAAATTAAAGTGTATGTTGATTAATCACAATCAAAATGATTGAGAATATTATTAGCAAGTTTGATTATTTTCTACGTATTTTAATTTAATATTCATTGCATTGCTATTTAAAAAATCAAATTCATCTATAACTTATAATTTTTTTTAAAAAAAATAATAAATTTAATTGAAATTATTTTTTTGTGAAAAGGATGGCGACGGATATGGAGTAATGCCATCCTATCGCAAAGCCAGACACACTACAAAAACCCATTGGGCCAGTTATGACCCGACAAACCCAGTTAAGATAAAAGGCAGCATTAGCAAATAGCAATGTAGATGGCGAGAAAGAAGAGAAGGCCACGGCGAGGGCAGCGCAGAGAGAGGAGAGCGCCGGCGATGTGACCGGTGAAGGAACTGCAAGGGCGAGGCTACTGGGGAAAATAAAAGAAGAGAGAACAGAACTAGGGCAACATAGAGAGAAGTGTAAGAAAAAATAATTAGTATTAAATTTATTTAATGGGGTGGGTTTTTGGACGGGTCCTCGTGGACTCAAGATGCGCTTTGAACCCGGGTAGGTTGTAATTTTTAAGATTTTCTATCTGTCTTTATTTAAATCCCGCTCCATTAAAAATGATTTTGGGGCAAATTTTATCGAGTTTGAATCCAATTGTCACCACTAATCACAAACGCTCTTATCATTTGCAACATCAATGGCATCACAAAGAATCGTCAGAAAACATCCAATTAAAACTATTTTGCGAGACACTTTTTGTGGCTACTGCCGTCTCACATCATCAAATAATCGAAACAATTATGATATTGTAAAATTCATTACAACAATGTTAACATTTATTAAATAGAACGTTGTTTGCAATGATTCAGCATTCCCGTTGCAAACGAGTATTGCCTTTTTCCGTCACAATATTTGTGCGATGGGTCTTATACGATGTCCTTCTACACTCGCAATTGTCATGAATTTTGATTTGCGACGGATGCGTCAAGAATTTCATCACAAAAAGATATTTTTTTTTATTTATAAAATAATTTTATTTTTGGTATGTTAATATGCTACTAATTCAATTTTGTTACTCCATATTTCCGACTCACAATTCTTGGTACCTAACATTTCTTATTTTCATCTGTGTTACTACTTGTCTTTAATTTGATCGAAAAATCTAAAAATCAACCTCAATTTAGAGGAAAAAATAGATAGTATTTCATCAATAAAAGGACATGTAGCATAGCTTTAGTATTTACCACAAAAGAGAGAGTTTAAGAGAGTGGAATTTAGGAAAAAAAAAAATAGCAAACAATGAGCGGAATTAGGAAAAATTAGTTTTCGTCTTTCTCAAATTCAAGTACGTTCGTCTAGTGGGAATATTTACTTGAAAAAACTGTATTGTCATAAGTGGAATCCACCTCCCAATTTCATACCAAATTTTCAAGAAGTTTTCAATTAAAATTTGATTCCACACTCATAATATATTATATATATATATATATATATATATATATATATATTTTCACATAAATATTCTCACTGAACGAATTCGTACTCAAATTTGAGAAAGATGAAACTTCAAAAATTACTTGTGCAATTTGCTAAACCCTTTTTCAGATACAAAGATGCTTTAGCCAAATTCTGAATACACCAACCACAAATTACCTCTTACCGAATGTGCATGAAAGAATTATGTCATGTCATTGATATCAACATTATATATGAAAAATGGAAGTGTTTAATTTTTAGCCTAGCTACCTAATTTTTGCACTATAAATACCTTGTACAGATTGATTGCTAGAAAAATAGACATCTAGCTGTAAAAGAAAATGTATTAATTTCAATTTTATATCACGTAACTCTTATTATTAGGTGTAAACCTTTTTTAAAAATTTGGAAGAAGAAAAGGACAATTTTAACTCCTAATGTTTAAAATTAATATATAAGGAAAGAAAAAGAAAAAAAATGCAATTTTAGTCTTGTAATTTATAGAGGGTGTCAATTTTGATAATGCACGAATTGATTTTCGCAATTTAATTTTACAACTTTAAAATTTTAACATTTTTCATCCTTTACGGTCAATTTGACTGGAAAATTGCATGTGACTTGCACATGAGCTAAGTAAATTATAATTTTAGTCCTGTAACTTAGGGAACGATGGCATTTTTAATTCTACAACTTGGGAGAGTTGACATTTTTGGTCATTCGTGAATTTATTTATATGCTAAAATTAAAATTTTTGGTCAAATGGCCGAAAAAAAACTAAAATTGCCAAAATTATAAAGTTACAAGATTAAATTACAAAAATCAATTTATACAGACCTAAAAATATCATTCCCTTAAATTACATGACTAAAATTGCAATTGTCCGAAAGAAAAATAATAAAAAATGATGGTGATTTTTTATTTCAGAAAAATCAAAGCGGCTAAAAGGTAATTAATGAACTCTTTTTTACGTGCTTCTAACATCCTACCTAAAAACTACTTTATGAAATTTCAAAAATTACAAATTTCTCATAGATTTTTCACTACACTTTTATGTTATAAGTTAATATCACATCACGAGTGTATCACCGTTATAAGTTAATATCACATCACGAGTGTATCGTACGTATTCTTATGCTTAAACTATAATTAAAATGAATATGTATATATTATAATATTAATGTGGAATACGAAAGTGCGATAATAGATCCGTTCTCTATGCAACGGAGGATGCGACAGTCATTCACAACAAAAATAATGGAGAAAGGAGACGGAAATTCGCAGAAGAAAGCTCACTGTTTGATCATGCCATGCCCAATTCAGGGCCATATAAACCCGATGCTCCAATTCGCCAAACGCTTGCTCCAAAAGGGTATAGAAATCACCTTCGTTGTAACTCAAAATTTGGCCACAACCGCACTCTTCTCATCAACTGCCAATACCATCCCACTCGAAACCATCTCCCTGGGATCCGACTTGGCACGACTTCGAGAATTCGGGTCGAGAACTTTAAAGGAAGCATTGGCTAGGCTGGTCGATTCGGGTCGGCCTGTGGACTGTATCGTTTACGACCCGATTCTACCTTGGGGTTTGGATGTCGCCAAGGAGTTCGGCATGGCGGCGGCGGCGTTCTTCACGCACTCCTGCGCCGTGGAACAGATTTACTACCATGTGTTCAAGGGGGATTTGAAGGTTCCGCCGTCCGGCGAGGAGATTTTGCTTCCCGGGTTGCCGCCGTTGAAGCCGGACGATACGCCTTCGTTTGTGCACGTGCATGGATCCTACCCGCAGTTCCTTGAGATGGCTGTGGATGGGTTCAGTGGCCTTGAGAACGCTGACTGCCTGTTTTTCAACACATTCTACAAGTTGGAGGAAGAAGTATATAGCGCTCTCTCTCTCTCTCATTTTAAAAATTTTGAGCATTGATTGTACAAAAATGACTAAAATTTGCTAACATGATTAAAAAAATATATGTGACTAATTTAATAGGGTCAAATTCTTTTGATCATTTTAGCAAATTCAGACTACTTTTGTCCTTATTGTGGGAATTTACAAAAATATAGGGCAAAATTATTAAAATAAATTCATATATAACTAAAATTATCACCCCGCATATTTACAGGACTATAAATTACAATTTTCCCAGTTAATATTTGAGAAAAATAAGTAACATGTTGCAGGTGATTGAAACTATGGCAAAGTTCTTCCGGGTGAAGGCAATCGGGCCGACTTTACCATCCATGTACTTGGACAAGCGGTTGTCAGATGATAGAGAATATGGGCTTAGCATCTACAATCCCGACACAGAGGCCTGCATGGAATGGCTAAACCAACGACAACCTGAATCAGTTGTATATGTTTCTTTCGGAAGCATAGCCGAATTAGGAGATGAGCAAATGGAGGAAGTGGCATGGGGTTTAAGATTAAGCAACAAACACTTCTTGTGGGTAGTGAGGTCATCTGAAGAACCCAAACTTCCCAAAGATTTTGCAAAAGAATCTTCGGAGATGGGACTAATTGTGTCGTGGTGCCCCCAGTTGGACGTTCTGGCCCATGAGGCCGTATGTTGCTTCGTTACACACTGTGGGTGGAACTCGACGTTGGAGGCACTGAGTCTGGGAGTCCCAATGGTGGCAATGCCCCAGTGGAGTGATCAGACCACGAATTCTAAGTTTGTGATTGATGTTTGGAAGATGGGAGTTAGGGCTAAGTCAGATGATAATGGAGTTGTTAGTCGAGAGACGATTGCTGGGTGCATAAAGGATGTAATGGAAGGCGAGAGAGGGGAAGAGATCAAGAAAAACGCAGGCAAGTGGAAGGAATTGGCTAGGGAAGCTGTGGATGAAGGGGGAAGTTCTGACAAAAATATTCAAGACTTTGTATCTGGTCTTTGTTCCAATCGCTTGCCACTACGTTTTAAGTCAAACTCGCAAATTCACAAATAATTGGTAATTACTGTCAACGATAATTTCAAGAAGTTTAATATATATCGAGGTTTTTTTTTTTTTATATAAATCGTTAATTCAAGTATAAATTTGATTTTTATTTTATTTTATTATATTTTGACATTTTAATTTTAAGTAATGATTTATAATCGATATCTGTAATTCATTCAAAAGAATAGCATGAAATCATCTAAGAAATATTGGAAATTTTAGATCAATATACAACTAAATAATCACATATATATATATATATATATTAGTCCGATCGCTTTTTATATAGTAGTAGAACTCAAAATATTACATATTAAATTAAATGATCATAAACTTTTATTTTTTATAATTCTTATTAATATTTATATCATTTTTCAATGATTGAACATGCATGACAACATGGGCAAATGACCATGTCTAAGAACCTTGCGTGTGATGGAATATAATGGGGGCCCAAAATCAAGGAAACAAATGGGCCTTCATTCATAAGTGGGCT
Source organism: Sesamum angolense (assembly GCA_034509725.1). NCBI lineage: Eukaryota > Viridiplantae > Streptophyta > Magnoliopsida > Lamiales > Pedaliaceae > Sesamum > Sesamum angolense. The sequence goes on from JACGWL010000013.1 coordinate 2,709,684, forward strand.
CGATTTAGTCTTAAGCCGGATCCAACTCCTATAACGGATTTCATTCAGGAAATTACTCTTCCAAATTATTGATTAACTTATTACTGACTTATTACAAACTAAATTAATAATTATTGATCAAATTATCCTTATACATCTTCACACGATAATAAATGTGATAAAGCATGTACTCATCGTTATAAGGATAGTTGATTCAGAAAATTTTACCTACAATAAGCCTGCAACTCAACCGAGTCTATACATCAGCAAATTATGTGAATTTTATTAACAAATGAGTCTATTCGATGAAAGGAAACAAACACCATGAATACTAAGTGTAATTTTTTGAACTACAAAGTGTCTAAATATAATTAAATCAAATCTCAAAAAATAACAATATAATTATCTCTTATCTATGTATTATATCACAATCTTTTGAAATCATTAAAACAATACATAAGAAAAACAAAAAAACAAAAAACAAAATTGTAATTGATCCTTTCAATAGAAAAAGCCAAATTTCACAACTCAAAATGAGTTATTAAATAAAGATGAACTACTTCTCAAAATAATGAGTTGTTTAACCTTAACTAAAAACATATCAACAAATCCTCAACATCACCAACTAAATCTCCCTACCCACTTACTTAATAACATTTTCTTTCCTTTTTTAAAGAAAAAAGTCAAATTAATGCCAACTTGTTGGTCTTCCCTTTTAGTTTTGTCTTAAACTCCCATTTGAAATTGACTTTAGGGTTCTTGTTTTCCTTTTCTTTTTTAAAATATATAAGTGGGTATCAAATAAAAAGTCGACAAAGTGGGAAAAATGTCAATCTTACACTATTCACTCCATCCCAACACTAATTTCCATTTAAAAAAAAAACTACACTTCACTTTCCTGAAGTTTTGTGTAATGATACATAAATTTTCTATGATCGACAAATCAAATTTAGAACCCCTGATCTTTGTTTTTTATCTAACAAATATGTCCATCCTTTAGTAAAAGATCATTGAATCTGTTCATATTAGCAAAATAATTAAATGAAAATTAATATTTTACCTCCAATTGATTTATTATTGCTCTAATATAGGTTTTAATTTCTAACTAAAATATCCTATCCATCTTCTCACAATAATACATGAAAGGTATATCTTCATCTTTATAAGATTTTTTTAGAAACAATTCGACACGTTTAGATCCAATAACGAACGCGTCGGATTGACGGGCCGAATAGCTAGAGATTTATGATGAAGTTTGTGCATTACGTGGGGGAAAAAATCTACAGAAATTTGGACACATTGACGCGAACATTTTTCATGGGTCAAACAAAATAATCATGTGTGAAATAAGTAGGGACCAAATGTTTGCCACCAAAATTCAGGTCAGTCTCAATGTAGCATTTGAACAATGTCAATACTTTCAAATCATAGGATCCGCTTTTTTATATCGAAAAACTAAATTTGACCTAATATATTTTTATTTTTATTTATTTATTTATTTATTTTCATTTTCATATTGTTCGAGAAGCATAATAATCTAGCGTACCACAACAGAAATTCGAGAAGTTTAAACTAAAGATGCTTAAAAGTATTTAAATCCATCAACATGCAAGTAGACTTTTAATTTTTTTAAATAAAATGACGTGATTGAAATAATAACAATATAGATAGACCAATTTACAACCTTTTGAGATGGTGCGAATCTTAATGATGTTAGGGTGTATCTTTTGGTGCAATTAAATACGAGATAGTGCGTGTTTTTGTAATAGAAATAAATAAATAAATACATGTTGAATAAATTATTTTGGTGATAGTTTAATTAGATTAAAGTGGTAAGGCATGCAAGCCGTACCCACTTGCAGTAGGTGCACTTGACATCATATGCAACTATTACATTAAGCACTTATATTACTTATTTTCCTAATCAATATATATATATATATATATATATAATGGGGATTTGTTCAGATGGTGGGTTCGCTTCAGAATAGGTGTGAGTCTAATTAAATGAGTGTTGGAGTGTGTTCAGGTCCAATCTTTGCGAACCCATCCTGATTCATTAGGATAGGTCTCGAAGTTTTGTTATAAATCCGCCATAGATTGGGATTGGATCATAAATTTAAAGAACTGAGATTTGTTTATTCACTTAGTTCACTTATTTGAGAGTTATAATTTGAAATTAAATATGGAGGATAGTTGTATTTTTAATGGTTAATAATATATTTTATTTGTTTTTATACATTATGTAATAATATTTCATGGTTATGATAATTAAAGTTTAAAATAACAATTACGAAAAATCAAATGAATTGATCTATTAGCAAGTATGAACAATCTTTTTTTTTTTTTTTTTAATTTCTTATGAGTAATGTCACATAATTTGGTTCAAAAAATATTTATTATTCTATAACTTGAAAAAATAAAAATAAATAATTTAATCGGATTGAGCGAGCGCAATTTATGATTTTTTAGAGGAGCAGAGTGGGGCAGGTTGGGTGGATTTCTATACGAAGTGGGTCTGAGTCCACCCTAAACCCTCTCCGTTGCCATTCTTGGTAATGTGAAATTTGTTGTTCAAATGGGGTGAGAGTTCTGATGCTCCACTTAAAATATGTACACACACATATGTAGTTGACTCACCAAATAATTATGACATTTAATTTATCTAATTGTCATAATTAATAATAATTAGCCCTAACAAATAGTTATTGACCACAATCACAAAATGGTTGTTGGTCGTAGTTTATGCGATATGGGTAAACATTTGCCATGACTAAAAATCATAACAAATGTTTTGATCCTGGCTCTTAGCAACGACAAATAATTTTTTCATGGTGAAAAAACTAATTCTTTTACATCTATTTTATTTAACCGTAATTAGTAATAGCCATAGCCATTGTAGTTAATAGTAACTTGTTTTTCAATGATTGTTACAATAAATATATATACATATATATATATATTATAGTATGTGTATATGAATAATATATCTTTAAATAAATATAAATGTTAATATTTCAAATAAATGGAGTCAACCAACATATACTAATATATGTAATGTTGGGTGCGTTAGGTCCATTATTCCATTTGTAATAAGAAATGAAGTCAACGACTAATGCTTTCTAAAACCCTTAATTAAAAAAGGAAAATGGAAGATTAATAAAGTTTGAAAGTATGTTTAGTCTACTTTTTGAAAAGTAATGCTTTTTATTACAACTGTTGCATCCAATCCCGTTCAAAGTCCATCAACACAACTCTTCTAGATCTTTTTACTTCAACCCACACCTTTTTCTACTTTCTCCTTTTTTTCAAATGTTTAAATTTATTTTACATGTTTTCTCGATTTTCATTTTGACACTAATTTTATATTACGATTTTTTACATTTAACAGTTGATTTGATATTTTAGTGATTTAACGTCATGAAATAGTCGAATTGATATAATTTTTTTATTAATTTAATAATTAATAACAATTATAATCGATCATATGTGAATTATTAATATCATCAATTAAATGGACTAAGTAATTGTGGTTTTGATTACTATAAATCAATATACAAGGATAGAGAAATAAAGTTGAGGCATGAAAGGGTAGAGTCCAACCTACGACGCGAACCAATTGACGGGGCCGGTCAGTCAACTCATCTGCTCCGGTCCAATTCCCATCTTTCTCCATTTCATCATTTCTTTTTTACTTATAATAATTTTTCATCTCTCAATTTTACCACTTTTAAATTTAAAACTTAATAAACACGTACTTTCATAATTTGAAATTAATAAATTCAAATCAAATAAAAAATTATTAAAAAAAGTAATAAATTCATTTAGCCTTTGTGAGACATCATCTGTGTATATATAATAGATATTTCTTTCAAACGAAAATAATTTTGATTAATAAAAAAATATTTTCAATCGAAAATATATTTCAGAGACATGAAATATTTTTTTAAAATTATAAAAAAAAAATCGTATATAATTCTCTCTAAAGAAAATATTTGTAATTTTGAATTTTAGCAGCGGAGTTTGTTTTTCCGTGTTAGGCCCTCCACTGTAAATAGTGACCGGCTGAAGAATGCAGGATAGTAGGGCACGTGGCAACATGGCACAGGTGGTACGACATTGGTGTTATCAAGACTGAATCACGGTCAACTCCCACGAGTGCATCGCGACCGTTCATGGAAGCTGGGTTAATCGTACGGCAGAATATTAAATACTGGCTGGTGTAGGTTTTCTAGGTGAATGATGAAAGTTGGTCAACCATTTCCCATGTGATTTGTCTCTTTATATATTTATATATTTATATTTATATAGTCAGCCTTTATTATAGAAATCAGTCTTTTAGTATTGTTTTTTTTAATTAATAATTGTCAAAATCATGGGATTCCTTTGCTCTTATATCGTGTTTCTAACCATGCAAATTTAATCACTGCTAAAATCGTTCTTTCTTTTTCGCCAATATTATCTTTTTCAAATTTACGCATAGCCAATTACATGTAACATTTCTCATTTGATTAACGGATTATTATTATTATTTTCTATTCCTTTGGTTAGGATGATAAAATTTACTGAATATTGTGTTCGATTTGATTATACGATTTAATTATTTGTTACTACAATACACAATTAAGAATGTGTATATTGTCTCTAGTAAAAAAAAAAAATGAAACTATAAATCTACATGCAGATTGATTTTTTTTTATTTGTTAATAAATTCTCAAAGGACGATTACATTTTATTTTTGAATCTATAATTTATTTTATACAAATTATCTCTATATTTTAAAAATTAAATATATGCCCATAAAAAGCATCAAGATTATTTCCGCAAATTGATTTTTAAAAAATTACACATATGAGTTCCCCCAAAACGTTGACAATATATTATTACACAAATATTCTTATTTTTTTTATTATCATGTGTAATTTTTGTAATACGCAAAAGACATAAATAATTTATATAAATAGATGATTAATTAGGGATGTGAACATAATTATCCCAAGAATCAACGGTTGAATGAACTTGTTGGAGGTAGGTCAATCAAACTTGAATAAGAATACAGGAATCCTTGGACATTTTCAACATGTGTAAGGGCATTTCGGTAATTCTAATTGTAAGGGTATTTGATCCCCGAACTGTAAATTGGGTAGGATACGAATCAAAGAATTAATGAGGTGAGTTTTGAGGACAAGTTCTATTTGATTACATCTTGGTAATTTGTTTTGTAAATTCGGGTATGACTAATTCCCACGACATGTTTTCGTTTTTTATATCATAATGCCGATAAGTTCCCAAAATTTTTTAAATTATGCATTGTCGGGAAAACTATATCTTTTTTATTTAGGAACTCAATAAATTTGGACCATTTCAGATATCTAACCAACACATTTCGGACGTATTAATAGGTCTACTCAAATTTGGGAAATTCACATTAGTGTTTCAGAACCATTTTGTCGCGACCGCAAAAGAGAACATGTTCATAAGAAATTGAAAAAAGACTAAGTTAGTTATAATTTAATATGGCCTTTTATACTTAGAAAATATGGTTTTTGACATTTCTACTCCAATTTTTTAAAATGATGATTATACCCCTTATTAGATAATTTGAAAAAATAATTATATATATATATATATATATATATATTAAAGTGACTCATATATATTTTTTTTTCTTATTTAAGATAAGTTGTTAGTGTGCATTGCTACGCTACACTCCAAATTATATAGACAAACACTACTTTAATTGGATCGTGAGTATACTGTTCTAACAATTTAATGCGTGTTCGTTCGATAACCAATGAAGTTATGGTATATGGATCCCTCGCCATCTATTGAAAAGATATGAAGTCCCACTCTTGCCAATTTGGAGCATTAACCAATTGTCGTCCGCTCCACTTCCAAGAAGCCCATATATAAGCCCGTGTGACCAGTTCTGCATTGGCTATCTTGAAATAATTGAGGCTTGAATACTTTAAACTTTACGTCATGTTAATATCAACACACAATTCTTTTGATTTTTTATTCTTGAATATGATTTGTTTGTTCACATATATTATTTCTAATGTATTTTAAAATATAAAAAATTCCTATTATATACACGCAAAAATAATTACCACGACAATTAGTATATATAAAAGAAACTTTGAAGGAAAAAGCCTTGTCGAATACAATAATGTTATAAAAATATTCTACTAAGCACCTCTTGCTACTATAATTATAGCACTTAATTCTACTTTAAAATTCCAAAAAAATATTTATGCACACTACTTGTAGTTAATTTAGTTTACGAAATTTATGAGTGTGTTCATCCCTATTTCCGTGAAATCGGAATATGATGTACCTGTTTGGCTACATTGCAGCATATAATAGTTGGTGCAAAGCCAATGAAAAGCAATAAATTCAGTTCTCATCCCTCACCCAACGGCAAGCTGCATAATTAAACCGGAACAACAAAATCTGATTTGTGATTTGAGGTTAGTAATCCCAACCACAATCTTCACAATATTTCAATTTTTGACCCATTTTAATTGCCACACCCAGGACAACCCAATCCCTACTTCGTCTTATTCCCACCAACTCTTCTCCCTTCACGAGAAATTCAATCATTGCACACTTTTAGCAAATCATATTTCCCTCCCCAGCAGAATCCCGTATTCTAAAAGAAGCCCCGCGCTTTCGCCACTCTAGGTACCACAACCACACGCTGCAAGAACTGTACTGTGGGCTACATGGATTGTACGTAGTTACTGGAGCGTAAACAAATGAACTGGCAATATGATTTCCCAGAGTTTCCACCAAGTGGGTCCCACGCCTCCCCACTTTCAAACAGAAATAGGCCAGTATTTTGTCTTTTTTTCCCCACCACATTGAAATCTTCAATCACAAAATCTCAGCCGTTGGATTAACCAGAGGTTTGACGCATATACCCGGTAACCCGGTCACCTTCTCCTCTCATATATTCCCCCTTCCCCCCCTCCTCATCTCCATTCACTCCTCTCTCATTTCTTCAGATTTGGAAATTTGTTCTCCGATGAGGTTCCTGTGAAAATAAAATCAAATCAGGTTCTGTGAATTAATAGTTTCGAAGTTTGTCGAGAAAATGGCTGTGGAATTGCTCGGGTACGGGAATCTGAACGAGCAAATGGCGATTCAAGAAGCCGCCTCAGCGGGGTTGAAGTCCATGGAGCATTTGATCCGAGCGGTTTCCCACCAGCAGCAGCAACAGCAGCAGCAGCAGCAGCAGCAGCAGTGCCAGAATCAGCAACTTGACTGCAGGGAAATCACGGATTTCACTGTTTCTAAGTTTAAGAGGTAATTTCCCTTCTCAACAGAACTGGTCACGCACGGTTCCGGCGTGGCCCGGTGCAACCTCAGCCTCAGTCTACGGCGGTGAATCGGGTTCAGAATCATGACTTGGCTTCCGGCTCAACTCTACCTCTAAACCCGGCTTGTGGAATTTACCAGCCTCAACCACTGAGCCTGTTCTCTCTTTCTCCTGCTTCAACGCCGTCACCAGCTCCGGCTCAGCCGTTGACGCTTGATTTCACCAAGCCTCGCTCTTCTTTTGGGAAGGATGGGAGTGAAGTTATGGGTAAAGAGGGGTTAAGTTTATCAGCGGCGTTGTCCACGTCCGGGAACTCTTCCTCCACCTTTGTATCCTCGATCACTGGTGAAGGCAGCGTTTCCAATGGAAAAGGTGGATCTCCATCAATGTTTCTGGCGCCGTCTGCTCCAGCGGTCTCCGCTGGTAAGCCGCCGCTCTCTGGGAAGAGATGTCGGGAGCATGACCATTCAGATAACATCTCCGGCAAAACCTCTGGTTCTAGCCGCTGCCACTGCAAAAAGAGGTATATGTAATTCATAAGCGGGTTATAAATTCTGAAAATAGCTTCCATTTACTTCTTGCTATTCAATTTGCCTAAGCTTTTCTCAACGAAATCTAAAGCAATTTTTCAATTAGTGAATGAAACAGTATTAATTTTCGTAAAATATAGGAATTAAATTAGATGTGAACAAAAATCAAACGACGGCTCTTGGTTTGACTTTCTGGCCTGCAGCGTAGTAAATGAGGTCGTCCACTACACGATAAAATTAAAAGCCTAAAAAAAGGACGCCCCACTGTGCGCTTTGACGCATCCGGCGCAGAATAGCGTCCGGCGCAGTCATGGCAGCGACTCTGCCTGCTGCTGAAGCACGCTTGTCAGTTGACACCGATGTATCTGAAAGCGTGTTGTTTTGACGTCGGCCGCCGTACCTTTGACGGCACGCCGTGATTCTCAAATACCAATTTTGCCCCTGTTGAATTCCTAGTTTTACTATATTAAAACATTTTTAAACAATTATTAGAATTTCTTTTTTAATCTTTATCCCAAATCTAACGGAGTAGACTGATTTGCAGGAAATCTAGGGTGAAGAGAACGATTAGAGTGCCGGCGATTAGCCCAAAAGTTGCAGATATTCCACCGGACGAGTACTCTTGGAGAAAGTACGGTCAGAAGCCAATCAAGGGATCACCATACCCACGGTAACTACCGTGCACTGTCTCTACTTACCGTCCGATTCAGACGATTTGCAAAATCACCACTCAGTTTTTGCTTAATTAATTTTGTGCTCCGATTTCAGGGGTTACTATAAGTGTAGCACGGTGCGGGGTTGCCCAGCAAGGAAGCACGTGGAGAGGGCGACCGATGATCCAAAGATGCTGATCGTGACGTACGAGGGAGAGCATCGGCATACTCAGGGCCCGATGCAGGAGATTCCTGCTGCCGGCGTTGCTGCTCCTGTTCAGTTGGTGGTGTTTGAGTCGTCATGAGAAGAAGAAAAAGGGCCAAAAGTTGAAAAAGCTGGGATGGAATGGAAGAGTAACTTTTTGTAATTTCGAGGTAGTTTGAGGGGGTGTTTGAAAGAAATTGAGAGCGAGGAGTAGGAAGGCGTAGAATTTAGAAGTGGGGCTTTCATGTAAATTTGGTAGGAGTAGAGGACAGAATCTGCAAAAAAAAAAAAAGTTTAATTTCGGAAATATTTTAATTCAAAGGATTGATTAGTTTATTGAATGAATGCGTGCCCTGTTCTCTATTTTCTTGCATAGGATCCTAATGTTTGAAATTCGTAAAGAATCGTCTTTGCTTTTTATTATTATTATTATTATTTTGCTCGAGGAATAGAATAAGGAATTTAAAAAGTCGTGTTTTGTGAAAGTCAAAAAGATTGGGCATTTAAAAAAGGTCGGAATATGGAGACAGCTGCACGTCACAATATTGTTTTGTTGGGTGCGATGTGTTGCTGTGTTTGACCGGCATTTGTATGTGGGCCATTTGTAATTTCATTTATTTCACATTTTCAATTCTTGATTTTCTTGAATAGAACTACTACTATTTTTAAGTGTTTACCAAAACTCTAGCAGTGTTTGGATCCATTTTTTTAGTATTTCATTGTGTTCTATGGAAATAGAGTCAGAAAAAATAAAAATAAATAAATATATCTTAGATGTAGTGTGTATGTTTGAATTTATTTATTGTGATAATAATTTAAAATAAATATTGTATGTTTGATGTTATATTTTGGAAAATAAAAGTACTGTTTATTGTCAAATCATGTCTTTTTTATATGTATTAATATATACATATATAAATGTTGTGTTTTTAGAAGACAAAAAATACTGTTCATTATCAAATCTGTCTCTTTTAAATTATATTTATATATATGTGTGAAATATATTATATATAGAAAACTCAAAGACAAAAACACACACAGTTGATATGTAAAAAAAAAAAGAGTAAATATTGAGTGTATTTTAGCCCACCTCATAAATGGGCTAAAAACGAAAACAAACATAATAGGCTTTTTCTTTTCTTATTAGACTTTTTGCTGCAAATTCTATGTTCTTTTCTACTACGTTCGACATACACATGTAAAGTAAATAAATGCGAAATTGTATTTTTTATTTTGAGAAAGATTTGATACACATAAGCATATATATAAATACAATACAAGATACAATAGACTTTGTAATAGAAAGTCAGATTCGCTCCTTTCTAGAAGTGTTTTTCTTCTTCTTACATATATAAAAAATTACTCTTTCCGAATTAATAACTTCAACTTTTTACATCTTAATCTCTATTTTTCTTTATACCACATATATAAACTTTTATTCTATATCGGCAACATATAAAGAACTTGTGCGATTCATAAATCGTGTGGCCCTTGTCGAGACTTTTCAAAGACAAACTATATAATTCAGAAGTCAAAACTCACAACATCTTTTGCAACGGGTCGTTTATTGCACTCAACTTCAGGTCTTATGATGAATTTTAAATTCATTTAATATTAAAGCGTTTAAAGTTCTTTGTTTCAAATTGTGGTATTAGGGAAATTCTGATTCATTGCTTTTCCTCTTAAATTGAACCAATTGGATTTGTTTGTTGTCCTTTAGTTGTCCTTTAGTCAAAATTTGAAATAAGAACCAATTAATGGGAAGCATAAGTTGATCAGTTAGAATTAATTGTTGTCCAGTTCCTACACTTTTAAGACTCTCACTTGTGGTGAGTGTGTGTGTGGTGTATTAGTACTCCACCAAGATTTGAGAATCCGGGACAGTTGGGTCATAAATAAGACTTGTGTGGTGTTTGAATCTAACCTATGAACTACTTCACAACTAACCATTTACTCAATCACAACGCCCAAGTGCTCACAAAAATTCATCCTATCCACTCAAATATTTTCAAATAAATTTATATACTTAAGTGATTTAATAGAATATTGTCGATTCTAACATTATAAATATCATGATTTCATCTAAAAATACAGTAAGTTACGAAGATTTTTTTTTTTTTTTAAACTATAAACTATACAAATTCTTCGCATGCAACCAATCCAATAGGTGTGCCGACATTATCAGCCCACATAAGAGGGTATTAGAAACAAACACATGGTCTCATTCTTGTGTCGAGTTCATGACGCATCATTGTTTTATGGTACCAAATGTGATCGGCAGTAACTTAAGAGCCTCACAATTTTGTCCTTAAAAGATCGTTTTGCTAAGTAGATATGATGTTGGGCCATAAATGGTCCAAAATTTTTTACTGCAATCAATATAAAACACGGGCAAACATCACAAAAAAAATAAAATAAAAAATCTTACCTTAATTATTAATTTGAATACAATGAAAAGAATACCTTACTCAAAAGACTAACACGTCTTGTGGACTTTTCTTGATGCAACCCGTTGGCAGGAAGCTCAGGTGGAGGTAGCAAGCAAAGCAAAAAAACGTGGGTTTCTGCCAATTGACTAGTCTGAATTGGGACCATTCCCATCCACACTCGTAAACCAATTTGCTCTTCGTGCAACTATACATCAACATCTATAAGAAGGGATAATTATATTTATATTTTTTTAGTATGTGATTTATTTATATAAATTAATCATATTTTTTGCATAATTAGAAAAATTATTTGTAGCAGTAAAAAAATAAGAATAGTTTGTGCAATGATGTTGGCGTTTCTGGAAGGTTTATGTATGTGTAGTTTTTCAAAATATAGGAATGATTTGTGTAAATAATACTGATATTTATGATGTGTGTATGCGTAATATTTTGAAAAATAAGAATAACATTTGTAATTAAACCATAACTCAAATGTGTAAATATAATTATGGCTTCTAAGAATTGAGATTGACAGATTGACCCCAATCACCACAATTTCCCAATTTTGGGTTTCTAGTGGACTTCTATCACATAAATGGGCCGAAATTGGGCTTGGACTACAGTATTTGTACTTACTGTAAGCCCAAACCTGATTCCTTTGGGCTTTTTCCACAATTTATGATGATAATTTCTTGGAGCCTTTTTGTGAACATAACTCGATTGCTATATTGTAGAAAAATAATTTATTTAAAAAAAAAACCTATGAATCTATTACAAAATGATATTTGGGTGATTTTTATTAATTTTTTGATTATATATTTATAATATATGATTTCGCGCTAGCAAATATTTGATTTGTTTTAGATTAAATCAATATTAATAATTTTGTTCCAAGTTATTGAAGATAGAGTGGATCGAAATATATTTAAAAATATAAGTTTTAAGAATTGCAGTAAAATTTTTAAATTTATGATTACCGATATCTTAGGTAAAAATAATTGCAAATAATCAAAATCGAATGATTCTAATCTATTTGAGATAAAGCAAATTATTATTACCTTTTTGTGTACTATGATTCAACTTGTCCTAATCGGTGTATATCTCATTACATTTTGGTTGGTTGTCATAATTTCTCAATGAGCAAAGAAGGACCACTTTGTTAAAAAATGATTAGTAAGAGGGCCAAAAGTGAAAAGGGCAGTAGTATATATGCAAGGGTGACAAAATGGGTTTGGGTTAACCCGTATTCGAGTCTTTAATTCGGGTTGGGGCAAGTGGTCTGCCCTTTTATCTTTTCCGGGTTACCTTAATTGTGTTTTTTTGATTCTCCAAGATTCCTCTTTTTTCGATGAAAATTAAGAAAAAAGTGGGGTAGTAAAAGAGGGGCAGAAAAAAGAAGAAGAGAACAAACGGGAAAAAGCAAATGTACTGTCGAGCACTCGGGTTCTGAGGAGCGTTTGCCCTGAGGCAAAAGCCTTCCCGTTTTTAGTTCAAGATATAGGGTTCTTGTTTCTCTCGAAAATCTCGCATTTTGCATCATATACATTGTAGCATCACGCCTGTGTCGGAGTGGAGTTGCACTGACTTTTGAACCCTTGTCCTTTTTTTTCAGATGCTGAGTGAGTTCTTCTTTCTCTCTCTCTTTTTTTGTTTTAGTTGAATCTTGATGAGTACATAAGATCAGAGTGAAATAGAGCTGATTTAGTAGAGGAAAATGTTGATCTTTGATGGGTTTTGTTAGTTCAAGTGTGAGGGGAATTTACTCATTGATCTTGTGTTTTTTTGTTTTGGGATTTGGTGAAGGGAAAGGATGGAAGTTCAGTGCTATAAGAACCCGGATTGATTTTTATCTTTTCTTTGTTTAAATTCTTTCGGGTAAGAGGGAGGAGGTGCAGAGTAAGATTAGTTCTTTTGCTGTCGGTGGGGGAATCTGATTTTATGGTGAATGAGTTCTGGTTTTCTTGAAACAATTGGTTGGGTTTGAGTTGTTTATGATTTGATTGGTCCTAATGGATAAAGGCATTGAGAATTTGATATCTGCTAGGAAGTTGTTGAAAGCCAGTGTGGAGAAATCCAAGTCTTTGGGTTTGTCTTTAGAAAAATTTGGGCCTAGATTAGATGAGATCAACCAAAGATTACCTTCATTAGAAGTCGCGATTCGGCCTATACGGGCTGAGAGGGACGCCCTCAGTGCTGTTGGTGGTCACATCAATAGAGCTGTGGTTCCTGCAGCTGCAGTTCTTAAGGTTTTCGATGCCATTCATGGGCTTGAGAAGTCGTTGTCCGATCCTCAATATGATCTGCCGGGGTATCTTGGTGTGCTCAAACGGCTTGAAGAGGCATTGAGGTTCTTGGGGGAATTGTGGAATGGCAATTCAGTGGTTGGCTGATATAGTGGAGTATTTGGAGGATCATAAGGTGGCTGATGAATGGTTTATCTCGGGTTTGAAGAAGGCATTGAGTAGTCTTCGGGAACTGGAGGCGGGTGAGGAAAAGGGTAGGCTTGATGGGGGGCTTCTTGAGATTGCGTTGAACAGATTGGAGAATGAGTTTCGGCGGCTGCTGACGGAGAATAGTGTTCCGTTGCCTATGTCCTCACCAACCTTGCCGGGTGAACAGGCCTGCATTGCTCCATCTCCTCTGCCGGTGGCTGTTATTCATAAGTTACAGGCTATTTTAGGGAGATTGGCGGCTAACAAGAGACTTGAAAAGTGTATATCCATTTACATTGAGGTCCGGAGTTCAAATGTTCGGGCCAGTTTGCAAGCACTCAATTTGGATTATCTTGAGATATCCGTATCTGAGTTCAATGATGTGGCGAGCATTGAAGTTTATATAGCCCAGTGGGGGAAGCACTTGGAATTTGCTGTGAAGCATCTGTTTGAGGCTGAGTACAAGCTGTGTAATGATGTTTTTGAGAGGATGGGATTGGATGTGTGGAAGAGCTGTTTTGCGAAAATAGCAGCTCAGGCTGGAATTCTTGCTTTCCTGCAGTTTGGCAAAACGGTCACGGAAAGCAAGAAGGATCCTATCAAGCTATTGAAACTGCTCGACATTTTTGCATCATTAAGTAAGCTAAGATTGGATTTCAACCGACTCTTTGGTGGAGCCCCCTGCGCTGAGATTCAAAATCTGACTAGGGATCTAATCAAGAGGGTGATTGAAGGGGCCTGTGAAATTTTCTGGGAGCTCTTGGTTCAGGTCGAACTTCAAAGACATACTCCACCGCCTTCAGACTGCAGTATTCCTAGAGTTGTATCTTTTATTACTGATTATTGCAACAAGGTTCTTGGCGATGACTACAAGCCAATTCTCACACAAGTACTGGTCATTGAGAGAAGTTGGAAGCATGAAAAATTCCAAGAGAGAATTCTAATTAACGAGCTTCTGAATTTAGTTAAAGCAATTGAGCTGAACCTGGAAACATGGTCCAAGGGTTACGAAGACGCCGTTTCATCCTATCTGTTCTTGATGAACAATCACTGGCATCTATACAAGTATCTAAAGGGGACTAAGCTCGGTGGTCTTCTGGGGGATTCTTGGTTGAGAGAACATGAACAGTATAAGGAGTATTACTCTACTATGTACTTGCGAGAGAGCTGGGGCAAACTTCCTTCTCTTTTAAGCCGAGAGGGTCTCATTTTGTTCTCCGGTGGGCGTGCCACTGCTCGTAATTTGGTAAAACAGAGATTAAAATCGTTCAACGAAGCTTTTGACGACATGTTCAAGAAGCAGGCCAACTGGGTTATCGCGGACAAAGATTTACGTGAGAAGACACGTCAGGCTATAATTCAGACAGTTGTGCCCGTTTACCGTAGCTACATGCAAAATTATGGGCCGTTGGTTGAACAAGACCAGAGCGCAAGCAAATACGCAAAACATACGGCACAGTCTTTAGAGAAAACTTTCAACTCTCTTTTCCATCCAAAGCCTCTGAAACACGGAAGTTTTAAGGTCAGGCATCCTAGTGGGAAGTTCAACATTGGAACTGTGGATCAGCAGCAAACGCCGCCAACCGTTAAGTGATACATTCGTGGAACTACACACCGATTCTTGTGTATATATTGGCTTCCTGAACACCAATCGATCATCAACATCGTGTTCAGATGAATAATATAGGCGAGGGTTCGTTGCAAGAACTTCCGAGAAGCCGAGCATCATCATCTTAACTCCCGAAAGGCTTTGCCGCGGTCTTGGCTCTCTGAAACAGCAGTAGCCATCTCTATGACTTCAATTCATTCATTACATACTTTGATTTCCAGTTGCATCAAGAATCCTGGGATAAGTTGCATTAGATGCATGAGTAATCATTCAACTTCACTAGGGAAAGAACTGTAATATTCAGAGTAATTCAGTGCTTTGTAGAACACTACAATTGTAAGAATTGTTGGAACGTTAGTATTTCTTCGAATTATTGAGTTTACTATAAAGTATTTTCATTTTAAATTGCCATCCAATAATATATAATCCCAGCATTGCGTGAAATATGTGGAAAAACTTGTGTTTATCATACTAGCATTTGCCCCTTGCACGGTGATAAATTTTTTTGCATAAAATTAATTTAATCATATTATTAATTATATTTATATTATCAAATTTTTATTTTTTATTAATTTTGAGAAAACTTAAAATAAAAAAGACATTCAAATTTTATCAGAAAAAAATAGTTTTTTATAATTCTTAAGAAATGTATTAGAACAAAAAATCTCTTTTTCCAATTCATGTTAGAAAAAGAAATTAAGATGGTACTACAAATTATGTCAACACGAATTTTAAGTAAGATATGAATTTTCTTCTAAATTTGAAATTTATTCATTAAAAAACAACCTGCAAGATAGTTTTAAATACATTAATTCTAAATATGTGATCCAAAATATTAGGAATAAAACTATCCAATAAGTAAATAAGCCAAACAATATTTAAAAATAAATAAATTGGACAAAGACATATATGTGTGCGTATGTGTTCGTGCACGTGTGTAGCACAAATATGACATAATTTTTTTTGTTCGATTACCAAAATAATTATATATATATATATATATTATATATATATATATATATATATATAAACTATATCAACATTCATTAAATTTAAGTTTAAAATATATTAATACCTTCTATTATATATAAAATTATATATACACTCTTCTAGAAAGGTGTTAATATATTATACTTTAGAAGAATTTTGTGTAAATTTTCACAATCGTGTATTTATAATTAATAATAATCGAAAGCCCAGTTATGGCATACTCATTTATCTATTAAGGCCCAATATTTTTTTGTTATTGGACATTAGTTTAGAAGAGATTAGTCGGCCCGGCCCAATTGAAAGTAAAGTAGGGTTGTAAAAGTGCAACTTTTTACCGTTGTGAAACCCCAACACACACTAAAACATTATAAAAAATGAAACATCGACTGAAAAGAGAGAGAAAAGCAACAAACAGTCAACAGATATGGAAAAACAAAAATTATTAGTTCGCGGCAGCAATTCTCACCATCTCAGGCGGCCGCCTTCCTCCGCCGATAGCCCCCAGTCTCCGGCCTGGGTTTCTTATTTCTTTAGGTAGGTATTCCTTGAAAGTCATCAACTCAAAGCAAGTGAGTTTTTTTTTTTTTTAAAGTTTCTTGATTTAGGGTTCTTGCACTGTGAAATTAAATTTATCTTGGTTAAAGAAATTTGTTTGCCCGACGGAAAACTTGATATGGATACTTCTTGAAGATCACTGAATTCTTGTATTACACTGTCTTACTCTTTTTTTGTTTTTTTTCCTGTCCGTTTTGAAGTTCTAGGTTAATTATTTCAAGATTCTTCAAATTCAACTACTACATGGTTTCTCTTGCATGTCTTGGATGCGGGATCTAAATGCAAGAATGCCAATGGACACATTGATGTTGGGTTCAGAACTTGTGGGGAGAATAGCCAAGACGGCTCCCATCAGCGGAGGTTCTCAGGGCACTTTCCTTTGGGTATGGTTGGTTTTTCATTTGATTATATTCTGTGGTGACGTTGTTGTGATTTTGGTTGCTATACTACTTGGTATGAATTTTGCTTGTTTACCTGTTATCAGTTATGGCATGAAGATAAAAAATTTAGCATGGTTTAAGATCTTTTTAAGGCTTATGTTCAACTTTGTGCATGTAGTGATGCATCGCTTTACTTTCCTGTAAAATGTGAAGTTCAAGATTGCATAACTGGCAGGGGTTTCTTCTATCATTTACCTTAGCGATACACATATCTGATCTTTAACTTTTTTCTTTTTGGGTCTGATTTGGTGGTCTTTTCCCATCCTATAATGTAGTTTAATTGCTTTTGAATGCTTTCACGGGGAATTCGTATTGGCTTTTAGATTGGAATCCATGAGATTATTCGCAGTCATTTGGTGAATATGTTTGTCTTTTGTATGTTCCTTGCTAATAATGCTTGTGTTAATTGCAATCTTTTATATGATTGCGATGGGTGTTAATGACATAGACACTTTGTTTCTCCAAATCTGCCATGAGGGCCTACAGGCTTTGGTTAGAATTGTCATTTTGGTATGTTAGCAATAATCTAAATGTATGCATGTTTGTTTTAGAAAAGTTCTTTGATGGATGTTATAAATGCATACTGGAGATTTGCATTGATGTAAAAGTATCATATATACACTTACACGCTTTTCAGAAAAGGATTTTTGGAAATGATTGTCTATATGTGTAAGAGGTTAGTGATATTTTTTCAAGTTTCTGAAAATTTTGCCAATGATCCTCGATTCACGTAGGACTTTGATGCTGAAATGTTTTGACTCGACTTGTTAATATATGGAGCTATACGAGCAAGACACTGATGTTGGCAATTACACAATTTAGAGTAAGACAACTGCTTGAAGGTAATGGTAAACCATGTATATTTTCACTTTGATCTGTGATTGCGTGTCTACTTTAGGTAAGTAACATTATGTTTACCATCAATTTACCTATCTCCTCTCTTAATGTGTACACGTGATTCACTGACATCTAAGTGCCATCCATCCACTTTCTGCTCTTATTTCAACTTGACTTTAAGTATCTTATATTCACTTGGGACTGTGAGGAAACTACCTAAACCATTTAATGGACCAATAGAATATTTTCTCTCAAGTACCGTCTAGCAAGGTGTCTTGGTTATGCAGTATCTGTTTTTATGCCTTTAAATTAGAGGCTGCCCTATTGATGTATCTGTGTTGTTTTCTTTCGTGCCTTACTTCATAATTTTGTCTTAATGCAAAGAATAGATGTCATATTATTTATAGTCTCTTAGAGAAGTGTTGTTACTGGTAATTCAGCAGGAATTCTTTTATTTGCAAGTTTTATCTGTTGAAAGCAGACCCATATTTATTTCAGTTGGTCATCGCATATCTCTTGCTAATCCCATTAAAATAAACTAGACCATTTGAACTGATTGTGGGGGTGACATGTGATTTTCTTTAGTCTTAACACATGTAGCATACAACTATAAAACACTGTACCTGATTTTTCATTTTTCAGTAACGTGTAACATTCATTCATTTGGTTACAAGTGAAGCATGTCGGTATATGTGATTCATACTTGTGTTTTACAAGAGCGAGGGCTAGAGTTTGAATTTGGTTTGCCAATTCCAAGCAAAGTAGATAACCTCATCTCGATAAGGATTGTATGAGAATCAAAAGGTTAAGTAGGATTTAAATGCTCAATTGAAACATATGTTGGCTGCTAAAGTGTGCTTTTTGATGGCATTTTAGAACCTAATGGTAGCCTATCTATCTTCATATTCCTCTCTTCAAGTTTCTAACTCAAAAGTAACCGGTGCACCTATTAATTCTTCTTTGTCAAATTTTCTTCCATATTTTGAAATCAAGAAGTTTGAACCATTGATTTTACACTTTGTATAATTCAAACCCAAATCTACTGCTTTGATTTCTTTGAAAAGCCACGCAATCACCATTCTCGTTTGGAAAGAAAAGAATTATGGGTTTTTTTAGGCTGCTCGATATGTGAAGGATGCAAGGATAGAGTTGAGGCTTAAATGGGAGAATAAACCCTTCTCTCTTTTTGTAAATTTATTCTTGGTTCATTCATTGTGTTGGGTTTTCTTTTCATGCGCTTGCCTTAAGATTTTTTGTTTTTAATACATTTGACATTCTTGTATGGATTTACAAAGTCCATGTGCGTTCATGTTATTAACCTCTTATTTTTGCAGGTGTATCATAGAAAAATATGTTGGAAAAATATATCACACAATGACGAATTATTTTACTTGTGAAGTTTGAAAATTAAATGCTATGCTAAAATGCCAAACGGTTGTCTAGATGCCAATTTAAAACTTGCTTTTCAAGAGGATTTGATAAACCTTTTTGTGAGTTTTATGTAATTTCATGAGTTGATAAATGGTTTTTGAACACAAGGTTTTGGTAACTTAAATAGTGTCTGAAGAACTTTCTAATTTTCTTTTTAAAAAATATTACTGGAAATTGGTTTTCCTCTTTCACTTAAAGATTTGTTTTTCTTTGTCAACTGTTCTTGTGTTATCAATTCATGTTCCAAAATCAGTTTTTATTTTTTACTCAAAGATTTGTTTTTCTTGTCAAGTGTTTTATAGTAAAATCATGTTTTAGAAAAAGTTTGAAGTGCACTTACAAATACTGAAGACAAATTAACAAAATATTTTGATTAGCAATGGATGAATTCATTTTATTTGTTTTTGGATAAATGCATGAAAACTCTTATATGTATGGACTTTAAGTGAATTTGTTGCTGAATTTTGTTTTCATTAAAGTAACTGACTTTGAAACAGTTTTTGTAATTTTTTGGAACATTTAAGAAAACATTCAGTTTACTATTTCTTGTAAAATTGCATCCCTCGCCATACCTGTTCAGATTTTCAAGAAAGTACATTATTAATTTTTCTTTTGATTTGTGCTGAAACTTGTCAAGATGTGTGGAAAATTCTTTTCAGATATTTTTACCAGTAATTTAAAAACGAATAATGAGATTGGCATCTAGAACCGTTATGCAATTTAGTATATGATATTTTAATTTTCAAGTTCACAAATGAAGTAATTTGTGATTGTATGCTATAGAATTTCCAACAATTCTTAGATACACCTGCAAAGTTAAGATGTCGATGATATGAACAAATATGGCGTTTTTGTAAAATTTGTACAAGAATCTTAAATGTATGACAAACAAAAAGTTTTAACAAAGCAACATGGGAAAAACCTAACATAATGAACAAATCGAGAATAAACCAACAAAAAGAATGGAGGGTTATTTCTCATTTAGGCCTCAATTCCAAACTCTCTTGCGCCCGTCACATTTAAAGCGGCCTCAAAATTCGTAATTCTGTCGCTTCCAAATTAGAATGTTGAGAACGTGTGAGTTTCATAGAAATCAAACACTTTTGGGTTTGAATTATACAAAGGAAATTGCAATGGTTTCAACTTTACTTGATTTCTAAATATTGGAAAAATTGATAAAGAAGAAATTGATAAGGACAAAGGTTGCTTTTTGGTAAAATGGCAGAGAGGAATAGATGGGTTATCACGTGGTTCTAGGTTGTCAAAGTTGCACTCTATTTAAGCAGCCAATATATGAACAGTTGAGTGTTTAAATTAGTTCTTAGAGAGAAGATGTTATTGCATGTCATTATGTTTGTGCGTTCTTTTCTTTAATTGTTGTTTGTTCTTTCAGTTACAAGTTAATGCCGGTGAAGATGGCCTTGCACCAGTTTTCTTGTCGACTCGGGCTCAAGTAATTTGGAGTATGAGCTTTTTGCACCAGTATTCATGTCGACTCGAGTTCAAGTTGTTTGGAGTATGCGCTCAAAGAAATCATCTATGTAAAGAGTGTATTGTAAATAAGAATCAAGTGTGTTTGGTGGTACTTTGGCCTTCTTTATACTATGTGAAAAGTTGTTGCCTGTCTTGTTTCTTAGCTAAAGAAATAAAAGTTTTGATTCACAAAACCAATTTCTACCTATACACAAATTGGTACATCATTGGAACACCTTTGAAATCTTTCACTATAAGAAGAAAAGTACTGCCAACCAAAAAGAAAACTTTTCTTGTATGCAATCATCATCAACAAACTATAATTCAAACTATTGTCCAAAGGGCTCATGTTTTCATACCCACCATAATAATTTTAACTTGTGTTTATGACGTCTAATATGCATCTAATGTCTTGGTCATGGAAACTTATTGACGCGATATATGCGTACGGAAGATTTTTTTCTTTTATAATAGAAAGCATGGCGTACGACGCATGCGTAACAATATATTTTTACAAGTAAGTATATTATATGGTTAGCCTCATAAAGTATATTAAGTTCATGATAGTGTTTATGATTATGTGATTGAAACATTAGTATTAACATAATTATATTTTCAAAACAAATTGATTATAATTATTTTAATTGATAAGATTCTATTATTTGTAATTCACTTTCTAATTTAACTGGTACTACTAGATAAAAAAATATTCCAAGATTAAAATTTTATATTTCGTATTCACTAATGATTATATTTCATTCTTTTGTATCAAGTCGATTAATATGACAATAATAAATTCACAAATTCAATAGTATAATAATAATAATTAGTCAAAGCTATTTATTTTGGATAGTTTTAATAAGAGGTTCCATTTAATAAAAGATTAATAATATAACTCAATAAGAGCACACAATATGAATATGTACCCCCAGCGTAGGAGTATGAATGTTTTTTACAATAGGAATAAATATTCAAGAGATTCTCGCTATTTTATATTTAGTCATAAGTTACACTAATTAGAATTCTCAAAATGATATGTTCCTTACATTATGGAAAAATTTATAGTTGAAAAATAATTTTCTAATATCAATATTAAAATAGACTTAATTAGTCGGAAGCCACTTGATTTAAAATTTTCAACAATACTTTTAATTTAATAAAATTGAGGATATTTATTCTACATTTTATTTTTACTTGGGATAATTATATTTTGTCATCTGAATTATGACCGTTCAAATATAAAATTATTACGCGACTCTTTAAAATTTAAATCAAGCATATGAAAAATCAATAGCAAACTTATAGTTGTTTTTTGGGATAATTACGCTGATCTCCCATGTTATTATGAAAATATACAAATCCCCCCTTTTACTATGAAAAATTACATAACCTACCTTGTTGGTTTATTACTATTACAAATTGGCCCCTTCATTAGTCAAACTAACAGTCGATACCGATTTCAATCCAAATATTTATTTAACCTTCCTATATTTATAATCAGGCCTGGTAAAAGACCCCCGCCTTCCTTCTCCATCAAACTTCCCTTTGATGCCATAAGAACCATTCTCCTTCCACAAGAGCCACAGTGAGAAATCCATCAGTGGTCGTGACTGATTTTTTTCACATTCTTTTCAGCAAAATTTATAAAAATCCCACATAAGGGCAAAAATAGGAAGATTAAATAAATATTTGGATTGAAATCAGTATTGACCGTTAGTTTGACTAATGGAAGGGCCAATTTGAAATGGTAATAAACCCAACTTCCATAGTAACTGGGGAAGTCAACGTAATTATCCCTTGTTTTTTAGTGAATTTGTTACAATTAAATCGTCAATTTCTATTATCAAGAATCCATGTATGTCATGAGTTCGAACCCCCATTAGGTGCGTGGGATTTTATCTGTTGTATAGCAGGAATTTATCTACTGCATAGGAAGAATTGTTGTCTATTGTAATAGTAAGTATTTTTTAGCAGACCGACGCGCGCTCGCGCGCCGTAGCGAAACCTATGACGCGCGCGCACGGCCCTGCCCGCACCTGCCGAAATGATTTAATTTTGAGTCGTAAAAATATTTTATAATGCTGTCTAAATTTTTGTAATGGAGGGCAATGTTCTTAGTCTTAATTTTGTAATGCTTTTGCCCCAAGCCAAAAAAACGAAGTTAATCCTTGCGTATGGTTTTGCCCTGCAGAGAGCTGCCGATGCGCACGCACGCCCCTGTCAAGACCTGCCGACGCGCGCGCCCCTGCCGGGAGCTACCGAGGCACGCGCGCGCGTGCCGACCCCTGCGCGTGCGCGCGCCACTGCCGGGAGATGCGATGCGCGCGCGCCGGCGCCGTTGCCGACCTGCCGACGCGCGCATTGAAAAAATGAGAGAAATACGAAAACAACATTGAAAAATTAAGAGAAATATGTGGAATGATATTTTTATTTTTGATAGATCATATTGTATCGAAAAATATTAATTATACTAATAAGGAATTATATTTTGCGCCCGAAAATTTTGAAAAAGCATCCGGAAAGATCGGACGGTTCATGTTCGAATTCATTGTTTCCCAACAAAATCATTTTGTGTATGAGCTATGCTTCTTCATAAGCACTTTCGTACGAGTTATCCGAAGGCGGTTTGCGGGCCGAATTTCGCAAAAAATCGGCTTTTTCTGATGTTAATATGATTTTGAAGTAAAACGACAACGGTTTTCAAAATTTTGATCCCTTGCATTCGATCGATAAAATTGTAGTTATCTAAATTTTTGTAATGAAGGGCAATGTTCTTAGTCTTAATTTTATAATGCTTTTGCCCCATGCGAAAAAAATGAAGTTAATCCTTGCGTATGGTTTTGCCCTGCCGAGAGCTGCCGATGCGTGCGCGCCCCTGCCGAGACTTGCCGATGCGCGCGCGCCCTCGTGCCGACCTTTGCCGACGCGCGCGCGCCCTGCTGGGAGCTGCGGACGCGCGCGCGGCGTGCGCACACCTACCAAAATGATTCAATTTTTAGTCGTAAAAATATTTTATTTAATTACTTTAATTATTAAAAATTAATAAATAAAAAAGAAAAAAATGAGAAAAATACGAAAACAACATTGGAAAATTAAGAGAAATATGTGGAATGATATTTTTATTTTTGATGGATCATATTTGTATCGAAGAATATTAATTGTACTAATAACGAGTTGTATTTTGCGTCCGAAAATTTTGAAAATGCATCCGGAAAGATCGGACGGTTCATGTTCGAATTCATTGTTTCCCAACAAAATCATTTTGTGTATGAGCTATGTTTCTTCATGAGCACTTTAGTACGAGTTATCCGAAGGCGGTTTGGGGTCGAATTTCGTGAAAAACCAGCTTTTTCTGATGTTAATATGATTTTGAAGTAAAACGAAACGATTTTCAAAATTTTGATCCCTTGCATTCGATCGATAAAATTGTTATCTAAGTTTTTGTAGTGGGGCAATGTTCTTATTCTTAATTTTATAATACTTTGGCCCATGCGAAAAAAACGAAGTTAATCCATGCGTAAGTTTTTGCCCTGCCGAGAGCTGCCGAATGCGCACACGCACGCTCGTGCCGACCCCTGCGACGCCCGCACGCGCCCCCGTGCCCAGACCTGCAGACAGACGACGCGCGCGCGCCCATGCCGACTCCTGCGACGCGCGCCCTTGCGGCCTGCAGCGACCTGCCGACGCACGCGCACGCGCCGGTCCCCTGCCGACGCGCGCCGTGCCTGGACCCCGCGCGCGCGCGCCCCCTTCCTGACGCACGCGCGCGCTCCCCTGCCGGGAGCTGCCGATGCGCACGCGCCTGGCCCTTCCGGCACCTGCCGAAATGATTTCATTTTGAGTCGTAAAATTATTTATTTAATTACTTTAATTAAAAAAATAATAAATAAAAGAAAAAAAAAAGAGAAAAATACTAAAACAACATTTGAAAATTAATAGAAATGTGTGGAATGATATTTTTATTTTTGATGGATCATATTTGTATCGAAAAAATATTAATTGTACTAATAACGAGTTATATTTTGCGTCCCAAAATTTTGAAAACGCATCCGGAAAGATCGGACGGTTCATGTTCGAATTCATTGTTTCCCAACAAAATCATTTTGTGTATGAGCAATGCTCTTTCATGAGTACTTTCGTACGAGTTATCCGAAGGCGGTTTGGGGGCCGAATTTCGCGAAAAAAACCGGCTTTTTCTGATGTTAATATGATTTTGAAGTAAAACGACAACGGTTTTCAAAATTTTGATCCCTTGCATTCGATCGATAAAATTGTAGTTATCTAAATTTTTGTAATGGAGGGCAATGTTCTTAGTCTTAATTTTATAATGCTTTTGCCCCATGCGAAAAAAACGAAGTTAATCCTTGCGTATGGTTTGCCCTGCCGCACTTGCCGATGGCGCGTGCGTGCGCCCCCGTGCCGGGACTTGCCGACGCGCGTGCGCCCTCGTGCGAGTCGTGCCGACCCCTGCCAACGCGCGCATCTGCCGGGAACTTCCGATGCGCGCGTGCGCCCGTACCGACCCGTGCCGACGCGCGCGCGCGTGGCCCTGCCGGCACTTGCCAAAATAATTTAATTTTGAGTCGTAAAAATATTATATTTAATTACTTTAATTATTAAAAAATTAATAAATGAAAGGAAAAAATGAGAAAAATACGAAAACAACATTGAAAAATTAAGAGAAATATGTGGAATGGTATATTTATTTTTGATAGATCATATTTGTATCGAAAATATTAATTACACTAATAAGGAATTATATTTTGGGCCCGAAAATTTTGAAAACGCATCCGGAAAGATCGGACGGTTCATGTTCGAATTCATTGTTTCCCAACAAAATCATTTTTGTGTATGAGCTATGCTTCTTAATGAGCACTTTCGTACGAGCTATCCGAAGGCGGTTCGGGGGCCGAATTTCGCAAAAAATCGGCTTTTTCTGATATTAATATGATTTTGAAGTAAAACGACAACGGTTTTTAAAAATTTTGATCCCTTGCATTCGATCGATAAAATTGTAGTTATCTAAATTTTTGTAATGGAGGGCAATGTTATTAGTATTAATTTTATGATGCTTTTGCCCCATGCGAAAAAATGAAGTTAATCCTTGCGTATGGTTTTGCCCTGCCGAGAGCTGCCGATGCGCGCGCGCGCCCCTGCCGAGACTTGCCGATGCGCGCGCGTGCCTGTGCCGACCTGCAGAGCGCGCGCGCCATGCCGGGACCTACCGACGCGCGCACGCGCTCTGCTGGAGCTGTCGATGCGCGCGCGGCCTCGTGCGACCTTTGCCGATGCGCGCGCGCGCCCCTGCCGAGAGCTGCCGACGGCGCGCGCGCCCCTGCTGGAGCTGCGGACGCGCGTGCCGCAGCCGTGCCGACCTTGCCGGCGCGCGCGCGCGCCCTTCGGCACCTACCAAAATGATTTAATTTTTAGTCGTAAAAATATTTTATTTAATTACTTTAATTATTAAAAAATTAATAAACAAAAGAAAAAAATGAGAAAAATACGAAAACAACATTGGAAAATTAAGAGAAATATGTGGAATGATATTTTTATTTTTGATGGATCATATTTGTATGGAAGAATATTAATTGTACTAATAACGAGTTGTATTTTGCGTCTGAAAATTTTCAAAATGCATCCGAAAAGATCGAACGGTTCATGTTCGAATTCATTATTTCCCAACAAAATCATTTTGTGTATGAGCCAAGTTTCTTCATGAGCACTTTTGTACGAGTTATCCGAAGGCGGTTTGGGGTCGAATTTCGTGAAAAACCGGCTTTTTCTGATGTTAATATGATTTTGAAGTAAAACGACAACGATTTTCAAAATTTTGATCCCTTGCATTCGATCGATAAAATTGTAGTTATCTAAGTTTTTGTAGTGAGGGCAATGTTCTTATTCTTAATTTTATAATG
The DNA here is from genome assembly GCA_034509725.1 of Sesamum angolense. Classification (NCBI taxonomy): domain Eukaryota; kingdom Viridiplantae; phylum Streptophyta; class Magnoliopsida; order Lamiales; family Pedaliaceae; genus Sesamum; species Sesamum angolense. The sequence goes on from JACGWL010000013.1 coordinate 2,736,483, forward strand.
CTTTGGCCCCATGCGAAAAAAACGAAGTTAATCCATGCGCAAGTTTTTGCCCTGCCGAGAGCTGCCGATGCGCGCACACGCACGCTAGTGCCGACCCCTGCCGTCGCCCGCACGCGCCCCCGTGCCCAGACCTGTAGACAATTGTTGTGCCCTGTGACCGCTGATGCATGCGCACACGCCGGTGCCGACCCCTGCCGACGCGCGCGCCCGTGCCTGGACATGCCGACGCGCGCGCCGCCCCCTAGCCTGGACCGCGACGCGCGCGCGCGCTCCCTGCCGGGAGCTGCCGATGCGCATGCGCCTGGCCCTTCCGGCACCTGCCGAAATGATTTTATTTTGAGTCGTAAAAATATTTTATTTAATTACTTTAATTATTAAAAAATAATAAATAAAAGAAAAAAAAGAGAAAAATACGAAAACAACATTTGAAAATTAATAGAAATGTGTGGAATGATATTTTTTTTTGATGGATCATATTTGTATCGAAAAATATTAATTGTAGTAATAACGAGTTATATTTTGCGTCCCAAAATTTTGAAAAAGCATCCGGAAAGATCGGACGGTTCATGTTCGAATTCATTGTTTCCCAACAAAATCATTTTGTGTATGAGCTATGCTTCTTCATGAGCACTTTCGTACGAGTTATCCGAAGGCGGTTTGGGGGCCGAATTTTGCGAAAAACCGGCTTTTTCTGATGTTAATATGATTTTGAAGTAAAACGACAACGTTTTCAAAATTTTGAACCCTTGCATTCGATCGATAAAATTGTAGTTATCTCAATTTTTGTAATGGAGGGCAATGTTCTTAGTATTAATTTTATAATGCTTTTGCCCCATGCCAAAAAAAATGAAGTTAATCCTTGCGTATGGTTTTGTCCTGCCGAGACCTGCCGATGCGCGCGCGCGCAGCCCTGCCGAGAGTTGCCGATGCGAGCGCGCGCCCGTACCGAGACCTGCTGACACGCGCGCCCGTGCGGAAACCTGCCTATGCGCGCGCGCGCGCCCTTGCCGGGAGCTACAGATACGCGCGCGCGCCCGTGCCGACCCTTGCCGACGCGCGCGAGCGCCCTACCAAGACCTGCCGACGTAAGGGCAAACATAGGAAGATTAAATTAATATTTGGATTGAAATCAGTATTGATCGTTAGTTTGACTAATAGAAGGGTCAATTTGAAATGGTAATAAACCAACAAGGTAGGTTTATATAATTTTCACAGTAAGAGGGGGATTTGTATATTCCCATAGTAATTGGGGAAGTCAACGTAATTATCCCTTGTGTTTTAGTGAATTTGTTACAATTAAATCGTCAATTTCAATTATCAAGAATCCATGTATGTCATGAGTTTGAACCCCATCAGGTGCGTGGGATTTTATCTGTTGTATAGCAGGAATTTGTCTACCGCATAGGAAGAGTTGTTGTCTACTGTAATAGTAGGTGTTTTTTTTTTAGCAGAATATGATTATTGTAATAGTCTTTGTTAGATATTGATGTTGCAGGAATGATTGTGCTTCTAATAAATTTATTTCAATTAATAATAGTTCATTACTCTTACCTCAAAAAAAAAAAAAAAAAAACACATACGTATTAACTGATCTATAATTATTATCAAAATAGATAAAACCCATATATTGGTGGAATTCGAACAGACTTTTCTATGCCAACTACCAATATTAGATATAAATAACTAATCAGTAATCATTATTAAAATAGACTAATAAGCACATATTGGTATGGCTTGAACGGGTTTCAACTTTGCTAATTGAATTATACATCGTTAAGATCGAATTTGTATTTTAAGTATGTATATTTTAAAGAATTGTGTTTGAAATAGTTTTAAAAGATTTAAAAGTATACCACAAACTTGTAATAACAAATTATGAGTAAATTGATAGAAATGGAGTAATATGCTTAATTCATAGGAATATATTATGACTAACTAAATGATTACTTGAATAAAAACATTGGAGATTAAGAATTGGGGTGAAGTTTATAAAATATTTACGGGATGTATTTATGAGTTTTGGGTAAATTTATATATCAATTTGATGAATGCTAAATTTGGTATATATTGGAGTTTAATTAAAGTTAAGTATCATTTGGGTCTTAAAAGAATTTTCACTGGTTATAAAAAAGATATTTTATTTTCAGCCCCTATTTTCTTGGCCTTTTCAGTTTTCCCCCCTCCTCTTTTTTTTTCTCTCCCTCTCTCTCTCCCTCTCTATAAAACCTCCATTTTCTCTCTCTAAGGTTTTGTAAGTTGTACCATAGTCGAATTGAAGAAGTAACAAGAGAAGTAATCCCTCAAAGGCTGACAAATCGAGGAAGCGGAAGAAGGGTTCAATCAACAAAGTGTAATGAACAGAGTGTGAATTCTACAGAAATTGTAAACTTGCAGAGAGAGGGGATGGGAAATAGAGAAGAACAGACAAGGGATAGAGAATAGAAACGTGACAATTTATTCATAAGTTGTCCTTCACACACTTCTCAATTTTGTACATGGAGTTGCAATAAAAAAGACAAAAGATTAATTAAAAGCTGAAATTAAATCTGCAAAAGCTTATCGTCTAGTTCTTCCTCCTCAGCTAGTGATTGGATGAAACGTCTGCACCAAGGACTCCAAAAACAACAGCAACTCCACTACACTCCTAGCTATGCAGCTCCTCAACCGTACACGTGTCACTCTGTCTGCCCAAATCTGGAACGACCACCTAGAGGAAAATCCACAATTCCCCATTCCAATTGATTGAGCCCTAATCCTGTCAAAACGGCGTCGCTTTGAGCTAAAATTTTAACTCCTCCCCCCTTTTCAATTGCACCCTCAATCGAAAAGTTCTAATATGTTCCTTCGATCGGACGACTGTCTTTTAAAGTCGTATTTTGGCCGTGAATCAAAACATTTCCCTTCTCTTTTTTGGATCCTTGTCCCCAAGGATCAAATCCTGGGAATCTTGCTGCAACTGCGTGATAATCCTCCCATGTAGCCTGATCGGGAGATGAATGAGACCACTGGATTAGCACCTGAGGAACCCCAACATTGTTTCTTGGTATCAACCTACGAGCAAGAAAAATGCAGAGTACACCTTGAAGACTTCATCTTCAAACTCCAGCGAGTTAACCGACGGAAAATACTTAGAACCAATTTTCTTTTTCAGTAGAGAAACAAGGAAAACTGGGTGGATTTTGGAACCTGGGGGTAATTCAAATTTACAAGCGATCTTGCCTACCTTCTCGACTACCTTGTAGAGGCCGTAATACTTGGCTGAGAGTTTCAATTACTTCCTGAGTGAGATTGAGGTTTGCCTATATGGCTATAACTTTAGAAACACCTCATCACCGACTTCAAACTCCCTTTATGTTTTCTTTTATCAGTGTATACCTTCACTCTTTGTTGCGCTAGGTGAATGTTGTCTTTCAGTAACTGAAGAACCTTAATTCTCTCTTGTATCAGCTCTTTTCCTTCAGTATGATGGTTCTGCAGATATGGTCCAATAGTCAGCTGATGTGGGGGTATCTATATAAGGTTTGGAATGGTGTAGCCTTCAAGCCAGTGTGGAAATTAGTGTTAAACCAAAATTCAGCTAAAGTCAGCCATCGTGCTCATTTCTTCGGCTTTTGATGACACATGCACCTTAGGTAATTCTCTAAGAACTGATTGATCCTCTCTGTTTGACCACCAGTTTGTGGATGATAGGCAGAGGATATGTCTAAAGATGCCCTAGCAAGTGTGAACGACTCCTCCCAACAAAATCCATAGGTATACAAACCATGCTTGGTCAGGAATGGGTGGAGGTTGTAGCAATCCAGGATATGGGTTATTTTCATGCTTGGATCTCTGACACGTCTCACACTCTTTCACCCAAGTTTGAACATCATCTTTTAGTGTGGGCCAGTAAACTAATGGTTTAATTCTCTGATACGTGCGATTGATTCTAGAGTGTCCTCATAAGTCTAACCCATGCAATGACTTGATAATCTTTTCCCTGACTCCTCCATGGTTACCCACACAAACCCTTCTCCCTTTTCTAAGGATGGCTGTCTCATACTTATAATCAGGGTAGGAGGCTGCATCAATCACCTTAGCCTGTATCACTGTCTGAAAGAGTGTGTTACCTTCATAGCTAGTTTGTATCTCTTATACCCACAAGGGAACCTGTGTAGTGATAGCATTGCGATGGTCCTCTTGTTCTCCTTGCTCAATTCTGGATAGAGCATCTGCTGCTCGGTTCTCATTGCCTTTCTTGTATTGGACTTCATAATTAAGCCTAAGCAATTTGGTTACCCAATTTTGCTGTAGCATAGAATCAATCCTTTGATCTAATATGTGTTTGAGGCTCTTCTGATCAGTCTTAATAATAAAATGATTTCCTTAGTGTCTCCACATGGTAATAGCTAGGAGCAGTGCCAAGAATTCTTTGTCATATATAGACAGTCCCAAATTTTTTGCTGCTAGGGCGTTGCTGAAGTAGGCATTATAGGTCTGTTTCCTTGCATCAACACAGTTCCAATCCTTTTCCGTACGCATCTGTCTCAAATATGAATGGTTGAGCGAAGTCAGGCATAGCTAATACTGATGCAGAAGTCATCCCCTTCTTAAGTTGATTGAAAGCCATCTCATATTCTTGATTCCACTCAAATGCATCCTTCTTGAGAAGGACTTTCAATGGCTTACTTATGGCCCCATATCCTTTAATGAACCTCCTGTAGTAGGCAGTGAGCCAAAGAAATCCCCTGAGTACCTTGACAGTGGTTGGAATTGGCAATTAAGCATACTCTCAATCTTTTGTGGATCAGTGGCAACCCCTTCCCATGATATGATGTGCCCCAAATATTCAACTTTCAATTGGGCAAAAGAACACTTGCTCCTCTTTGCGTAGGGTTCGTGCTTTCTCAATAATTCCATCACCTTCTTGAGGTGCACTAGGTGCATACCCCAATCCTTACTATAAATTAAAATATCATCAAAGAATACCAAAACAAATTTCCTGAGATAAGGCTCAAAGATAGAATTAATTAGTACTTGGAATGTTGAAGGGCATTGATAGTTCAAAAGGCATAACCAAGAACTCATAATGTCTACTGTGAGTGATAAAACTATTGGGTATGTCTTCCCTCATCCTTATCTGGAGTACCCTAACCTCAAATCAGTCTTAGAAAAGTACTTGGCATCACGCAACTCATCAAGCAATTCATCATGATAGGAATAGGAAAGTTGTGTTTGACTGTGAGTTTATTAAGATACCTGTAGTCGGTACAGAGTCTCCACCCTCCATCCTTCTTCTTTACAAGCAGCACTGGGGATGCAAAGGAGCTTTGGCTTGGTCTTATAATTCCACTCAACATTTCCCTCACAATCTTCTCTATCTCAATTTTTTGGACATAGGCATACCTGTAAGGATGTTGTTTCTTAGGAATTGCATTTGGTAGGAGCTCAATACGGTGTTCAATGCTTCTTCAAGGTGGAAGTAAACGAGTTCCTGAAATACATCACCATACTGCTGCAGCAGTTCCACCACCTTAGGATTCTCCTCATTTTTATCTGTGATCTGGTTATTCAGAAGTAATTCCCGTACTGTGTCATGCTTTTTCCTTCTCATCGTATTAAATAAAGAATGTGCAGTTATGGATTTAGTTCCAGATTCACTAGGCATGGTTTTAAAGACCATCTTTCCCTCTACTTGGTTGAGAGTGACTTGCTGCTGGTGAAAATCCAACTCCACTGGATTGTAATTGCTAAGCCAATCACTGCCTAACACCAAGTCATATCCCCTAATTTCAGGAGCCTCACAGGGTATGTAGACTTATTATACCCTTGTACTTCCCAACTGAACTTAGGATACATCATCTTGCTACCAATCTTATTGCCATCAACCACTCTAATCACCATGGGGTGGTGTCATCCAGTTTACACCCTAAGGTCCTAGCAACCTTCTCATCTATAAAACAGTGAGTGTTTCTACAGTCTATGAGGATTTTCTTGTCACTTACTATGACGTTGACCTTCAGTGTTTTACAGTTTGACTTCCCATTCATTGCATGTAAGGAGACTGTAATGTCCAATACTGATTCCCCCTCTTCTGTAGGTAGCCTCTTTTGTTCAACCAAATCACAGTCCTCTGCTTCTATCTCACTCAACAACATGTATACTTACTTGTATTTGCATTTATGCCTAGGTACATAAGGATAACCACATTTATAACAGAGGTTCTTTTCCTTTTTGGCCCTCACCTCAGCTTCAGTGAGAAATCTCTTGGGTTGAAAGTTGTTTTCTGGGATGAGGATTTTTGTTCTGTGGCTTGAATGGGGGTTTGGTTTGATTGCCCCTATTAGGCTGATGTGCTTTTGTGAGGATGGCATTGACTGTGCGCTATTGTTTCCTAGCAAAAATGACAATCTGATCCAGAGATGTTGAGTTGCAAGCCGACACAAAGGATTTGACTTCTTCTTTCAGTCCACTTATAAACTTCAACATGAAAAAGTCTTCTTCCAGGTTTTTGTTAAAAATAAGCATTTGATCCTTGAATTCTTCAAACCTCTCTAAGTATGCATTAACAGTGGTTTCATGGTGAAGTTTGTTAAATTCTGTCATCACCCTTTCACTATCCAAATCAACAAATCTCTCTAGCACATTAATCATCAGTTCTTCCTAAGACTAAAATTCCCTTTTTTCAGTGTATCCTTGGTACCATAGCTCTGCTCTTCCCTGCATATATATTGAATCCATGGGAACCTTTTGATCATCCAATATGGTAATCAACTGGAAGTTCCTAGCACATCTCCTCACCCAACTCCTTGCATTTTCACCATCAAAATAGGGGAATTCCATTTTGTTCAAAGAATTATAAGTTCCAGTATTTTGGTGGTTAGGGTGTTCTTGCCTGGGGATATGACTGCTCTCTGGTCTATAGGAGTTATGGATTGCGGCTCTTGAAGATGAACCCTTCTCCGTAGATGCTGTTAACTTTTTTCCCAAAATCGATTTGTTCCTGTTATATTATTGCAGCTGCTCAACAACACTTTGAAGCTCTTGTTGGACAGTCGATAAGCTGTGTTCTACATTTAACACAAAGGCTTGCAGCCCTTCTTGCACCTCCATAACCTGGTCTAAACGGCCATGGTTTTCATCTTCAGTTGCTTGTCTTCTGTCCCTTTCAGCCTTAAATAATATGTCGGTTTTATTTTGTGCTTCTTGAATCTCCGTAGTCTAGTTCCATTAGCCATATTTTTGTGTTTTTAAGTCTAAGAATCGAATGTCTTTGAGGCCAAATATAATGAACAGAGTGTGAATTGTAAAGTTGCAGAGAGCGGGGATGGAAAATAGAGAAGAACAAAGAAGGGATAGAAAATAGAAACGTGATAATTCATACATAACTGGTCCTTCACACATTCCTCAATTTTGTACATGGAATTGCAATAAAAAAATAGAAAATTAATCAAAAACTGAAATTAAATCTGCAAAAGCTTGTTGTCTGGTCCTTCATCCTCAGTTGGTGATTGGATGATACGTCCACACCAAGGACTCCAAAATAACAGCAACTCCACTACACTCCTTGCTACGCTCTTCAACCGTACACGTGTCACTCTGTCTGCCTAAATTTGGAACGACCACCTAGAGGAAAATCCCTAATTCTGCCTTCCAATTGATCGAGCCTTAATCCTATCAAAACGGAGTCGCTTTGAGCTAAAATTTTAACTCTCCCCCCTTTTCAATTGCACCCTCAATCAAACGGTTTCTATATATTCCTTCGATCGGACGATTGTCTTTTAAAGTCGTATTTTTGCTATGAAATTATCGTAGCTACATGCAAAATTATGGGCCGTTGGTTGAACAAGACCAGAGCGAGCAAATACGCAAAATATACAGCGCAGTCTTTAGAGAAAACTTTCAACTCTCTTTTCTATCCAAAGCCTCTTAAAACGGAAGTTTTAAGGTCAGGCATCCTAGTGGGAAGTTTAACATTGGAACTGTGGATCAACAGCAAACGCCGCCAACCGTTACGTGATACATTCGTGGAACTACACACCGATTCTTGTGTATATATTGGCTTCCTGAACATCAATCGATCATCAACATCGTGTTCAGATGAATAACAGAGGCGAGGGTTTGTTGCAAGAACTCCCGAGAAGCCGAGCATCATCATCTCAACTCCCGAAAGGCTTTGCCACGGTCTTGGCTCTCTGAAATAGCAGTAGCCATCTCTATGACTTCAATTCATTCATTACCTACTTTCATTTCCAGTTGCATTAGATGCATGAGTAATCATTCAACTTCACTAGGGAAAGAACTGTAATATCAGAGTAATTCAGTGCTTTGTAGAACACTACAATTGTAAGAATTGTTGGAACGTATTTAGAATAACATATTCCTGCTTTCTTATGAAGTATTTCTTCGAATTATTGAGTTTACTGTAAAGTATTTTCATTTTAGATTGCCATCCAATAATATATAATCCCAGCATTGCGTGAAATATATGGAAAAACTTGTGTTTATCATACTAGCATTTGCCCCTTGCACGGTGATAATTTTTTTTTGCATAAAATTAATTTAAGTCATATTATTAATTATATTTATATTATCAAATTTTTATTTTTTTATTAATTTTGAGAAAACTTAAAATAAAAAAGACATTCAAATTGCACCAGGAAAATGAATTTAAAAGGTATTGTAAATGTCAATTTGACTTTCTAAAACGATATATTTTTCTCTTCTATGTTTTTAGTAAAAACATGAACCCATTAAAATTATTTAAACTTAATTTGGTGTAAATTGTTATCATTATTTTAATGAATTATATTTAATAATATTAATTTATATTATAAAAAAATAGTTTTTTTATTTCTTAAGAAATGTATTAGAACAAAAAATCTCTTTATCCAATTCATATTAGAAAAAGAAATTAAGATGGTACTACAAATTATGTCAACATAAATTTTAAGTAAGATATGAATTTTCTTCTAAATTTAAAATTTATTCATTAAAAAACAGACCTGCAAGATAGTTTTAAATACATTAATTCTAAATATGTGATCTAAAATATTAGGGATAAAACTTATCCAATAAGTAAATAAGCCAACCAATATTTAAAAATAAATAAATTGGACAAAGACATATATGTGTGCGTGTGTGTTCGTGCACGTGTGTAGCACAAATATGGCATAATTTTTTTTGTTCGATTACCAAAATAAATATATATATATATATATATATATATATATATGGATAAATTATATTAACATTCATTAAAATGAAGTTTAAAATATATTAATACCTTCTATTATATATACAATTATAATTACACTCTTCTAAAAAGGTGTTAATATATTATACTTTAGAAGAATTTTGTGTAAATTTTCACTATCGAATAGAGAGTGTATTTATAAGGGATAATTACATTTACACCCCTCATCTATTGTCATTTTACACAAACCACCCCTACCTTTTAAAAAATTATAGAAACCACCCCGAACAGCCTTTAAAATTCCAAAATGCCCCTATTGACTTGGTCAAACTTTAATTTAATTTTTCAATGATAGAAATGCCCTTAGGGTGTTTTGTAATTATCAAAAGATAGAGGGGGTGTCAAAGTAATATTTAAAAAATTGAATAATATGACACTATATATTTTTTATTATTATTTATACTAATTTTTAATTAAAATTTAATTATTTTATTAACTTTTTTTTATTGAATATATATAAATTTACACCTCTTAATAATTAAAATATTAAATTATTTAATTAATATATTAATAAAAATTAGTTACTAGCTTATGAGTTCAAATAAAAAAATATAAAACTTGTATAAATTAATTTGAGTTCTTAAAATTAAAAATTATTTATTCTCTATATTTATTTATAATTAAATTTTTATTAAAATTAATAAATTATAGTAGAATTAGTAAAATAAACAATTTATTTATTAAAAATATTTTAAATTATTATCAATGTAAATATAAACATATGAATATGTTTAATTATATAAATATATAAATATTTATATTATATAAATGTATATACATGTATGTATAATTTATTAATTTTAATAAAATTTAGCTATAAATAAAAATAAAAAAATAAATATTTTAATGTTAAGAATTTAAAATAATTTATACAAATGTGATAATTTTTAATTTGAAATTATAAGCTAGCAACTAATTTTTACAAATATATTAATTAAATAATTTAATTTTTTAATTATTAAGAGGTATAAATTTATATATAGATTCAATAAAAAAATAATAAAATAATAAAAAATAAATTAAATTTAATATAAATAATAAAAAATATATGGGGTCATATTATTCATCCCCATAAATATTACTTTGACACCCCCTCTACCTTTTGATAATTAAAACACCCCTAAGGGCATTTCTGTCATTGAAAAATTAAATTAAAGTTTGACCAAGTCAACAGGGGCATTTTGGGGTTTTAAAGACTGTTAGGGGTGGTTTCTGTAATTTTTGAAAAGGCAAGGGTGGTTTGTGTAAAATGACAATAGGTGAGGGGTGTAAATGTAATTATCCCTATTTATAATTAACTAGATTATGTGGCACGCAGTACCTGCGCGCAGGAATTTATTAATATTTTTATTTTATTGAAAATTCATAATTTATTCTTATATATATATATATATATATATATATATATATTAAATTTTGTCATTGTTTTACAATTTTATATACAAAACCCGTTGATAAATTTTTTCTAATGCATTAATTATCAATACATATTTTATTTGAATTAAATTAAAAACTAAAACTTTGTACCACATACATTATATCAATAAATACTAATATGTTATCTTTATTTTAGTTAACAATATAATAAATAAAAGTGAGTAAATTTAAGTTGTGAATGCAGTAATTGTATGAAATTAATTTTTTTAAAAAGTGTTTGAGTTCAATGTGAGTTGAGAAGTTAATTAAATTTACATAGGAGGGCATTTTTTATATTTAAAAAAATTGGTGTACTGGTATGAGAACTACCACTTTGAGTTTATAATTTCCCTTTTCTTTATAATAGTATAGATAATAATCAAAAGCCCAAGTTATGGTATACTCATTTATCTATTAAGGCCCAATTTTTTTTGTTATTGGACATTAGTTTAGAAGAGATTAGTCGGCCCGGCCCAATTGAAAGTAAAGTAGGGTTGTAAAAGTGCAATTTTTTTTACCGTTGTGATACCCCAACACACACTAAAACATGATAAAAGTGAAACATCGACTGAAAGTGAGAGAAAAAGCAACAAACAGTCGACGGATATGGAAAAACAAAAATTATTAGTTCGCGGCAGCAATTCTCACCATCTCAGGCGGCCGCCTTCCTCCGCCGATAGCCCCCAGTCTCCGGCCTGGGTTTCTTATTTCTTTAGGTAGGTATTCCTTGAAAGTCATCAACTCAACGCAAGTGAGTTTTTTTTTTTTTTTTTAAAGTTTCTTGATTTAGGGTTCTTGCACTGTGAAATTAAATTTATCTTGGTTAAAGGAATTTGTCTGCCCGACGGAAAACTTGATATGGATACTTCTTGAAGATCACTGAATTCTTGTATTACACTGTCTTACTCTTTTTTTGTTTTTTTTTCCTGTCCGTTTTGAAGTTCTAGGTTAATTATTTCAAGATTCTTGAAATTCAACTACTACATGGTTTCTCTTGCATGTCTTGGATGCGGGATCTAAATGCAAGAATGCCAATGGACACATTGATGTTGGGTTCAGAACTTGTGGGGAGAATAGCCAAGACGGCTCCCATCAGCGGAGGTTCTCATGGGCACTTTCCTTTGGGTATGGTTGGTTTTTCATTTGATTTATATCTGTGGTGACGTTGTTGTGATTTTGGTTGCTATACTACTTGGTATGAATTTTGCTTGTTTACCTGTTATCAGTTATGGCATGAAGATAAAGAATTTAGCATGGTTTAAGATCTTTTTAAGGCTTATGTTCAACTTTGTGCATGTAGTGATGCATCGCTTTACTTTCCTGTAAAATGTGAAGTTCAAGATTGCATAACTGGCAGGGGTTTCTTCTATCATTTACCTTAGCGATACACATATCTGATCTTTAACTTTTTTCTTTTTGGGTCTGATTTGGTGGTTTTTCCCATCCTATAATGTAGTTTAATTGCTTTTGAATGCTTTCACGGGGAATTCGTATTGGCTTTTAGACAGGAATCCATGAGATTATTCGCAGTCATTTGGTGAATATGTTTGTCTTTTGTATGTTCCTTGCTAATAATGCTTGTGTTAATTGCAATCTTTTATATGATTGCGATGGGTGTTAATGACATAGACACTTTGTTTCTCCAAATCTGCCATGAGGGCCTACAGGCTTTGGTTAGAATTGTCATTTTGGTATGTTAGCAATAATCTAAATGTATGCATGTTCTGTTTTAGAAAAGTTCTTTGATGGATGTTATAAATGCATACTGGAGATTTGCATTGATGTAAAAGTATCATATATACACTTACACGCTTTTCAGAAAAGGATTTTTGGAAATGATTGTCTATATGTGTAAGAGGTTAGTGATATTTTTTCAAGTTTCTGAAAATTTTTGCCAATGATCCTCGATTCACGTAGGACTTTGATGCTGAAAATGTTTTGACTCGACTTGTTAATATATGGAGCTATACGAGCAAGACACTGATGTTGGCAATTACACAATTTAGAGTAAGACAACTGCTTGAAGGTAATGGTAAACCATGTATAATTTCACTTTGATCTGTGATTGCGTGTCTACTTTAGGTAAGTAACATTATGTTTACCATCAATTTACCTATCTCCGCTCTTAATGTGTACACGTGATTCACTGACATCTAAGTGCCATCCATCCACTTTCTGTTGCTCTTATTTCAACTTGACTTTAAGTATCTTAATATTCACTTGGGACTGTGAGGAAACTACCTAAACCATTTAATGGACCAATAGAATATTTTCTCTCAAGTACCGTCTAGCAAGGTGTCTTGGTTATGCAGTATCTGTTTTTATGCCTTTAAATTAGAGGCTGCCCTATTGATGTATCTGTGTTGTTTTCTTTCGTGCCTTACTTCATAATTTTGTCTTAATGCAAAGAATAGATGTCATATTATTTATAGTCTCTTAGAGAAGTGTTGTTACTGGTAATTCAGCAGGAATTCTTTTATTTGCAAGTTTTATCTGTTGAAAGCAGACCCATATTTATTTCAGTTGGTCATCGCATATCTCTTGCTAATCCATTAAAATAAACTAGACCATTTGAACTGATTGTGGGGGTGACATGTGATTTTCTTTAGTCTTAACACATGTAGCATACAACTATAAAACACTGTACCTGATTTTTCATTTTTCAGTAACATGTGTAACATTCATTCATTTGGTTATACAAGTGAAGCATGTCGGTATATGTGATTCATACTTGTGTTTTACAAGAGCGAGGGCTAGAGTTTGAATTTGGTTTGCCAATTCCAAGCAAAGTAGATAACCTCATCTCGATAAGGATTGTATGAGAATCAAAAGGTTAAGTAGGATTTAAATGCTCAATTGAAACATATGTTGGCTGCCAAAGTGTGCTTTTTGATGGCATTTTAGAACCTAATGGTAGCCTATCTATCTTCATATTCCTACTCTTCAAG
>JACGWL010000013.1:2751081-2983372 GCA_034509725.1 Sesamum angolense
TAACCAATGCTCAGCCACGTTTTGTAATCTGATGAATGATGTCTTATATGAGTATTTAGACCGGTTTGTTGTTGTTTACTTGGATGACATTGTAATTTACTCTGAAACGCTAAACGAGCATGTAAAGCATTTGAGGGCTGCATTCCAGAAATTAAGGGAATACGAGCTGTATGCTAAGAAAGAGAAGTGTGAGTTTTGTTGTGAGAAAATTACATTCCTTGGGTATGTGATCAGCCAAGGACAAATTCAGATGGACCGAAAGAAGGTGCAGGCAGTAATGGATTGGGATTCCATCCAAGATGGCCGACCTACGTTCGTTCTTGGGACTTGCTAACTACTACAGGCGGTTCATCAAGGGATACTCGAAAATTGTAAACCCCTTGACGGACTTGCTGAGGAAGGATCAGAAGTGGGAGTGGACTGTTGCTTGCGAGATGCATTCAAGTTGCTGAAGCAAGCTATCTCATCACAGCCGGTGTGAAACTGTCCCAGTTTGACAGGCCGTTTGAGGTGCAGGTTGATGCTTCTGATCGGGCACTTGGGGTGTGTTGGTGCAGGACAAACACCCCATTGCTTTTGAAAGCCGTAAACTGAAAGATGCAGAGTTACGGTACAGCACACATGAAAAGGAGATGACGACTGTGGTTCATTGTTTGGAAGCGTGGAGGCATTATTTGTTAGGTACAAAATTTACTGTTGTTACTGACAATGTATCTAACACGTATTTCAAAACGCAGAGGAAGCTGTCCCCAAAACAGGCTCGTTGGCAAGAGTTTTTGGGAGAGTTCGACTTTGAGTGGATGCACCGACCGGGCAAGCACAATGATGTGGCCGATGCTCTAAGCCAGAAACTGGTTGAGGAGTATGTTGTTGCCTTAACTGTGTCGAGTCTGATTTCCTCGATTAGATTCGGGAGAGTTCTAAGACGTATGTGAGATATCTGAAGTTGGTGGAACAGGTCAAGAGTGGTCTGGTCCGGAAATATTGGCTTGACAGTGGGCTACTGTATGCCAAGGGTGGACGGGTGTTTGTGCCAACGGGGACGTTGCGCCGCCGTTTGTTGAGGGAGACACATGATCCACAATGGGCTGGATATCCCGGAATTGACAGAATGATTGCTCTGTTAGCTCGTCGGTATTATTGGCCGAGGATGAAGGAGGATGTTGAAGCCTGTACGGACTTGTCTAGTCTGTCAGCTAGACAAAGTGGAAAGAAAGAAAGAGGCCGGGTTGCTGCAACCGTTACCGATTCCAGAGGTGCCATGGCAGTCCGTTTCCATGGACTTTATTACGGTTTTCCTAAGATGAATGGTATGGCTTCTGTTCTTGTTGTGGTTGATCGCTTTTCTAAGTATGGGATTTTCATTGATGCGCCCATGCTTGCCCCGCTGAGACAGCGGCTGAGTTATTCTTTAAAACGTTACTAAGTATTTTGGTGTTCCAAAAGACATTGTTAGTGACAGGGATGCCAGGTTTACCGGAAGGTTCTGGACGGCGTTGTTTAATATGATGGGAACGGAGCTGAAGTTCTCTACAGCCCAATCATCCTCAGACCGATGGCCAGACGGAGAGGGTGAATGCGTTGGTGAGGACTACTTGAGACACTATGTGTCGGCTAGCCAGCGAAATTGGGTGGATTTGCTGGACGTTGCCCAGTTCAGTTACAACCTGCACAAGTCGTCGGCTACGGGTATGAGTCCATTTGAGCTAGCTTATGGGCAACAACCAACGACGCCCTATGAGATAGCTGTTCAGCGGACGGGTGGGAAGTGCCCTGCAGCCTACCGGTATGCTCGGTCCAAATAGGAGCTGTTGGACGAGGCGAAGGATAGCGTGGCTAAAGCACAGCGCAGAATGAAAAAATATGCTGATATGGGAAGGCGACATGTGGAGTTCAGTGCCGGAGATCAGGTGTTGCTGAAACTAACACCGCAGATTTGGAAGAAAATCAGCTCCAAGTCTGTTCATCGAGGACTGATTCCAAAATATGACGGCCCCTTTGAGGTAATGAGTAAAGTGGGTTGGTTAGCTTATCATTTGAAGCTGCCTGATCGTCTGAAAATTCATCCAACTTTTCATGTAAGTTTTCTTAAGAAATTCCACCAGGATTTGTTGGACGCGGCTAGACGACAAACTCAACGTGCTCCACCGGTGATTCGAAAGGAGTTTGAGAAGATGGTACTGAAAATTCTTGATCATAGAACGATGGGCTAAAGTAAGAAGAATCGACAAACAGATTACTTTGTTCATTGGTCGGGTGAGTCTGAAGCTGATGCTACGTGGAACGTGACGTTACCTTGTGGCAGTTTGAGGGAAGCTTGACGAATATTGGGCAGTGAGGGATGGAGTTACACCGACGAGGCGTCGGGTTCTTCTGGTGGGGTGTTTGTAACCCCTTTTGGGTTGGTGTCCGGCACTGGTGTGGCAGGCGTGCGCACCAGGGCGTAGGACAGTGTCGGCATGGGGTGACACAGCGAGGCATAGTCAGACAGACGGTCGTCGGGCTGCCAAGCGGCAGTGTGCGTGAGCAGGCGTGCTGCGCACAGTGGGCGACGACTTGGCAGACGCGCGCGCCGGACTCGGCAGCGTGCGCGCAACACTCGGCAGCTGTGCGCGATACTCGGCAGCAGTCGGCAGCTGTGCGCTGGGACTCGGCAGCGGTCGGCAGCTGTGCGCTGGAACTCGGCAGCACTTGGCAGTGGTCGAGAGCACTCGGCAGCAAGGGCTGGGCTCGGCAGTTGGGCGCTAGCACTCGGGCGGTTACGGACGGTTCCTGAGGGCTGAGGAGTGGAAGGCAGTTATGCAGTAACTGCCGTCCACTAACATAGACCGGGCGGTTAAGGCTGACTAGACCCAGCAGTTGAGGTTCTTCTCTGCACAGTTTTATATTCATTGTGTAGCATCAGAGTTGCACGTGAGATGTGTGCAAGCCTGAGTATTCCTTGTAATTGATGGTGATTAATGCAAGGTTGGGTTTATTCCTGTAAATCGTTGTGTTGTGTTGTGCTTACGTTGATTGATGCATGCGCGGTTTAATTGGCTTGCTATGATCTAATTCAGTCTAAACTAAACACGAGCGTTGAGAGATCGAGGGAACATGCTGACTGGTTTGGGCGGAACCAGGCCGCACAGCGGACGAGACGGACTGAAAATTCATAGTCGTTAAAATCCCTGTGACAGTAGGCCACTATCATACCATTAAAAGTTGATAGAGCAGAAATTTGAATGATGCGTCGCAGGCACGAGGGCCGTGCGATCCGTCGAGTTATCATGAATCATCGCAGCAACGGGCAGAGCCCGTGTCAACCTTTTATCTAATAAATGCATCCCTTCCCAGAAGTCGGGGTTTTTTGCACGTATTAGCTCTAGAATTACTACGGTTATCCGAGTAGCAGGTACCATCAAACAAACTATAACTGATTTAATGAGCCATTCGCAGTTTCACAGTCTGAATTAGTTCATACTTACACATGCATGGCTTAATCTTTGAGACAAGCATATGACTACTGGCAGGATTAACCAGGTAGCATTCCTCACCACCCCGCCGCCCGCATGGGACCAGCCCAAGACGGCGACGGCGTCGTTCGCACGAAGCGTAGAATGCTTGTTTCGGGGCAAACAGAGGCCCGGGGCCTCGTACCCACCGTGTTTTCCGCATCTGAGAGATCGGGCAACGACCCCGTGTCCAATGGCCCGAGCGCACGCGGATCGCGGGGCAGAGCGTGTGTCGAGGTCTGCCCCAAGCTGCGCCCCGTGGGGCGCGCGCGGGACAAAGACGTTCGGACAGTAGAATGCCTTCGCAACAGGTATGCAGCACAGGAAACCGACTACGGCCAAGGTGGGAGCTCGCTTGGCCGACGACTGAAGCGGCTTGCAGGGGATGTTGTCGCTGCCCAAGCAGGGATCCAACACGCCCATACACGCCAATCACCACTCACGCGCCATTACGTACGCAATGCCCTAGCACACAGCTGACGTCCGCCGTCCCACGACACATTCAAGCATCGCGGTAGGCGAACAGCAGCAAGCACGCCCAAGCATGCCCCGTAGGCACAAAGATTCGGACAAACTGATTTGGGATCCGAGGCAGCATAATCGTAGGGATCGAACGGCTCGACCTTGCGGCCGCCGTCGGCCGCCCTACGCCTCCACTTTCGCAGGCAACGGCTACTAGCTAGCGCACCCAAAAGCATACCCCAGCCCCCGAGTGGGAACCTTGCATGTCGGGATTGCCGATATTTGCCAGCCACAAGCTACTGCTTTCGGGATCGCGGGCGATGGACGGCGATGGGCACCGAGCCATGCGGGTGCCCCTGAGAGCGACGGGCGGGGGTGCAGGCCGTCGCTGGCCGCCCTTGACGCCTCCACTTCATAGGCAACGGGCTACTAGCAAGCGCACCCTAAAGCATACCCCAGCCCCCGAGCGGGAGCCTTGCATGTCAGGATTGTCGACGTTTGCCCGCCACAAGTTACTAATTTCGACGTTGCAAGCGACAAGCGGCGACACGTACCCCCGACTGTTAAATCCCGACGGCACCCACATCGGTCCGCTTGTGCGGGGGAGGCCGACAAGCACAAGCGGACCAACCAACCTTGCTAGGACGAAGCTCATGTTGCCCATGTTTTAGCTATCTTGATCGAGCTCGCCCCCTGATGGCTTGCCGTTGCGGACGTGATGGCATTCGGCGCACACGATGCCCATAGGCATCGGCTGCCGGCAACGCCGTTACCGGCTACTCTAACGCCCTTCCGAAAAACTCGCCGGAAAAGCCCGCAAAATCCCGCCAAACATTAACAGTGCTTTCATGGTGAAGTTTGTTAAATTCTGTCATCACCTTTTCACTATCCAAATCTTCAAATCTCTCCAGCACACTAATCATTAGTTCTTCCCATGACTGAAATTCCCTTTTTTCAGTGTACCATTGGTACCATAGCTCTGCTCTTCCCTGCATATACATTGAATCCATGGGAACCTTTTGATCATCCGATATGGGAATTAACTGGAAGTACCTAGCACATCTCCTCACCAAACTCCTTGCATGTTCACCATCAATATAGGGGAATTCCATTTTGTTCAATGAATTATAAGTTCCAGTATTTTTGGTGGTTAAGGTGCTCTTTCCTGGGGATATGACTGCTCTCTGGTCTGTAGGAGTTATGGATTGCGGCTCTTGAAGATGAACCCTTTTCCACAGTTGCTGTTAACTTTTCTCCTAAAATCGGTTTGTTCCTGTTATATTACTATAGCTGCTCAACAACACTTTGAAGCTGATGTTGGACAGTCAATAAGTTGTGTTCTACATTTTACACAAAGGCTTGCAGCCCTTTTTGCACCTCCATAACCTGGTCTAAACGGACATGAATTTCATCTTTAGTTGCTTGTCTTCTAGCCCTTTCATCCATAAATAATATGTCGGTTTTATTTTGTGCTTCTTGAATCTCCTTGAGTCTAGTTCCATTAGCTATATTTTTGTGTTTTCAGGTCCAAGAATTGAATGGCTCTGAGGCCAAATATAATGAATAGAGTGTGAATTCTATAGAAATTGTAAAGTTGCAAAGAGAGAGGGATGGAAAATAGAGAAGAACAGAGAAGGGATAGAAATAGGAATGTGATAATTCATTCATAACCGGTCCTTCACACACTTCTCAGTTTTGCACATGGAGTTGCAATAAAAACGACAGAAAATTAATTAAAAGATGAAATCAAATTGGCAAAAGCTTGTCGTCTGGTCCTTCCTCCTCAGTTGGTGATTGGATAAAATGTCTGCACTAAGGACTCCAAAAATAACAGCAACCCCACTACACTCCTAGCTACACAGCTCTTCAACCGTACACGTGTCACTCTGTCTGCCTAAATCTAGAACGACCGCCTAGAGGAAAATCCCCAATTCCCCTTTCTAATTGATTGAGCCATAATCCTATCAAAACGGAGTCTATTTGAGCTAAAATTTTAACTCCTCCACCCTTTTCAGTTGCGCCCTCAATCGAACGATTCCGATATGTTCCTTTGATCGGACGATTGTCTTTTAAAGTCGTATTTTTGCTGTGAAATTATCTTAGCTACATGCAAAATTATGGGCCGTTGGTTGAACAAGACCAGAGCGAGCAAATAAGCAAAACATACGGCACAGTCTTTAGAGAAAACTTTCAACTCACTTTTCCATCCAAAGCCTCTGAAACACGAAAGTTTTAAGGTCAGGCATCCTAGCGGGAAGTTCAACATCAAAACTGTAGATCAACAGCAAACTCCGCCAACCGTTAAGTGATACATTCGTGGAACTACACGCCAATTCTTGTGTATATATTGATTTCCTGAACACCAATCGATCATCAACATCGTGTTCGGATGAATAATAGAGGCGAGGCTTCATTGCAAGAACCGACATGCCGAGCATCATCATCTCAACTCCCCAAAGGCTTTGCTGCGGTCTTGACTCTCTCAAACAGCAGTAGCCATCTATGACTTCAATTCATTCATTAAATACTTTCATTTCCAGTTGCAGCAAGAATCCTTGGATAAGTTGCATTAGATGCATGAGTAATCATTCATCTTCACTAGGGAAAGAACTATAATATCAGAGTAGTTCAGTGCTTTGTAGAACACTATAAAGTATTTTCATTTTAATTTGGCATCCAATTGTATAAAATCCTAGCTCTGCATGAAATATATTGCTTTGAATGGATGATATATATGGAAATAATTGTGTTTACCATACTAGCTTTTGCCCAGTACGTTGTACGGTGACAAATTTTCTGCATAAAATTAAGCTAAGTCATATTATTAATTTTATTTTATATCATCAAAGTTTTATTTTTTTATTAATTTTGAGAAAACTTAAAATAAAAAAGACGTTATGTTATTCAAATTACAGCAGGAAAATAAATTTAAAAGGTATTGTAAATGTCAAACTTGACTTTCTAAAAAGATATATTTTTCTCTTCTATATTTTCTGTAAAAACATGACCCCATTAAAATTATTTGAACTTAATTTGGTGTCAATTGTTATCATTATTTTAATGAATTATATTTAACAATTTTAATTTATATTATCTAAAAATTAGTTTTTTTTTATATATTTTTAAGAAACGTATTAAAATAAAAATCTCTTTATCCAATTTATATTAGAAAACTAAATTAAGATGGTACTACAAATTATGTAAAATCAAATTTTAAGTGAGATATTAATTTTTCTAGATTTAAAAGTTATTCACTAAAACACAGACTTACAAATATAGTCTCGAATACATTCTGATTTAAAATATTAAGAATAAAATTTATCCAATAAATAAATTAGACAAAGACATATATGTGTATGTGCGCGCGCCCGTGTAGCACAAATATAGCATAAATTTTTTTTGTTCGATTACCAAAATCATTATATATATATATATATATATATGGGTAAATTATTTTAACATTAATTAAAATTAAGTTTAAAATAATATGGGTAGGTATAATTTTACTAATGCTAAATAATAATCGGAAGCCCAACTTATGGCAAATTCAATTCATCCATTAAGGCAATATTTGTTTGTTATTGGACCTTAATTTAAAATAGATTACTCGCCGGCCCAATTGAAAGTAGAATTGGATTGTAAAAGTGCAAATTTTTACCGTTGTGAAATGCACTATAGAACTGAAGGTGACAAAAGTAAGTATATGGAAAAACAAAAGTTATTCGTTCGCGGATCAGTTCTCACCATCTCAGGCGGCGGCCTTCCTCCGCCGATAGCCCCCACCCTCCGGCCTTGGTTTCTTCTTTCTTTAGGTAGGTATTCCTTGAAAGTCATCAACTCAAATCAACTGAGTTTTTTTTTTTTTTTTTAAAGTTTCTTGATTTAGGGTTCTTGCACTATGAAATTAAATGTATCTTGGTTAAAGGAATTTGTCTGCCCGACGGAAGACTTGATTTGTATACTTCTTGCAGATCACTGAAAATTCTTGAATTACACTGTCTTACTCTTTTTTTGTTTTTTTTTTTCCTGTTCGTTTTGCAGATCACTGAAAATTTACAAGGTTCTTGAAATTCAACTACTATTGGGTTCTCTTGTATGTCTTGGCTGCGGGATTTAAATGCAAGAATGCCAGTGGATACATTGATGTTGGTTCAGAAGTTGTGGGAGAATAGCCAAGACAGCTCCCATCGGCGGAGGTTCTCAGGGCTCTTTCCTTTGGGTATGGTGGTTTTTTCATTTCATTATATTCTGTGGTGACGTTGTTGTGATTTTGGTTGCTATACTACTTTGTATGAATTTTGCTTGTTTATTATCAGTTATGGCATGATGATAAAAGAAATTTACACTCGGTCTTTTCTGCTCTCGCTTCGGTGATTCTTTGTTTCTTCTCAAAGGATTTTAGTATATTTTTCCTGAACTAACAAACTGGTCATGCTTGTCTATTATTGGTGTTCTCATCTTCGTGGTTTCTTTCTTAAAACAGACGTAATTCTATTTATTCCACTTTCGTCCCGTGTGTTTCCGAATTCACTTTATTTTCTTGTTAACCTTCGTTGCTCTCAGTGAAGTCTAGTGTCCGGAGAAATATTATAAAAAACCAAGCAATTTGAGCCATCCTTGGGGAAATAGAGTTAGTGATGGCTTTGTGGTGATGTAAGTCATACAATAAGTTAAACTACTTCGACATTTGGAGTGGTCTGGAATAGTTAGTGGTTAATGACTCAGTAGGGGACATAAAAATGAGTATGTCATTCACATGCTCATCATTGAATAACCTGGGCACATATATCATCTGGTTGTTGGTTCAACTGCTTCAATATGTCTATGATTGGACAAAGTTAATTGGTCCCCAACTATACATTCTTGAAGTATCCAATATGTCAAAATTTGAGGACTTGACCATTTCTCTTAGTAAAAGATATTCAACTTTTCTCTTTTTATTACCGACAAGTATCTATATTTCCCTACAGCCTGGAAATGTTGCATCCTTTCCAACCCTAATGAATATTGCATTGCTTTACACCTTCATGTTCAGCTTCTGGGACAAAATTATTGAGCCGAAATTTTATAAAGCGATTGTATACCATGAGCCAGAGTTTTGTGATTGCATGGATTGTTCACCTTCATGTTTAGCTTCTGGGGAAAATATATTGAGTGTTCTATAAAGCAACTGTATTCCATGAGGCAGAGTTTTGTGATTTGCATAGATTACCGTAACCTCATGAAATCATGCTTAAATGAAGTATAGTGCACGATTAGTTGTATAGTTTCATGTGCTCATCATACTGCATGTCGTTATCAGGGCATCAAGAGCTCAAACTGAGGTGGATGCCGGAGTGTCGTCAAGGAAATCTGTGAAAGTAAGTGAAACATTCTGTCCTTTTCCTTTTGCTTTTTCCTGCACCTTTTGCATTTAATGTGATATAGTTGCTTGATTCGTTTGGCATGTTTTTATCCTTCTCACAATCCATTTGAATCTTGCATTTATTTTCTTTATGTTGGTCATTTAATGGAATTACCTGCACATGTAAGTTTCATGAACAAACCTTCAAACTGCTGCAAGATATGCTTCATAAGTTGCGCTATAGATATAATTTACATTACGGAATTTAGCATGGTTTAAGATCTTTTTAAGGCTTATATTCAACTTTGTGTGTGATGCATCGCTTTTTCCTGTAAAAGTGAAGTTCAAGATTGCATAACTGGCAGGGGTTTCTTCTATCATTTCACTTTAGCGATGCGCATATCTGATCTTTAACTTTTTTCTTTTTGGGTCTGATTTGGTGGTCTTTTCCCATCTTATAATGTAATTTCATTGCTTTTGAAGCTTTCACGGGGAATTCCTATTGTTTTGAGACTGGAATCCATGAGATTATTCGCAGTCATTTGGTGAATATGCTGGTCTTTTGTATGTTCCTTTCTAATAATGCTTGTATTAATTGCAATATTTTATCAGATTGCGATGAGTGTTAATGACATAGACACTTTGTTTAAATTGCCATGAGGGCCTACGGGCTTTGGTTTGGATTGTCATTTTGGTGTGTCAGCAATAATCTAAATGTATGCATGTTCTGTTTTAAAAGTTCTTTGATGGATGTCATAAATGCATACTGGAGATTTGCATTGATATATATATACAAGCTTTTCAGAAAAGGTTTTTTTGGAATGATTATCTATATGTATAAGAGGTTAGTGGTATTTTTCCAAGTTTTCTGAAAATTGTTGCCAATGATCCTCGGTTTATGTAGGTTTTTTTGGAAATCATTATCTCTTCACTTTGATCTGTGATTGTGTGTCTACTTTAGATAAGTAACATTATGTTTACCATCAATTTACCTATCTCCTCTCTTAATGTGTATACGTGATTCATTGAAATCTAAGTGCCATCCATCCACTTTCTCTTACTCTTATTTCAACTTGACTTTAAGTATCTTAATATTCTCTTGGGACTATGAGGAAACTTCCTAAACCATTTAATGGACCAATAGAATATTTTCTCAAGTACCGTCTAGCAAGGTGTCTTGGTTATGGTGTATCAATTGTTATGCCTTTAAATTAGACCCTGCCATATTGATGTGTCTGTGTTGTTTTCTTTCGTGCCTTACTTCATAATTCTGTCTTAATGCAGAGAATAGATGACATATTATTTATAGTCTCTTAGAGAAGTGATGTTACTGGTTATTTAGCAGGAATTCTTTTATTTGCAAGTTTTATCTGTTGAAAGCACTATACTATAAGTTTGATGCATAGCAACATGGTCAACTAATTGGTCCCTAAGACCCATATTTATTTCAGTTGGTCATCGTATATCTCTTGCTAATGCCACTAAATTTGAACTGATTGTGGGGGTGACATGTGATTTTCTTTAGTCTTAACACATATAGCATACAAAAAAAGTACCTGATTTTTCATTTTTCAGTAATACGTGTAACATGCAGTCATTTGGTTCCTACAAGTGAAGCATGTCAGATGGTATATATGATTTCATACTTGTGTTTTACAAGAGCGGCGTCTAGGGTTTGAATTTGGTTTGTCAGTTCCATGCAAAGTAGATAGCCTCATCTCGATAAGGGTTGTGTGAGAATCAAAAGGTTAAGTAGGATTTACATGCTCAATTGAAACATATGTTGGCTGCTAAAGTGTGCTTTTCGATGACATTTTAGAACCTAATGGTAGCCTATTTATCTTCATATTTCTCTCTTCAAGTTTCTAACTCAAAAAAGTAACCAGTGCACCTATTAATTCTTCTTTATCAATTTTTCGTCCATATTTTGAAATCAAGAAGTTTGAAAACCATTGATTTAAATTCAAACCCAAATTTACTGCTTTGATTTCTTTGAAAAGCCACGCAATCACCATTCTCGTTTGGAAAGAAAAGAATTATGGGTTTTTTAGGCTGCTCAAAATGTGAAGGATGCAAGGATGGAGTTGAGACTTAAATGGGAGAATAAACCCTTCTCTCTTTTTGTAAATTTATTCTTGTTCATTTATTGTGTTGGGTTTTCTTTTCATGCGCTTGCCTTAAGATTTTTTGTTTTTAATACATTTGACATTCTTGTATGGATTTTACAAAATCATGTGGGTTCATGTTATTAACCTCTTATTTTTGCAGGTGTATCATAGAAAAATATGTTGGAAAATCTATATCATACAATCATGAATTATTTTATTTGTTAACTTTGAAAATTAAATGCTATGCTAAAATGCGAAACGGTTGTCTAGATGCCAATTTAAAAACTTGCTTTTCAAGAGTATTTGATAAATCTTTTTTGTGAGTTTTATGTAATTTCATGAGTTGATAATGGTTTTTGAGGAACACAACGTTTTGGTAACTTAAATAGTGTCTGAAGAACTTTTTTACTTATTATTTTTAAAAAATATTACTGGAAATTTGTTTCCTCTTTCACTTAAAGATTTGTTTGGTTCAAGTTTTCTTGTCAAGTGTTCTTGTATTATCAATTCATGTTCCAAAATCATTTTTTATTTTTTACTCAAAGATTTGTTTTTCTTGTCAAGTGTTTTATTATAAAATCATGTTTTCAGAAAAAAAGCTTGAAGTGCACTTACAAATACTGAAGACAAATTAACAAATATTTTGATTAGCAATGGATGAATTCATTTTATTGTTTGGATAAAAAATCCTCTTATATGTATGGATTATAAGTGAATTTTGTTGTTGAATTTTGTTTTCAACTGAGTTTGAAACATTGAAACAGTTTTTGTAGTTTTTAAAGTAACTGAGTTTGAAACATTGAAACAGTTTTTTGTAGTTTTTCATTTAAGAAACATTCAGTTTACTTTTTCATGTAAAATTGCATTCATCGCCATACTTGTTCAGATTTCCAAGAAAGTACATTATTAACTTTTCTTTTGATTTGTGCTGAAACTTGTCAAGATGTGTGGAAAATTCTTTTAAGATATTTTTTTACCAGTAATTTAAAAGAAATAATGAGATTGGCATCTAGAACAGTTACGCAATTTAGTATATGATATTTTATTTTTCAAGTTCACAAATGAACTAATTTGTGATTGTATGCTATCGAACCAACAATACTTAGATAATTAAGTGTCGATGATATGAACAAATATGGTGTTTTTGTAAAATTTGTACAAGAATCTTAAATGTATGACAAACAAAAAGTTTTAATAAAGCAACATGGGAACAAAACCTAACATAATGAATAAATCGAGAATAAAACAAAAAGAATGGAGGGTTATTTCTCATTTAGGCCTCAACTCCAAACTCTCTTGCGTCCGTCACATTTAAAGCGACCTCAAAATTCGTATTCTATCGCTTCCAAATGTTGAGAGAGTTTCATAAAATCAAACACTTTTGGGTTTGAAGGAAATTGCAATGGTTTCAACTTCACTTGATTTCTAAATATTGGAAAAATTGATAAAGAAGAAATTGATAAGGACAAAGGTTGCTTTTTTGGCTAGAAAATGACAGAGAGGAATAGATGGATATCATGTGGTTCTAGATGATGTCAAAGTTGCACTCTATTTAAGCAGCCAATATATGAAACATTGAGTGTTTAAATTAGTTCTTAGATAGAAGATGTTATTTGTCACGTTCTTTCTTTGATTATTGATTTGTTAGTTCATTTGTTTGTTTTTTTTGCGCACCTTCTTTTTGTCTCACTTTCACTAAAGTTGTTTGAGTATTCATTTACTCGCAAAGTAATATCTATGTAAGAGTTATTGTAAATAAGAATCAAGTGTTTTGGCAGTACTTTGAAAAACTGTTGCCCTGGCTTGTTTCTTAGCCAAAGAAATAAAGTTTTGATTCAAATTCAATTTCAACCTATATATATTTATTAGTTAATTAGCTCTAGCTATCAAAATCACTCAACTCATATACACTTGGTATCATTGAAACACCTTGGAAACTCTATTCATCATGAGAAGAAACGCTGCAAACCAAAAAGAAAACTTTGTTGTATACAATTCATCATCAAACTAAAAACAAGCTATATCCAAAGAGTATGTTAGTGTCCATCAACAAGCGAGCTCGCATGTTTTCATGTAATAAAATAAAATCGGCATTCTTAATCCCATTTCCATGAACAACTTTAGAATAAATGAAATCTTTAGGCTATACATAATTATTCCGTGTGATGTGATTGTCAAATATGCATCCAAATTATTGACTTATTAACGTGATATATTGCACAAGGATGATTTCTTCCTTTATGGATAACAGAAAGCATGATTGCGATGCACGCGTAATATTATTTTTATAAGTAAATTAGTTAGTCTTATAAATATATTAAGTTTGTTGTTTTATTTTATGTCGTTGAAACATTAGTATTATACAATTAAAAGAAGTTGATAATAATTATTTTAATTGATAAGTAACTACTTACTTCTTTATTGTAATTAATAAAAATATTTTTCAAGATTAAAATTTTATATTTCATTGAAGATTAAAAAAATATTTCATTTTCAGCCCCTGTTTTCTTGGCCTTTTCGGTTTTCCCCCTCCCTTTTTTTCTCTCTCTCTCTCTAAAACCTCATTTTCTCTCTGTAAGGTTTTGTAAATTGAAGAAGTGACAAGAGAAGTAATCCAACAATGGTTGACAAATCGAGGAAGCGGAAGAAGGGTTCAGTCAGCGAAGAAGACGTATCCACTCTCCTAGAGAGGTAACTTTTGTTTCGTACAGTAAAATTTAGGTGGAAAAATTCTTCCATTCTCGTTCCAGGTTGGTTTGGATTTTGGTTCTTATTTTTTCAGGGATTTTCCTTAGGTACTCCGTGTGGGCGCAGGTGGCTGGAGAGAAAATTGATTGGCATGAAATGGTGAAGAATACCGCCACCGGAATTTCCGGTGCGAGGGAATACCAGATGTTGTGGCGTCATCTTGCGTATGGAGAAACCCTAATCGATCAATTTGATCATGACGCGGACCTTATGGTCAGCTCATATTTTATTCTTGCTAAATCGTTTGCAATGCAATTTGGTGTTTTCTTGGCATTTTGATCACCCTTTTTAGCCATAAGATATAACCGATACATTAGCGGTACGTGTTATTTTTTGATGAAACGGACTTCGATAAACCCATTGTATGACGGCATCCATGTTAAACAAGCTGCACGGAAAGTCTGTGGATATCGGAAACTCAATTGTTATTCTTAATTACTTGATAGTTGTCTACATTTTCATTAGTTTTCTATCTTTTGACTGTAGGATGATGATAGTGACTTAGAATACGAGCTGGAAGCTTTTCCTGCTGTTGGCCGTGAAGCTTCAACTGAGGCCGCTGCATGTGTTAAAGTATGTCAATAAGTATCGATAGAGTGCTGGCAATACTGTCTTTTTAAATACGTATCCTGATTACTCTATTGGCAAAGCTGGTTATCAAACTTGCGTGTTTGTTTTGGTTGCTTGCCGTATTGATTTATTACTAATGAGGGTTTGTTCTATTTATTTGCTTATTTATCTGTTTTTGGCAGGTTTTAATTGCTTCTGGTTATCCAAATGATACCCAGCTCCCGAACAACTCAACTATTGAGGCACCACTGACTATAAATATACCCAACAGCAAGGCATTAACGAATCCTTCAGATAGTTCACTTCTGCGAATGCAATGCATGGCACAAATATCAGTATACCTGTTTCTGTACAAAAACAACCATTGTCTTCTGGAATATGTGGTGAAAAAAGGCCCAACAATGGCACATCAGGACTTAATATGCCTCCTCGTAGAAAAAGAAGGGGTTGGTCGACTGAAGAGGACATGAAACTAACAGCAGCTGTGGAGAAATATGGAGAACGAAATTGGGCTAATATAGCCAGAGGAGATTTCAAGAATGACAGAAAAGCATCTGAGCTATCTCAGGTTCTTTTAGTCGCCTTCTTTCTCGTCATGTTTTCTGCATCCTTACCATTTACAGTAAACAGATGACTAAACAATGGATGCTTATTTAATTAGTTTACCATTTAGGTTTAGATATTTGGTTAGAGCTGCCTTTTGTAGGATAACTAGTTTAGTATAAGCCTATTTCATGTTTTCCTTTTTGGGATAAATATTGAGATGCTCATGGTTGGTAAATGGTTGTGATCTATTTGGGGGAGTACTTACGAGTATTATCTCTTTTTGGTGAGTCTTCCTGCTCCTACTGTCAGTTGCAGGTAATGACTAATGGCTCTACTTTCTTTCTTCTATTTTTGGTGTTTATTGCAATATGCTCTCAAACAAATAATTGTTGGTTGTTAAACAGATGGACTATTTGGGTGAAGGGACATGCTAAGCATATAACCTGCTTGTCAATTAATTAATTTGAACTAATATGATAAGCAATCTGTGTCATTAGCATTATCAAAGCTCTATCCCTAATACATGGATGGTTGATAGATCTATGTGATGAAAATTGGTTGAGATCTCTGGATCAGATGAGTTTCCTGGGTTTGATTCAGTCAGTTTCTTTCATGTCATGCTTTGCGAAAGAGTTTATACCGAGCTTAATGAATGCAATGTACATGTGCAGAGGTGGGCCAATCTCAGAAAAAAACAGGGCAATGTGAAAGTGGGTACAAGTTCACAACTTTCTGAAACTCAATTGGCTGCTGCTCATCGAGCCATGTCGCTAGCCCTAAATATGCCAATGGGAGACAATTTGAAGGGAGCTTCTCAAATAAGTACTGGTAAGTCTTATCTATTTCTCCATGTGGTTCTGGTGATTACTTGGAGCAGGAAACTGAACTGACAAATCATTTGAAAATTACTTATGGATGACCCTGTGCTCGCCCTTATCTCTAGATTGATGCTGGAAAACCATATGTAAATATCAAAGCTATCTTAAATAAGATGAGAGTTGGTGGCATGAGAAATTGTTGCTTCTTTTATCTTTATGCTCATGCTATTACAGCAGTTTCTTAATCAGTAAATGGTGCCTAGATAATGTTATAGCTGCTAATTTTGTGTCTGGTTTTGAGTGAGTTGGCATTGAGTTAACTCTTGCTGCGGTTCAATATCTCAATTTCTGGTTAATAATGAAGTTTGTTTAGTGGTTGCCATGGAATTAAGTGTTATTCATCTGTCTTATCTTACAGAAGAATTGCTGTTCTCATGTCCTGTTTGGTTCATGTGCATGTTCATTGGTATTAAATCCTATCTGGTATAAACAGTTCAGGTTAAAAGCAATTGTTGTACTGCTTTTGCGTGATTGTTTCCAGTGAAAAGGTTGTTGATAGAGCATGTAATTTCTTTGTTCTTGTGTGTTATTTTGTTTTTCCTTTCACAACTTCCTTCTGTTCTCTTTTCCTTATTGATATATTTTCGTATGTGCATCTTCTTGAAAAGACTTCAGATGTTGCCATATGGACCAGCCTTCTTAATATCTTTTGTATGTCAATCACTGCCTGGAAACTGTTTGTACAGTGTCAAATGTTGCACCTCATTTTAACTTCTCACCTTCTTGTTTCCTTGAAACATCATCAGTTGGTATGAAATCCCAGCATCAATCTCAGAAAGCTTCTACATCACTCCCAGATCAGCAGTTGGGAAGAGCAGGGCCTCCAAAATCTCAGGTGCCATCGAAAAGGCCAACAATGAACCCTACTTCCACCCCAGATTCAATGGTGAAAGCTGCTGCAGTTGCTGCTGGGGCTCGTATAGCTACCTCCGCTGATGCTTCTTCACTAATTGAGGCTGCAAGATCACAAAACGTTGTGCATATCACAACTGGAGGTAGTTCCGTTATGAAATCCTCCACTACAAGTATTACAAATCAACTGCCAAGTAATGTACACTTCATTCGCAATGGCCTGGCGAAGGCACCAATATCCACTTATTCTGCTGCTAAACCAAACATCTCACGACCTGGTGAAGCTCAGCAAGCACAAGGTTATCCTATAAAACCGGCAGCATCAGCAGTTCAATCTAAATCAGTGGTAACTGCCACAGTGCTGAATGTGACATCTGGGGTGGAAACTGCTACAGCATCCACTCCGTCAGTTACACTTCCCAAAACTTCAGAAGATGCAGTAGTTTCTACTTCAGCTACCGAGGTACAAGAGCTTCTCCAAAGAGATCAAGATGCTAATCAAGCTGCTATCCTTGCTGCGATCCAGAGGAACGATTACCTGTAAATCAATCAGCTGCATTAGGCAATAAATCAGAAGTTGGGAAAAGTCAATCTTCTGCCTCAGGTAATGCTCCAGAAGAAAACACTCGGGGAGACCAGGCTTCTATTTCCCTCTCAGACCCAGTTGGTCAAAGACAGGACGATCAAGTGGCTTTGCCTCAGCCTCAAGCAGAAGGCAATGGTAATTTCAGATGCCTATCGATTGGATATACAACGGTCATTCATCAAAACTTAACAGTCGATTATAGAATTGCAAAATACTGATAACATGATTGATTTCACAGGTACAAAAAACACTGAGAGCCAATTTGCAAACAAAGAAATCCATGATATTCCTGCTCCAAGTGAGAGGCACATAGATTCACCGAGCGTAGATGAAAGTGAAAAGTCCAAGTAACGGAAAATGTGCTGCACAGCAGGAGACGGTGGAGACTAAACTTGCCATGCATGAAATCTTTGTTTAATGCATTCTTCAAGTAACTGATTTTTCCGTTGCCGGTCTTCCAGTCTGTATATAGTTGTGGAGAAAACCTTCTTCATTCTGGAAAAAAGCCCATGAAGCCTAGATAGTGATTGCTTATCCTATCCATCTTCAAATCTCTTTGCAGCTTCTGGTAATGGAGGATCTCCATGCTAGCTTCTCTGGTGCAGTAGTTCTTTTGCCTTGAATCCTCCGTTATGGAAGGAACAGTAGTCAGTATTCACA
Source organism: Sesamum angolense (assembly GCA_034509725.1). NCBI lineage: Eukaryota > Viridiplantae > Streptophyta > Magnoliopsida > Lamiales > Pedaliaceae > Sesamum > Sesamum angolense. The sequence continues at coordinate 2,769,330 of JACGWL010000013.1, forward strand.
TGATAATATTCAGTTGGACTATCAAAATCAGTGAATCCTGAAAAGAAAACATCCTTGCTCTTATCTAGTTGATGTAGCTCGCTATCCCTGTATGTATATAATAATAATTTTTGATTTTTAAAATATATCATAAATAAGAATAGAATATATAAATTAACAAATTGCATTTCACAAAAAAAAAAAAAATAAATAATAAATAAAGAAAAAATTAATTTAGGGTATTGTCGAACAATTGAAAATTTAGTATTATGGTGTCACATATTGTTGTTTGTAATTTTTTTATACTAATTGTTTGTAGCACGCTGTTATTGTATGTATATAATAAGTAACTTTTATTTTTAAAATATATTATATAAATAAAGTAAAATATATATATATATATATTAATATATTATATTAAAAATTATCTATCAATTAATGTAAAATTTAAAAATTAAATAAATTAGTTTATTTATTAGTTCAATGACATTTTTTATTTTACAAAAAATTGGTGCAACGATTTTATTAACCGTCTCTGTGAGTGTGAACCACCTTTCATTTTCATGGAAAGTTCTCGGTCAAACTAATTTAATATTTATTCTGTAATTGATCACTTTTTCTAAATTATACACTAATCGCATGGTAAATGTATTGTATTTATCATGTAATTGGTTTAGATTTAATCGAGTTTGGTCCGAACAAGAATTTCTCTATTTTTATATTAATATAGATTAAATCAAAGGAAATAAAGAACAACCTGAGGAAAATTTTCTCCACTTCCTTTTATTAGCTTTTGGATAATAGTTAACGTACAATTTGGGTTAACATATATTGACATCAACACTTCACAAGTATTACGGAAATACTAAAAGTATCAAAAACTCTTTTACACACAATTAAATTTCAATTAGCAAAGATCAAAGTAACATATATTATTTCATCTTTTATAACTAATGACTTTTTAAAAACCAAAAAAAAACAAAAAGTTCCACTGGAAAGTTCAAAATCAAACCGAATATGATAATATTTTCAAACACTAAACACCAAAATTAATGAACCAAAAGAAAAATGATGACTTTCTTATAAGAAAAACAAAGGGTTGTTTGCATTTCTCAGTTTATTGCTAAAAGTATATTAAAAAAGAGTGTTTTTGTTTTTTAACTTTTATGTTTGAATCATTTAAATTAATTTAAATAAAAAAGTTATACGCAACTCCCTACTAAATTATGCACCTTATAATAAATTTATAAATATTAAACTTTTCTTTAATACTCCTAATTTTTACTATTATTTAATACACATATATACAGCTTATTTTCACCACAAAAGCAAAAACTATGGCTGAATGAATTCTTTTGTTCTTAATATAAGAACGATCAACTATATATTTCTTGTAATATATTAAAATATCCAAAAATTTGTTAAATATGTCCGTATACTCATTATGAATAGAATAATGCAATAAAAATTATTATATAAAATTAACAAAAATATACATAAATGCGATGTGGGAAATTTTGAGAGGTCTATCTTTGGGTGATGTGTTGAGTTGAAGTGCGGAGAAAAGAGATTATGAAATTTTTTAATTCAAATTGAATTTGAATCGAATTTGAATTAATTATATGATATCGTATAATATATTTGTTGTGTGATTGGTGTATATTTTAAAATAAATAATCTATCATATAATAAATATATCATACTTATTTTATGATTGATTTGATTCGATTGGATAAAAACAACAATTGGTCAAACTGGACCATTGACTTCTTCCCATCAATCATATCAAAATCGAGTAATAGGTAGTTTGATGGCGCACGTGGTAATTCCCCTGGTAGTTTGCTAAATTGCCTATTTGCCTCAACATTTTCCCATATTTATCTTCCTGCCCAAATACTTTGAAACCAAGTTAGGTTGTCATACTTTCTTATAATGCGTCAAAATAATATTTTGAGTAAATTATAACAATTTTTCTTGAAATTTAATATGATTACAAAATACTCCCTTCTTGTTTAGAAAATTACCAAACCCTGATTTTAATTAACGTCTAACAAATTAATAGCCCAATCCATCGGTCTCCATTGGGTTTCATTTTTTTTTTTTTTTTTGATAAATTGATTAAAATGTTCCTATAGACTATACATCATAATTTTATTTATTTTTAATTTTTTTATAAACTAAGGAAATAATTTTTTTTAAAACAATTTCCATCAACCTCGTTCATTTTTTTTTTTTTCATATCTTTTAATTTAAAGAAAATTCAATCCCTCATTCAAAAATTATATGATTTCATCAAATATCAGGAGAATATATGTAAGTTTCTAAACAATAAAAGAATATACATAATTATACGTAACCTTAAAAAAGTTGTTGTAATTTATCCTAATATTTTATTAGTTTCTTAAATACTATTATTCTTATTGCATTTATGTATTATACTATTTGGATGAAGTCTCTTATAAACATTAAATGCACAAATCTAGACCTTTTATTCTTATATATATGCAGTATTAATTAGCAATATTTTATCTGTCTTTTATATTTTTTTTTATATTATTTAATATACAATCATTACAAAAATTCATTATACAATTATTTAGGATTATGGACATGTCATATCTTTTTGAAATCATATGGGATGAAAATGAGTTTTTTAAATTGCTTTTTGTGTATTATTTTTATATTTTCAATTGAAAACACAAGATGGTATATAAAAAAGGTTTTTGAGAAAATTTGAGACTGCAATTAACTGAGATAACAATAATTGCTACATGTATAAAAAAGAATCCAGTGATGAATTTACTTTCGAAAATTATTATAATAATTCGAGATTAAAATAGTAAAAAATATGTCAGAGAAGGGTAAGATGGTCAAAGAGATAAGATTACGTTAAACGCAACGGCTACTAAACGATAGTAACTGAGAATTCAAATTCAAATCTTGCCGTCCGTCATCCGACTGTTACTCGGTCTGTTCATCGATCGATTTTCGTTCACACTTTGAGTTTTATGAGAATCGTTGGATAGAATTTAAAAGAGTATAATATAACTCGTTGACTATTATAAACGAATCCAATAGTTTATATTTCCTCATTAAAAATACAATAATGCTCAATTTTTTTATTATTTTATTTATTCTTTATAATATTATTATAAAAAAGAAAAAAGAAAAAAGAGTGGATCGTGATAGCAAAGAAAGGAAAGACAAAAAGAGAAAAGAAAAAAGGAAATTGAAATGGTAGTAAAATGACAAAACCAACCGATCTAAAAATATACGTGTCAAACCGCCTCCGTCACTCCCATTCCGTTATCTTCGCCGTTTCTCCGTCCGTTACCACTTCCTTCTTCCCCTTTTAACTTGAATTCACTCAAAAAACAACCATCTTTTCTACCTCAAAAAATAACCTGATTTTTCATTCATACACATTTCATCAAGCACACACACTACACACACTGAGATGTGTGCACACAGATTTTTGAAATGATTTTCAAGAATGAAAATGTGCATTAATTCTGTCTCAAGTAGCAGAAATGCTGGAACAGTAGATGGTTTGCAAACCACCTGAATTTCCTCAACCTCAACTACATTTTGGCTTCTCATTCTCATCCATATCCATTAACATACGTAACCCCCACCCCACCCCACCCGGTTCATGTCAATAAATAGGAGTCCACTCTTCCCATTCTTGCATCAAGAAACCAAGAAAGTGAGTTAGAGAGATCAGGTTTTGTAGCTGCCAACTTTCGAGAAGAGAGAGCAATCAGCCCACAAATTTTCTAGTCAAGACAATGTCTGAGCCGGAGTCCTGCGGTGGCTTGAATGGTTCCGGCGAGGACAATGCCTGGGGAGAAAAGGGCAAGGCGGTGATCGAGAATGTTGACACCAGTGATGATGAAGAGAGCACTGATGATCAAGAAGGTGAACCGGCGGAGGAGGTTGACGGCACCACCCGGCGCAGCACCCTCGACTGCTTGGCTTCGCTGGAAGCATCCCTCCCGATGAAGTGAGTCTTGTGCCCGCCGGAAGCCCGCTTCTTGATTTGAAATTAATATTATTTTTTAAAAGTTTTGAATTAAATTTACAGGAGGGGGCTGTCGAGCCACTACGATGGGAGGTCGAAAACGTTTGGCAACTTGAGTGAATTGTCCGTGGACAATGCCAAGGACCTGGGGAAGAGAGAGCACGCCGTGAACAAGCGCCGCAGACTGCTTCTTGCCCACGAATACCACGACAAAACCTTTCACCCTGGCGGCGGCGACGACGGCGGCAGCAGCAGTTCCACCATGATCCACACATCGTCGATGCCGCTTTTGCCCACTCTTCATCACCATCGCGAGAACGAAGAGGCTGAGGATGAGGAGGAGGAGAAGGAGAACAAGGGCAGTGACAGTAAGAATCAAGAAGAAGATGGCGAGAGTGATCAACTCAACTGATCATCAACCTCTTCTTTCTCAGCCCAAGTTAATTTTCAGACAGAATTATTGTTGTGCATATACATATATATTTATATATAGGAGACAGTGAAAATTCTTTGATTAATTGTTTTTGTTAAGGTAGCTTTTGTAATTCATCGTTAACTGTTTTAGACATACAATTGTTGCATTTCAGACGAGCTACCAGTGACCATTAGATGTACTGACAAAGTGTTGTTTGATTAATGAAGATAGACGTAATTAATATTAAGAAATATTTGTATTTTTGTCCCTTATGTTACTGCATTTTTTTTTAAATTTAGTTTAATTTATTACGATTTTTTAATATTACATCATATAATTTAAATGAGAAAGCACGTGGCCCATAACAACCTGCTAACAGCTCCGTTAATTATTAGACAAAAAATGCATATGAAAAACAAAATTGAGGAAATTTTCAAATTATGGGATGTAATGTGAGAAAATTATAATAAATGAGATTAAATTGAAAAAATCATGATATATGTGACCAAAATACAAAATTTTACAATATTAATGTCCTGTAGGTAAAATTCTTACCCAAATCGGATATGTTCGAACCAAACAATCACGTTGCAAGTGTGATGCTTTTATTGTGATTGATCATTTTTTTGAATTGTAGACAAATTTTACAATAAATATATTCTATTAATCATATAACTAATTCAAATCTGATCAAAATTCAATCCGAATTAGACATGTGGATGTACTACTATTGTACTTTGGTAATCCATCTTTCTTCGTTTGTTAGAATGCAATTATTAATTTGTGGCCGGCAAGGTGTGATATATCCAGATTGCCTTAAACAGATGCATTTTGGACTGTGTAGCAATCCTAATTATATGTTGATCAAGTGAAGAAATATGTTTTTTAATGAGGGATGAGAGCATCATCTACGAAATTGTTGCATATTTAAGAAAAATATAATAATACAAAATTAATATACTATGGAATTTGTGGCGTACTATATACTGTATTGTTGATTTAAGTACGCTCGATTTTATATAGAATTAAAATTTTATTATATTAATTAAACTAAATTAACTTTAAATGTATGAATATTAAATTAATTAATAAAAAAAATTATTATTTGTAAGAGAATAAATATATATAATAGGGGATCTGAGATAATCCCCATATTTTGTCCAACCGTAGTGTTGATTCTGAAGGCTCTTCCTTAATAAATAGTATAGATGAATATACTAATAACATGAAATATGCACACTCTTTCAACGAAATTTAGCGGTACGAAATCAATATGGTTATTCTTGTATTATATATCAATGGAAAAATTACACTTTTAGTCCCATAAGATTGGGAGGTCAAAATTTTTAGTCCTCTATTTTTATAAAAATTTTAAAATGATCCCAAAATTGAAACACATTTAATTCTCAACTTTATGAGATTTTTAAAATAGTACCAGATTAAAAAAAAATTCAACACTTTTAGACCCATAATTTCGTAAAGCAAAGACTAATATGTCGAGTCTTTTTAATTTTGAAAATTCCTAAAATATCTTCAAGAAAGAATTCAAATTCTCTTGGGAGAATGAATACCACACTGAGCTTCTACTCACTCTAGACTCTTCATACTGCTAATGCCAAGGAAGGGGGGTGCGGAGCGGAAAGGCAAAAGGTTGAGTATGTACTAATATGATCAGCTAAACCTTATTTGGCCACACTAGGAGCAAGAATAACTATTGTGTCAAAAAAAATTTAAATTTTGGGATCATTTTAAAAATTTCGAAGCATAGGATTAAATGTCCCTACCTTTTTTATTTTAGAACTATTTTAAAAATTTGTAAATAAACTTAATACTATTTATATTAATTTGGATATGTGTTATATATGATATGCGTATGTTAAATCAAATATGAATGCAATATTGAGCTTATAATTCTTTTTTTATCTAAATTTGGATGAACTAGACTAATTACGGAGTAAGTGTAATATACTTATTATATAATTGATGAATTTTTCTAAATGATATATTAATCATACTATAAATATATTGCGCTTGTAATATAATTGATTCACGTTTGATTTCACTTGCCTTGCACCAACAGCCAACTCTAGTTATGAATTTAGGCTGAGTTTTAAATAAATAAATTGAGATATTCTAACTTATTCGGCCCAATATATTGATAATGTATTCTAAACTTATTGGGCCCAATTGAGTGCTTAACTATAATGGATCAGGCCCAAATCAAAAAATAAAGCCCGACATTTTTTAGATAAAGGGCCGAATAAATAATTAGAAGCCCATATTTATCTCATGTGGCCCACATGAGCGATGAGGTGCATTATGACTATTTTGTCCTTGAATTACAAAGAACGACCAAATCGCTCACATGGACATAAAAGGCAAAAACACATATTAAGATTGATTTTGTTTAATTTTCAGGAGTGCTGTTTAATTGAATTTCTGCAGTTGTCATCCGCCGCAAGCTCCGTTCTGGACTCCATCCACGTCTTCCGAGAGTCGGAGAGCGGCGATGGGTTTGGTGCCGCTAATTATCTCCCACCACTCTTGGTTCCTCATATGAGGCTAGTCATTTGTTTCTTTTCTGCTCAATTTTCTGTGTTTTTTTGGCTAATGCTAGTTCTATTATGATAATGTTCATTCTGTTTTAGGCGTTTATAGTTCAGTTACTTGGTTTGGCTTATTACTTCATTGTGGTGCATAATTTATTGTTAATTTATTTGAGTTTGAGATGGAAAGTGTATCAATTTTTGCCTGGTAAGGAGATTCCATCTCATCATTTTTCAGAAATATTTTATACCGAAATAGTAGATAAATTCTTAGTTTGAGCTCAACAATGAATTCAGTCCAGAAGGTATGGAATGGGGGTTAAATGTTGATTGGATCACTAAGTGGTTAAAGGGAAATAGGCAAATGTCGACTGCCAGTATATCTCAAACTGACCATATTTGGTTCGGATTTATCACTAATGATGATATCCGTGAAAAATCCGTTTCAAGATGTGATTAACAATGAGTTTGATCGCTCTGAGTCTGAGCAAGAATTTTGGACTCATTAATATCGATATGCGATTTAATTTCCCTGCATATGTCACTTTCCGTGATCTTTAAGCATGAATTAAACTTTTTTTTTATAGGAAATGATATGGCAAAATATTTGATGGTGTCAGCATTTTTCAAAATAAACTGATGTTGGAGAAATATATAATGTAGTCAGTTGAAGGTGACTTAAGATTTTATTCCTTTTATGACTTGCTCAGGTGACTCTGTGCTATGAAAGTGTAATATTAACCAATAAATGACGTATAGTGTCTTAGACCTGTATGCTCATGTGATATTTATAAGGATGGTGATATTTGTGCTCTAGTTATTACTTTTTGCACACCACGAACACAATAAGTATCTTGATGATCATTTCTCCTCATAAAAAAATAGATTATGACACGGAGTGTAAATTTTGCAGCAAAATCAATCCCCGTGTCAGGAGGATGTTTCATGAGTTCACTTTAACCTCGGCTGTTGATATATTTGCTGTGTTTGCAAAATAGCTAAAGAAATGCCATGAATCTGATGATTTTTCTGTATGTGTTTCAATCAAGTTGAATTTTTGCTGTTGACGAGGTATTCTTTGTTTAGGTGTCAGTAACTATTATGAAATTGAATGATGCAGAGAGGCGCTGAAGGTTTGATTAGGTATCTTAGTAAGAATAATCGAAAAGGGTACCAGTAGACATTAGAGCTGCTTACCATACTAAAAAGCAATTCGCATTTGGTAAGCATGTATATGCTGTTGAATGCACAGCTTATTTGGATATTTTTTTTTTTTTAAATAAATGATGGCTTAAAGCACGACTTCTATCACCTAAGTCACCGAAACACGATTTAGTGGGCATCTGTACTGTACAGCATTGGAGCTGGCTTGGCTACTTGTCAGGATTTTGCACCATGCACTATCCATACGTGACACGTCGTCGGGGTACGCGTCAAGCGTTTGTGTAATGCATGTGAGAGATTTACCACCTGTCCTGCTTTTGATGCCTATAAATACGGACCTCCCCTCCTTCCCTTCATGCACTGAACAAAGCGAGTGATCCAAATTGAGTGAATTCTTTTGTTTTCTGTTTGATTCTCTGTTTCTTTATCAGGTTTTATTCATATTTGTGATTGCAATGGCAAGTTCCGGATTACTCGTGATTATGTTTGGTTTGCGTGTTTATAGGTTCGGAACCAAACTGCTTTGGTATTTTGTTGATGTTTTATGTTCTTATAGTAAATATATATACACCTTGTCCTTGGGTTTGTGTCTTCATGGCAGTTTCTTTCTGATGGATTGGCAATTTCTTAATTGCTTGTTCTGTCTTGGGTGTAAGATTCCTCGTGTTACTTGAATTTTCTTGTTTTTCAGGGGGGAACTGCCGAAGCCGTATGGTGGAAAATCAAAATCATTTTGGTATTTGGCTGAGAAAGGGCCCAGGGAACTGAATAAAGGGGAGTGTGCTGTGAACAAGTTGCAGAGGTACATTCCCCACATATGGAACACGAGCAAGAAATCAGAAGCACCGTATGGTGGCTCTGGTGATGCTCACCTAACTTCCATGCCATCCTTGCCTTTGCTGATCACCGGCAGATCTTCTCACAAACCAGAGGACAAGAGAGTTTCAAAGATTAAGGTGTTTTTCCCTTACTAAATACGTGATCTTAGGCCTTTTCTTGTATTATTTTATCTCCTCTTTCGTTTTGTTGAATGAATTATAAGTGGAGATGCACAAGAGTCTAACCTCCTTTTGTACCAGTTTCTTCTGGCAGGAAGAAAGAGAAAGAGATTGTTGGCACGACGATTGGGGATTTCCATGCCCATAATTCGTCAATTGGACGGTCAACTAACGAGCCACTGCACCATCACTACAATGTCTCAGGCGGCCTATCGTGGGTGGCTGAAAATCTCCGGCGAGGACAATGCCGGGGACCAGAATGGGAGGGAATTGTGCACCTTCTAGATTCTCTTTTCGGGAATACTTTATGTAGCAGTCAGGGTGCTCAGGCTGGCAGAATGTGGCAAACCCAATCCTCTGCCGAAGCACTCTTGACTGCTTCACTTCACTCGAACCATCCCTGCCGATGAGTTGAGCAAACCCCATCTCAGGCCGCGTCTGGCAGTGGAATGAATGGATCCGGCGACGCACGGCAAGGGAATGGCATCGAGTCGTGATGCTCTCCTCCACCGGAGAGAGTAATCAAGATGATCATATGGGAGAGGCAGCGGGCAAAATAACCCGCTGCACCGCTCTTGTTTGTCTGCATCTTGATGTTGCCACGGGTTTTGGCAAAGGAAGGATGTGTAGAGAAAAAGCTATTTCTTGATAACATCTTTGCTAAAACTGGGCGATGGCATAGCTACTTACTTTGAACAGAAGAGAAGACAAATTGTACATAGGATGAATATGTTTTGTTTCAGAATCATTTTCATCCGTCTTATTACTTGGGTTGCTATTCCAGAATTGTATTTTCTTCTCTGTTTTCTGGGATTCCCAGCTTTTGTAATGAGAAGCATGACATCATTTTAGTAATAAAAAAAAATGTTGTAAATCTAAATTCAGGAATTCAATCTTTTTTCGGTCTTTCTTTCCAGTTGCGCCCTTTTATATTAGCTAAGCCCTCGCGATTATATGCGAATATAATAAATAATTTTTCATATTTTAAAATATATTATAAATAATAATAATACATATAAAATATAGTAACTGGATAATTAAATTATATAAAAATTTAAAAAATTAAATAAATTATTATTTTATCAATTAAAGGGTATTTTTTATTATTCAATTTTTTTATAAATAATTTTGTTTAAATATATACAAAATAATAAGTTAATACCAATATGAAATTTGTAATAAAATATTAATAAAACAAGATACTGATTCAATAATTAAAAAATACATAAAAAAAAAAGGGTTAAAAAAATTAGTACTCGATTATCATACTATAAATCAGTGCTCCATTAGTTGAAAGTAATAAAAGTTGGATATAAAGTAGTGAAAAATAATTGTAATCAACACAGTAGCGCGAAGTTTTTCCGGAGCAAAAATGGAGCCCTTGCCTCCTGTAGCGCCACCGCAGGCAACTCCGGCATCCTTCAATATTTGGTGAGTTGGCGCAGGAACGGTGGCGGCAGTCGGCGGTGCTAGGGCGAGATTTTAGTTCATCGCTGCTGGCAAGCATGATAACATACGATATCCATGCGTTCTATTTTGGCTGAACTTACTTGGTTTAATTTTGAATAGAAGTGACTATGTTGTGCTTAATTTCTTGTTCTTGCTGTTTTTATGTTTGAGGAGAGCAATCATTTTCTTGGAAAATTCGCATCTCATGACGTTGTTTACAGACATTCCGATTGCACGTATTCAGTGAAACGATAAACTTGCGCGACTTAGCTGACTATTTGTGCTTGAAAGTCTTGGTGGGTTTAATAAGTGGTTCAAGAGAATTTACATGTCTTTATTGGATATAGCTGGTTAGTTCTTGATTAGAATTGATTGATTTTGATGATGAAAGGTGACTAATTACCAAATTTAAGAATGTGTGCACTGAAGTTGAACGAAACTTATTATCACTGGTAGCTGATTATTTTCTACAGAATTTATGGAAGGGACTTAAACCAGTATTGTATTGAATCTGCTAACAAATATTTTAATCGGACCTGGTCTTGTTTAAGTAAATTCTGTGTTTCCTTCACTTCTTAACATGTCTATGTTCTTGCAGAACTTTCTTCAATAACTTAACTTATTTGGCTGTCATATGCTACTTGAGGTCTCTTAATGGTGCAGAGCTGTATCATTTTGATTAGGCAGTATATGTTAGTTACCACATGTAGATGCCTTTGGACCTGTAAATCAGAATTCCATAGTTAACGATCCAAATTTCGTTTCTATCTTCTATTTAATGTGGGGAAGGGTTGTTACATATTATTCCTGTAACAATTTCCATGATATAAAGATTGGACACCAAATGATTGGATAGAAGTGGAACATTATAGTACTAGATGCAATCAGCTATCTTCATGTAAAAATATGCATACACTGAAAATGATATTCCCGTCCTGCATCCATATCACTTGTACTTGAGGAGTAGCATCCTGATAGCCCTTTAATTTCCTATTTCATGCTTTCAAACACCTGCTAAATCGTACGACGAATTTATGTAATACAGCATGTCTACCAGTGTCTTATATGTGAGAAAATTTTATTTAAAATTGCAATTGAATTGTTTGTCAATGTGTAGATTAGGTGCCTGGCTCACATGTTATTGGAAGTATTCTTTCCCTCTATAATCTTCTTTGATGCTTGTGTCCTACAAATGCCTAATGTATATGCTTGAAGTAAAAGTTCATAACTATATCTCGAGCTAATTTATGCTAGTAAAGAAAGATAGTTGACAGCAATGATGCTTTTGTTTATATATGTTTGAATTAAGTGGACTGTTGTATTTAGGAGAATCAATGGAGAGGCCCAATGGGTAGGATAGTCATTTTACAGGAGGAAATGTTGCCAAGGCGCCTATGTAGCTTTTAGTTTTGGTGTGCACGCGTATTGCATTGTGAATGTATGGATTGGTGTGGATGTGTTGGTGTCTATCTGTTCTTCTGCACGATAGATGGCTTTATTTTGTAGTCATCTATATTCGATACTATCGAAGTGGGCTCGATACCGTCGAGGCTTGCTAGACCAGTTGTCATAATTTTGCGTCATGCATGATGTAGTCATGACACATAGCTGAGGTACGTGTCACGCATTTTGTGGACTGCATGCGACGAATTAACCAGCTGTCATGTTGCGGATGCCTATAAATACCGCCCCTTCCTGCCCTTCATACTCGCACATCAGAGTTATCACAATACAGAAATTTGCTTTCAATTTCTTCTAGTAATTTTCCTTTTGAGGAAAGTTTTAGTTTGATTCATTGGCAACTTTTCTGGTTGCCGATATTATGTTTAGTGGAGGTTTTTGCAGGTTTGCAGCAGAAAACCATTATTGATTTCTTGATTGTTTATGTTTCATTGTAAAGTAAGTACTTCAGCGGTTTTCTATTTTGCGAGTGTGGCTTTCTTTCTGATGAAAGTTTTCTTCATTTCTTATTTCTTTTATGTTTGAGGGCATAGTTTCATACGATGTTCCTGATTTACCGATCTGTTTTTGGCTCGTTTTATGGAGGGTTTTACCTCTAATTCAGTGATCTGTAAACTTTCAGATCTGCCAAGCATTCCCCCACAATCCACACACACACACACACAAAAGAAGAAGAAAAAAGTTGCTGACAAAATTTAATTTCTTGGTACCAGTTTACAAATCGAAGGTTTAAAACATTGTAATCTTTTCTAATACTAATGTTACTTGAATTTCCTTGTTTGCAGGGGCAGAAGATGGAAATCAGAATCATTTGTGAACCTGACAGAAGATGGATTGTTGGGGGCATGGAAAAAATGGAGACAATGTAACATGCTCTGAACAAGAAGTGGAGATTGATTCTGTTGCACAATTGGAACACAAACATCCTTGTTTGGGCACATTGATCTGCGATGGATCCCATGTCCTGTAAGTCTTTGTAGAACTGCCTTAATATACACAGAACCCTGATGATTAACACATGTTCAATTACAAGAAAAAGAAGAAGATGAAAAGTTTTAAAGTTCTTTCAACTGATGACACTAATGGGAATTCCCTCTTTCTTTGATGCCAAGCAGCGCTTACAAGAAGGAGAAGACTTCCAACGTCACGTTGCCCTCCTGTTGAAGCCCCAAGGCAAAAGGAGAACACTGCCAACGTCATGTTGCCAATGATGTTGTCATTGTGTTGCAACTTAAAGGCAGAAGGAGAACACTGCCAACGTCACATGGGGACTGAGCTGCCACCCGAATGGAACACAAACAAGAGACCTTCATTATGTGGTGGCAGCAATATTATCAAGAACGCATCTTCCACGCCCATCCTCTCCCTCTACTAAAACAAACGTGTAGAGGCTGCTAAAGGGGTGCAACGATGATGAAAGAAGAAAGATGCAGCTTCATCTTGTGCGACACAACCAAGAGGTCCAAATTACTAGGAGGAAGATGTGAAAAGGATTCGTCTCATTTCCATCCACCTCTTATACCTCAGGTTGCTATTCCAGAATTTCGAGCTCTGGAGAAAAACCGCACAATATCCCACGGATTTACCCTATATTACTGCCCTGATATGGGTCTTGTTTATTCAGATCTTGGGTCGTAAATGTATCTAGTTCTGAACAATGAAACAAGTACAAAATGCTAGAGTTTATGTTGGTTTTGAATATTCTGCTGTATTCTTTTACACTACAAATAACAAACATATCAGTTGTATTTATTTAGAATCCTTTTTTTGCTTTAAATGTAATAATGTCAGCTTTGGCAATCATTAACAAAAATCCATATAACAATAAATTTTGATGAGCAATAGCATTAAATTCTGAAACTTACCCATCTTTTTAGTCTATGCATATGAACATTGTTTGAAACAAACCGAAAGCGGAAAGAGAATTCTATGGAAAATATGTAAATTTCCACAGATAATTTTTCAGTTAAATATATATTTCAGGCAGTAGTTTACAATCGGTTTAAACTCTTTTTTCGTTTTTAAATGACAAAAATCAGAATTTATTACAAAGTTAGCTGAATGTCAACATCTCATCGAATTATTGATGAATTAAATTAATTTACTATTTGATATTTTGAGATTGTATGTCATAACAAACGGTATTTAATATCTACTATGTAAAAGTAGGTCCAACTAACATTATCGAGCGAAAACATGCTTGTGAATTGGACTTTTTCACTAATATCAACATCCAATGAGTCCGAAAACATGTCCTATCGTGCAATGATGATCGGACTTAGAGCCACTCAATTTTTGTACTAAACAGACAAAAAAGATAGATCTATTATAACATCCCAATATATAATCACATCTGGACAACACAATAATATAACCCTGCAGTATTGTGAGTTCTAACTTATAATGTATAGACACTTTAAAAAATTAATCGGTGCAGCGTTAAACACAAATACGACTTGAACGATACTTTTTATATCGTATTTTTTAATTTTATGAAAAATCCAAACTACATATATTCAAAGAATATATTATATTATATAGAACCGTGTTCTAACCTTTTGAAATTTTGCGTCTTGTTGTGTTCTTGTCTATGCATTATAAGTTCTGACCAATTGCTATTTTATTTTTTTCTTTTTTCAATTTCTCATTTAATTTGCCGAGAGGATTGCCAAACAAGCCCTTACGCCTTATTCCGAAGACTGTCAATGGCTTCTATGCTCATGCCCCGTTGTCCTCTATTAAAACCGCATTTGGAGAGCCGGGCCGCTAGAATCACCCCAGGCACCACCATCTTTCTACGTACCGCCGCCCGAATGGAATCGTCATCCTCCGCAAACGCAACCCCGGACTCCGCCGATATCGCCCAAGGAACCGAGAGCTCGGCGGCGGACACGGTGGTGCAGTACGTGGTGCTGCGGAGGGACTTAATCGACACTTGGCCGCTGGGGAGCGTGGTAACGCAGGGCTGCCATGCCTCCGTCGCCGCTATCTGGCTTCACAAGGAGGATCCGGATACTCTCCTCTACTGCTCCCCTCCCAATCTTGATTCGATGCACAAGGCTAGTAATTTCTAATCCCAATTTCTTTTCACCTCTTTAATTTCGAGTTTTAGTTCTACCGTCGTATTAATTTGTGTGTGCGCAAGTTCTTGTTAGATTATTTTCTAGAGGAAAGAAGAAGTCTTTTTGTTTGGAGAATTCACATTACATTGCATTATTTAATAAGTTTCTAATTCAAAATTTGTGGAGCAACAAGGAGATGGATCAGAGTTAGTTGCAATAGACCTGGATAACTTGAATTATGAGGGTGAAAGGTGATTGATTGATGATGAGTGAACACTGAACTGTGTAACCTTTTATCCTTGCCATTGTGTATTTGAGATAGATTGAGTTATTGAATTGTCTTATTCAAATTCAGCTAAGAAATTACTAAAACAAAATGAAGTGTTAACCTTATAGAATATGTCTCTCTTCTAGGTGGCCATGGGGTTTGTTTGTTGAAAGGAAAATCTTTCTATGCATTAGTTAGCTGAGGTATAGCTATAAGTCCCAGTCATTTGTTCTGGCGGTTGCTGTGGGTAATCCTGGTTACTTGACTGCTTCGGTATTTCACTAGACTTGTACATTCTTCTCTCATTTCTAAGAAATAGTGGTAGAGTGTCGGAGATCATTCTGTTGTATGTTTGTACACGTGCTGTCCATGACAGAGTTTTGCATTATTCGTGAACCTTGGGCGCAAAAGTGTGTAAATACGGATTCAGTAAACATTTGTATGTAACATAGCAATGTAGAATAAGTTTGATCTTGAAAAAAAAATGATGGTACTACCTGGGAACAATCACTGATCTCTTTGTTATGGAATACATGAATTATTTGTTATTCATGCCTGATCACAATTTTGTCACATGTTCTGATTGTCTGAGAATAGATCAGTAGCATGACACTCAGCATTGGTGCATCAATTTCGTATGCGGAAATGTAGGTACATTCAGTGTGTTAACTTGAATACTCTAGTACTATGACTGTTCTAAATCAAAAGAAACTGGATTCAATCATGACGATTTTGAACACACACACAGACACACACGTATACATGAGAAGTCATTTTTCAATTGTGTTGCTGAGTGACTGTTGTAAATCTGAAGCTATTCTCGTCCAGTGAAGTATGGTTAACTGACGTTTGAGGCCATCCGAGTGCTTTTCTGATACCAACATCTATGCTATGCTATCCAATATGATCAGAAATATATTGCTCAGAGCTTATCAGTCCGTAACAACTTCTCTTTCCGTAAAAATTCAGGTTACCCTTGAAGTAAAGGGTGAAGCTCAGATACTAAACTTGGCAGATAAGTTAAAAGCGAGTGGCGTTGCTCATAAGCTGTGGATTGAACAGCCTGAGAACATTCCCACATGCCTCGCCACAAAACCATACCCGAAATCCACTGTATCGTCATTTTTCAAAAAGCTTAAGCTCTGTAAGTGATGAACATCCATTTCATACTTCTTTAACAAACTATCTTTATGCAATTTTCGTTCTTTCGGCTTTCAGTTAGACATACATCCACACAAATCCCATAAACAATGGCCTGAAAATAGATTGTTTATGATTAAGATAAGATGCTACTGCCATTTGTTGCCCCTATCTTTATTCAGTGAATTACTACACAGAAAATCATGTATATATTTGCATCTATTGATTGCAACTCCTGAATCTATTAGCTTAAAACCAAAAGGGTTGCTGCTGGTTAAAGGTTACTACTACTTATATGGAATTTGCAATATTTTAATTTTAATAACATTTCCATTTGATCATGAAAAACAATTGTAGAAACAGAAGAATGTAATCACTAAACAGACCCATCCTTTTGAGAAGGGAAAGTCAAACAGAAGCCAATACTAGGAGTATGGCTGAAAAGTAAATCGAATAGTTCGATATTCGATTGAAATCAATGAATAAAAGTTCGTGTGAATTCGAGCTATTCGGTTGAAATTAATGAATAAAAGTTTGTCTGAGTTTGATTTATTTAACTTAGTAAATCAAACTCAAACAAAATCTTTTGTTTTATAAGCATGACTCCGTCTTGATTCGCTTAATAAAAATAATAATATACATTTGAAAATAGCAAAATCATTGAACTTGACTCATTTTTTATTCAATTAAAATTTATTTAAGCTCAACCAGAATAATATTAAATTAAATTTAAATATAATTTTTCAATCTTGATATTAATTTAAACAAACTTGAATATTTACGAATGGAAGTCAATTGGAATCATATTTAGCACTATGGAGGTTCAATTCAGAGTTACTAATTTCATCATCCGTACAATATATACACAAATACAACGCATCCTACGTCCTAAGCCAGGCCTAGTATAGTTACACAAACCTAAAAGAAAACCCCAAAAAATAAAACTAAAAAAAAAAAAAAAGAGAGAAAGTAGAAGTATTGATCAGCAAATCCGAGACGATAACTCCTCGAATTCAAGAATCCGCAGGGCGCTACGAGAGTTGTTATTGGACGACCAAACGCCTGGAGCAGACGGTGCAGTAGAATCTGCGCTTCGTCTTGAAATACAGCGGCACAAAGCAGAACCTCCAGTTACTCTGCACGTCCAGGGCCTGGATCATGCCCCCGCAGTAGGGGCACGCCCCCGGCGCCTGCTGCCTCCCGATCACCCTCTCATCTTCGTCGCATACGAACACCAAACACATCTTTTCCCTCAATCAATTGGAAACGATTGGAGCTTTTAAGGGTTTGATTTGTGTAGCTGAGTTTCTCTTAGCTGATAGGATCAAGTCTCCGTAGATTTTGCGGAGGATGTGTGGATATATAAAGGAACGGGGAAAGGGAGAGTCTCTGCTTCTGGATTAAGCTAGAAAAGAGAGAGAGAGAAATTGATGCCCTTGTGATATTGAGGTTTTCAAGAAGAAGATTCCGAGTACGGAGAGACGACGGAACTGATTGTCGGTCGAGGAAATCTGCAGGAAGCTCTCAGGTATATATTATCTTAAGGGTAAATTATATTTTGCCATCCGAACTATGTCCGTTTTTACACTTTGGCATCTAAACTTTTTTTTGTATTAACTTGCCATCTCAACTTTGCAATATTTGCACTTTACCATATATGATCGTCTTTTGGTGATTTTTTTATTGAAAAAACATCACATGCTGTGCATATTTGAAAAATATCACATCAAATGACCTTTAAATATCACATGTGCATTGCATATAATGTTTTTTTAACAAAAAACTTGGTGAAAAATAATTATAAATGGTAAAGTGTAAAATTTCGTAAAGTTCAGATGGTAAGTTGACACAAAAAAAAGTTTAGATGCCAAAGTGTAAAAATGGTCATAATTCGGATGGCAAAATATAATTTACCCTTATCTTAAACACGCGTCGACGTTTCTTTTTGTTCGACTACGCGTGCAGCTGATTCTTTGTATTGGCCAGGCGCTTTAATCATATTTTATTTTATTTTTATGAATATTTAATCATATTTTATGTTCAATAAAAGACAATTTAGTCGAATTTTTTAATTAAATCATACTAAATAGGACAATAGAAATTTAAACATCCCAACGTAAGTGTATGAAATTCTCGTTCAAATGGGAAAATTGTTACCTAATAATGTTCAAATGGGAAAATTGTTACCTAATTGAATTAAGTCGAACTAAACTAATGACAGAATAAGTGTGATACATCGATCATTTTCTTTGAACTGTGAACCAATAAAAAAATGTACTACACTTAATATGTAATTGTTTCGGGTCACATGTCGTTAGTTCACCTCACGTCCTCGAAAGAGTAGTGGCCTTAAGAAAAAGAAAGCAACTCGTTAGGCACGTCGGGTGATCAAATACCCCATATTCAAAGGAGAGACCATCCAGCGAGACTAATGATATGCTTTCTTCTCAGGGCTACTACCCTTTCGAGGACGTGAGGTGAACTAACGACCTGCGACCCGAATTAAATTTGTTCGAATTCCACCAAACCTAATTTGAATTAGAATTTTCGGTTCAAATGGAAGACAAATGGTGTTTGTACTATCTAGCAGTACCTTTGTGCATAAAACTAGAAAGGTGATAACAAAAAGGAAGAAAGGAAATTAAGTGAAGCAAACATATGTATTTACCATATCATATATTCTTTGAAGTTCGTGGGAGAATTAATGTATCAACAACGATGTCATTCATGATTAGGATGATCAGGAGAAGTCTTTTTTCTTTTGTTACATTTGTGAAACGAAGTATGAAACATGCAATCACTTCTCCTGCAAGGATATGACAGTTTCAAAGGCTCCAGCGAGCGCTTTCACCTTGTTTTTCCTCTGTTCGCGGAGTTTGTTGGCCGTCTCCTCGATCACATCGTTGGAAACTGGCGAATTCTTCTGAGATTTTGGTGTTGCATTCTCTGCTTCACGATTCACTTCCACCGCAATTTCTTTCAGTTCTGTTTCCTTAGGCTCGTGAGCTTCGCTTCCATTGGCCACTTCTTTATTCTCAGTCGATGGCATTGCTTCTTCTTCTTCTTCTTTTTCTTTTCTTTCCTCCTCTTCCACCTCCTTGTTAGGAGCACCTGCAACACTTTCATCACTGTTAATGTTATTTATTTCGTTGGTATCGTGTTCTTTTAATTCTTGTTGCGGGCTGCTTATTTCTTTGATGTCTGAATCATCATCAGGCTCTTCCATCGTCACACCAAGAGGGGCATCCTGGTTTTCTGGAACTTCAGAAAACTCAACGTTCACGTCATCTTGCTCCCGAGGAATTGCATAAGACTCGGCAATCACAACCTCTGCATCCTGCTTTTCTGGAACTGTAGAAGACTCAACTGTCACAATCTTAGCATCCTCATCACTGCTTTCATCTTCAGTTTGCTTAAAACCTTCTGGTTCTTGATCTTCCAGCGGGGAATCTTTAGCCCCGTCTTCTTGATCTTCGAGCAGTGAATCCTTGGCACCCTTTTCATAATTGCTCGTAGTTTCATCTGTCTGTTCTTCAGCTTCAGCAAGGGGCATTTCTTGATACCGGTACTGCATTTCTTGTTCTGGAACATCAGGTGTATGGGGATTCTCGACTTCCTGAGGAGGGCTAATGACTTTGTCCTTTGTAACCGAAGCAGCGCTTCTGCCCTCTTGCTTCTTGATGCTGCCGGTGCTGCTCTTCTTCACAGTATTTACAGCTCTAGCATACAAGGAATGCTGTTTTCCAGCATCCTTTGCTGTTCTCAAACTCTTATCTGCAACCCCTTTCACCGGAGTAACACTTTTCCCTGAAAATGAGGAAGATCGAAGAGTGCGATTTGGCGAAACACGCGAGACTCTGGGATTTGGCGAAATACGTGAGGACATTGTGCGAGAGGGCGATGGAGGCTTGTCAAAGGATCTTCTTCTTGCAAGATTAGGCTTGTTGGCAGCTTCAGCGGTGGAAACCGGTTTCTTGCCATGTGACTTGGAAACATCAAGTCCTGAAGACACCGTCGGCCTGAGATAGTTTGGAATGTGTTTGTCCGATGGCGTCGACGTTGAATCGTGGATTCGTGCCGGAGAGTTGGTCTTGGAAGGATTAGGACTTCTCCTGCGCTGTGTGGTTGCAGTGTTGGGGCCATATGAAGGAGATGTTCCCCTCTTCTCCTTTCCAGGAGCAGTATCTCTTGCTCTTGCAGCCATCTGTAACTGCCGGTTCTTAATAATACCTGCATTCAGGAAACATACTTGCACAATAAACACACTGAGATTCCAACTCTTTCTCTGTGTGTGTGTGTGAAGAAGATGCGTGAAATTCAATGAACAAATAACCTGTATATTAGACAAACTTCAGTAGAAATAAGGCAGAGATGCGGGGGTTAATATTAGATACCCAAAGTCGTGGTTTACAAAGCTGCATGTCATACCAAAAGGTCATTAATTGGTTGGTGTTTTTTAATACTATTTGAAATATAAAAGCGCATCTCTTGTTTCTATCGTGAAAACACGTTTTCAATAGGTGGAGGAAACGACAACTTTTTGGCTTTAATCTAATAAGTCTACTCACTGATAGCCGGCCAAGAAAACAAATGAGCTATATCTACATGGTCTACAAAAAGTGATTGTTTTTCATAGTTAATTAACTTCAACTTCATCATGATATTTTTTGTTGCAGTGCCCTTTTTCTATTCAGGGATTTACAATGAATTTTTTTTCAAAGAATGTAAAATTTCCCTATCCGGAAAACAGTGCATATACGATTCATCCCATCTACAAATTTAAGAAAATATTCTATATAATAAAAGATTCAGACAACTTAAAGTTCCGCCACACGTAATTATTCAGGCCATAGAGAGTCCATTTCTAATCAACATTATGTCATAATAACAATGAAAAGGACTCGGAAAATACGAATCTTTTTTCTCCTCGTTTCCTCCACATTACATACAACCAGTAGCAACCATTCGGTAGCATAAAATGATGGAAACTGTTGCTATATATATAAGCATATATTCTAACAAACATGTCCAAACTTTAATTCCTGTCTGCATATATATATATATAGATGAATAGGCAGAAACAAGAAGAAGACAATAAATGGCATAAAAAGTAAGAAGGTTTTTTTGTGTACCTGGTCGAATAATATAATACAGCAAATTAAGAGGATTGAAAACCTTAATTAATCTTGATAGAATGTTGAAGAAAGAAGAGAATGTTGTAATGAGGAAGATGAGGAAGAGAAAGGATATAGAAACAAAAAAGGAGGTTAATTTGGAATAAAAGAAGGGGAGGGGGTTTTGGCAGTTGGGGAGAATTGGACATAATATGTAAGGTTAGTTGAATGAATTGCGTAAATCGTGCACAGCCCCAAGACCCAAATAGCCGTGCCCCCCACATTCTCCTTCTTCCTCTTATTATTATCTATTTTGGTACATTTATGACGAGTTTTTTTTAAAAATTTGGCATAATTATGAATACGCACTTGTTATTTAAAAAATTATCAACGTCTTTCTAATTTTAACGATCAATCCAATAATTAGTTTAATCTGTTAGATTTTCGTCATTTTTTATGGTAAACTAACATATTATTTATTTATTTTTTGAATTTTTTTTATGAATTAAGTGGATATATTTTTTTAAATATTTTCATCGAATCCATTTGATTTTTTTAATAAAATTTTAATTTTAAGAAAAAAAATAAAAGCTCAAAATTGACAGTTCCATACTTTCATCCAAGTATTACATAATTTTATCAAATATCAGGGGTATTTGTAATTCTCAAACAATAAGGGATATTCGTAATTATGTGAAATTTCAGATAAGCTTGTTGTAATTTACCCTATTATTTTTGAAGAGGTGATCACTATCTCGAAAATTGATAAATACATTAATATTGATTAAATAAATCTCAATCGTTTGTATTAATTTAATTCGTATAATATATATTACCATTGCAGCAAATTCAAGCTTATTTGATTTTTCCTAGAGGGGAAAAGATGAAGCATTTTCAAGTGAATTAAAGTCCATTAATTATTTGTTCCAATTCTCTTTTATTACATTACAAATAGTAGTTAATTGTGCCACAATTAATTCATATTTTTTGCTTATTTACCACAAAATAAGATGCTACGTACCACAAATCAACTTAATAATATTGCACGTTAAATCAAATTACTTTTAAATACTAATTATATGATTATATCGATATATTATCAAATTGAATAATATATCAATTTAATCAATATATCAATTATATAACTAAAAAAATTAAATTACAATAAACCTACATAAAATAAAATAAACACATTTGATGGGATCGAAACATATGTCTTCGAATTTATTTATTTTGATATGATTTTATGACATCCTAAGCGAACAACTAATGATCTTCACCTAAATAAAATCCCACTTATGAAATAGACCCCACCAAAATAAGATGCCTAATCATGGGACCCTTGTCCGTGGAACTAAAGTTGATGTTCCATTTACTAAATTAATCAAGAAACTCAAAAGGGTATTGGACACAAAAGTTCGTGAACCCCAATCATACATTCCTCTCAATATATTAATCCCAATACCTAATCTACCTCATCAATAAATAGCTAAAAAGAAAATAAAACTAATGGATTTATTATTGTATAAAATAAAAAAAATTATACTATTTTTCACTCACGACTAAGGATTTGTGATATGGCAATACTAAATTTTAAAATATTAATTATACACTTAAATATTTGGGCGAATATAATTAGTTATTTATTTATTTCAAATGATTCATTGTCGATATATGAAGTTTTTATCCTCCACTTTTCATCAATATTAATCACTTGATTCGCGCTCTTTTGATCTTATATTGATCTTGTTTTTTGAAATATATGTTGTATTTGTCTGATTATATGTACACAATAAGTAGTGTATGCCACGCTGGCTAGTAATTAAATGGATAATTACATGTAATCCCCCTCATTTACAGTATATTTACACAAATCACTCTTATTTTTTGAAAAATTACACACACACCTTTTAGAAACGTCAACATCATATACACAAATTACCCCTGATTTTTGAAAAATTACACATACATCAACCAAAAATATCAGTAATATTACACAAACTACCAATGTTTTTTATTGTCACGGACAGTTTCTGTAATTACACAAAAAAAAAAGAAAATTTAATTAAAATAAACTATAAATGAGGGGTGTAAATGCAATCATCCCTAAAATGAATAAAAGAATGATGAGTTGGGAGGTGGGGAAGAGGTGAGTGGTGGAATTTGTTAATTGGTTTAGTCCACAAAAAGATGAGCAAATTGTAGACATCCATAATGGATAGTGTATTGTTTTGTTGTATTGTAATTAGTTTATTAGGGTTTGTGTCATTGTGGGGACAAACAGCCCATCTTTCTTAATTTCCAGCATCATAAAGAGACATCCTTCACTTTCCAGAATTAGGGTTTTCATCATGAGGATATCTACAAACCTTGTGTGTAATTGGGGTTCATCCAATTGTAATCAGATGATATCAACTTGTGTTATTAGGTGGTGATCAGTGTGTGTCTGTGTGTGTGTGATCAGTCATTTGGGGTCCTATGATTAGATATCATTATTATATTAATGTCAGTTTCGTCTTATGATTGAGCAGGTCAAATCTGTATTTCAAGTATAAACGCAAATTTTTACCTAATTTGACCTTCTTTTTTTTCCGCAAAATCACTTTTGGGATTAAGTTATACGAGAACATGTTTTGATTTAAAAAAATAAAATAAAATTTTTAATTTTTAATACCACTATAATTATTTCTCATCAGATTACCCATTATTCTCATTAAATTCTACTGAAATCACTTGATATGAGGTTAGTTTTGGAATCTACAATTATATAATTAATTATTAAAAAATTATGAATTAAAATGGCATAATCACTTTTTAAAATATTATTTCATGATTAATTATACAATTGCGGACTAAACCTTTTTCTCGAACAAGCTTATCCCAAATAATAATCATATTCATGTACTTTGTTATATGTACAAAATATATGATGATAATTAGATTACAACGAAGTCGTACTCAACTTTAGTTTATATTAGTTTTTTTTTTCTAAAAAAAAAAAAGGAATAATTACATCTACACCCATAACATATAATTTATTTACATAAATTATTCAAATATTTTGAAAAATTACACATATATACCAAAAATGTCATCAGTTATATAAATTATTCTTATTTTTTAGAAAATTAATCATATATATTTCTCGAAATATCAATATCATTACACAAATTATTCTACTTTTTACCTCTTAGGGATGAATTATATAATTATGGCAAATGTAGGTATGGTTTATGTAAATATATATTCAGGATGAGATTATCCCATCAAAAGAAAAAAGGAAAAAAAAATAAAAAAAAAGGAGGAACAGTGTGGCTGACTCGTTGACAGCCGTTTGGACGGACAAGAGTGGCCCAGTGGGCCCATGAGGCCCAACAGCCCCCAATCTTTGACCGTCCAAACACGGAAGGGAAATCCCACGGGTGAAATCGTCTGACAAGACACAACAGGCAGGACGGCAATTCAGCAGAGGTTTGTTAAGGATTTGTTTATGTTTTATGGTTGGTTCGTGCAACCATCCTTCCTGAAACTCTCGAGTATCCCATTAGCCTCGGATCTTTCACATTTATACATTTGTATAGCATACAGTAACACACGCTCGTATACGTATTTAGATACTTCACTGTACACACGTCTCTCTCTTTCTCTTTCTCTTTTCCCTTAAAAGGCAGAGGCCCTTCTCGTATCTCGTAGTGGTTGGAACTTTTCTTGTTTCTCTTTTGGTGTAAAAAGAGAAAGAAAATAAACGAGTGCAAAAAGAAGAAGGTAAAGAAGCAAGAACGGAAAGTTGGGAGGTGTTGTTCTTGGTTTCTTGATTGTCATCGGTCTGTTTGATGATGGGTATTCTGAGATTGTTAGTTCTTGTTTCTTGGTTGATTCTTGTTGAAAGTTGGAGTTTTGTTGAGAATTCTGATTGGAGTATGGAACTTGTTGTAAGGGTTCTTGAATTTCTTTTTCTTGTGTTGTTTTGATTCCATGGTTCATTTCTCGATATGGGTTTTCTTGTTCAATTCTTGTTTTCTTGGTTACATTCGGTTAGAGTTGATGTTGCTCAAGTCTTGTATTCTTGATTTATAGCCTTTTACTTACGTTGGAAATTTGACTTTCTACCTCAGTAATCACATTCTTGGGGTATTTTTCATGGTGATTATATATTAGTTTAGTTTTAAAATTACCCTTTCTAATTCTTTTGATTTATTGGAATTTTCCAGCTATTTTATTTATAGTCATGATTTTTGTATAGGTTACAGTATTTTGGTTCTCTGGTCCAACTCATGCAGATTGTTTGTTATAGAAGATAGTGTGGAGTCGTCTTCCCTTGAACTTTGTGGTGACTTGATTTTGATAAAGTGTTTACTTTACCAATAGAAAGTTTGAAGCAATCAAATAAGATATTGTAGAAGTTCCCAGTTACCGAAATAAGACGGAAACCGTCTCAAGTCTTTAGGAGTTTGAGAACTTAAGAAAAGACCATTTGACTGTGTGAACCTCATCTTTCTATGTAGGAGTTTTGAACTCTGTTTCCTATCCTCGTCTTACGATGATCATTCCTATATTCGTACTTATGTGATTATTTGATCATGTAGGAACCTAAAGCTTGTGAAGTTTTCTGACGTTGACTCTGTGTTGATGTTCTTTTCATTCCTGTTATCTTCACGGTACGAGTTACGACATACATCCATTGATGTGAAGTACTTGTACCTGTTATGAAATTGAAATATTTGATGTTTAAAGTTTTAGCACTACTCCTTAATATATTACACGTGTTGATGTAATTTAAAGAATATCTTGATACTGGATGATCTTTATGCGTGCTTCGCATCTTTTGATGACATCTTGGTATATTCAATTTTGATGTATTCATTACTTTCTTTAAAATCTGCGTAGATTTTGTACGCCTCATCTGTGTAAATCACTTGTTTGATGGAATGAACTTCCTTAAATTTTGTAACTTTGTCAAGCATGCATGGAGATCATGTCCTGTTGGCAAGTCAATTTGAAAATTCTTACGATTCTTGGCAAATTCTTGCTTATGTCAATAAAAAGGTGGGAAGTCCAGCATTTGACTACCATCCATCTCATGTCTTCAGTGTCTTCTTGGGGATGTCCATTAAGGTTGAAGACTAAAACTCTATTTTATTGGAACAGATATAGAGGCCAACTACAACTATTCATGGATAGATTCTCTGATAAAAGAGGTGACAGTGGGCTTGTGACACCCAGAAAAAGATATGCTGTTGGTCTTAAAGATAAAGCCTCAGAAGGGGATCAGAATGCTAAGTTTTGTAACCGAATTGGATGCAGCGGGAGAATTAAGTACACTCAGAATACGAAAATTGGGAGCTCTGATAAAGCCAAATCGTCTAAACCTTCTATTCGCCCTTCAAATGTGAATGAAATAACTAGGAAGTCGTCTACAACTAGTGCTGTGATGACCAGTGCAAGAAAGTCGTATCTTGATTCGAAAAGGAAACTGCCTTCTCAATTGAAAAGTGGCTCACCAGGAAGTAGTCCATTAAACGTGTCGGAAGCTTCAGAGCTTATGTCTTCACCAAGTAGTCTGAATGGATATCGATCAGAATCAATGAAAAAGTCCGGAAATGTTACTGTGACAGAAGCAGGGCGTTCTAGTTTGTCATCTAAAGTCAGACCTCGAAAAGCATTTCATCGTGAATCTGGGTCCGGCAACCAAAACACTCCCCCCCCTTCCTGTCTTCCATCAGCTTCTAAAAGCTCTGCCCTAGGGCCATTTAATTGCAGCATCGGAGGCAGGAATGGTCTGAGGAATACGAAATCCAATTCGATATCAGAT
This sequence comes from Sesamum angolense, assembly GCA_034509725.1. Classification (NCBI taxonomy): domain Eukaryota; kingdom Viridiplantae; phylum Streptophyta; class Magnoliopsida; order Lamiales; family Pedaliaceae; genus Sesamum; species Sesamum angolense. The sequence goes on from JACGWL010000013.1 coordinate 2,796,759, forward strand.
GTTTTACCACCAAATTGTTCACCACTGAAGCCAGATTCTAGAGGGAAAAACATGATGAAAAAGAGGAGTTCAGACGCAGAAAGTGGTGCGTCCCGTACAGGGAGAAAGATGGCTGCGGCATCACCCGTAGATAGACATTTGTTGTCTTCAAGTAGTGGTATCTCCATCTCAGATTCAAGACGTAATAGTAGTTCTGGTTCTAGAGAGGAGATGACTGGCGATGCTTCTCTTTGGACCCGGAGGTCGACGAATGTAAACACCAGAATGAGGCCTTCCTACGAACGGAGTAGAAGAAACAGTTCATCTGTTAGAGAACCTTCTATCAATATCTCGCAAATTCCTGACAGTGAAACGCCTTTTAATGTTGGCAGCCAAAATCCATTATGTCAGTTTTCTGAAAATGATTCTTCAAGTAGTGACGATACTTCATCCGCCTCCACTGGACTTGGATTGGCAACGAATCATGAAGTGTTTCACCGACGTAACATGGATAATCGCTGAGGTACTGTTATAATGCCCACATTAGCTGCTCTTTCCGTGTATGCAGGGCAACAGCCCATAGTCTGTCTAGGTTGAATTGGAATCTTCCAAAACAAATTATGGTACATCATGTCGTCATCTCTCTGCAGATATTATTTGCTCTTGAGAGGATTGAGCGAGATGAAGAGATGACGCATGAGGTACTTAATCTTTGTTTGCTTCTAATATCTGCAGATTGTAACTTGTGATCAAACTTTCTTCTGTATCCACAGCAACGACTTGTATTGGAAAGGAGTTTTTTCTTCAGCGGCCTCAACCTCTATGACCGACATCGAGACTTGAGACTAGATATTGATGGCATGTCATACGAGGTCAGTTATTTATTCTTCTAACTTGTTATGACAAGTGGTAACCTTATACATTTTCCTTTTTAGCAGTCTGCATCGGTGTTTATGACATTAAGAGCCATGCTACATATTTCACAGGAATTATTAGCTTTAGAAGAGAGGATGGGTACAGTGAGCACACCACTCTCAGAAGAGGCACTCTCGAAGAGCCTTAGGAGAAGCATATATCAAACTACCGTATCAAAATTACAGATCACAGAATCGGTTAAGGATGAGGACGACATCAAATGCAGTATCTGCCAGGTTATAGTTTTTCTATCTGCAGTATCTTGCCCCACCCCACCCTCCCTCCCTCGTCCCAACCAAAAGGCGGAAACAGAACTAAATTGACATGAAACGTCTTAAGCTTGAGCTTTCTGCTGATGGTACCGGACAAAACAAGGAAATAGCAACTTGTTCATTATTTATAGCTTGAGAACGTGCTGTTGCACGGCCTTTCGCCCATCGTCGCAATACCAGCATCATCGTTTACTTGTGGTGAATTCTTGGCTCTAGAGAATGACTATACGTACATCGATTGCAGGAGGAGTATGTAACTGGAGACGAGTTTGCGGAGCTGGTCAAGTGCCACCACTGGTACCACGCAGCGTGCATACAGCAGTGGCTGCAGCTCAAGAATTGGTGCCCCATCTGCAAGGCTTCAGCAGCCCCATCATAATCTTAGTCAAGAAACTACATAAATTTCTTGAATTTTCTTTTCTTCTTCCAATGTAAATAATACCAGTTGATCAAAGTATTGGCTGATCAGTGAAAACTGTGTGATATTCATTCACTGTCTGCCTTTATGTAAATGCACTTCTGCCCAATTCCAATAATATCCCAAATTTGGTGTGTTTTCCAATTTCAATCTTTTCTGGGAGTTAATTGCAAAATTTGTCCCACATTAAGCACTTTGCAAGTTTATTCCCATGATTTTTGACAAATTTAGTCCCAGACTTTGATATTTTTTCATAAAACTAGTCCTGTCGATAAAAAATTTGACGAAAATGTCAGAAAACGTTAGTGTGATGAGGTGAGTCGACTGGCAAAACAGTTTTTGGGGGCAAGGAGAAAATTGCAATATTAGTTTCAGGGTCTTTGACAAGATCGTCCCCTGCTTTTGAAAACAATCAATTTTAGCCCCATATTTTTATGTTTATTGCAAAACTAGTACCACAATTAAAAATATGATGGAAATGCCACGTGCCTGGTAGTGTTTGGTTGGCTGATATTGTGTTTGTGTGACTGGGCTTGTTTTGATTGGGCTTGTAGCTAAGTTGATGTCCATTGATCCATATTGGGCCTCATAGTCTCCTTGTCCAGCCCAGCAATCTCTAATTGGGCTAGTTGTGTCCAGGAACACTTTTTAATAAAGAAAATAGAATTAATTTTTAAGCTTTATTTCATTTTTTTGACTGATTTGATTAGTTTCATTATACATCAAGAGTGATGCCAATAATTATTCAATGTAATGAAAAAAAAAAAATGTGACTATTAGGAAAGAAACAACAAATTGATGACCATTTGCCAAATGAGAGGCCTCATTGGTAAATTTTTTCAACAGTAGTTAAGGGTTTCGATATAAATTAATCGGATATATATATATATATATATATATATATATATATATTTTTAAAAAAAATTTAGTTAATATTTCAGTGAATTTTGATTAATGAATGAACTTATTTATTATATGAAAGCAAGCCTCAAGAGTAATAAATATAATTTTTTAAACTATAAAAGATTTATGTATAAACAAATTTTCGAGAGGAGAATGTAATTAATTTTTTTTCTTTATTTAGCTTAATTATGAATAAATTGGGGAATATACATTCTTTTGGGTCGTCATTAGATAATGGGATAATTACATTTATATCATTTGATTTATGGCATGTCTACACAAATCATCCATATCTTTTAGATAATTACACATGCACCCATTGAAATATTATTATCATTTACACAAACACCCTTCACTTTTTTTAAAATTACACACATTTCTAAAAATATTAGTATTATTACAAAAATTATCTATATTTTTTCTGCTATCAAGGTAGTTTTTATAATTATATAAAAATAATTTGTGTAAATAGATCATAAACTGTGGGGTGTAAATATAATTATCCCTTAATTAATTAAAAATTTCCTAAACCGTCCACCGTTAGAATTCCGGGTCGGTCAAAAAAATCGTCCTTGCTTTCATATATTTGCAGAGCGGACGATAGCGCTTGCGCAAGCACTTCTGCAGTGGGACACGCTTTTTCTGTAGACTCACGCGATATATATACTCGCATACTTTGATATTTCTAAGCGACGTCAAAGCGGCTGGAGAAAACCCTTGTCAGGTTTCTCATTCGAATTGCCTAAAATTTACAGCAACAATCGGAACCCAGAGAAGAGAAGAAGGGATGCCGGGATTGACGTGCAACGCTTGCAACAAGGAATTCGTGGACGAGGTTGAGCAAAAGTTCCATTACAAATCCGAATGGCACCGTTACAATCTCAAACGCAAGGTTTCCACTTTTGCCCTTTCGCTTTTCTGTTGATTCCGTTTTCTGTTTCGTTTTTTTGGTGGGATGAGATATTCTTGGTCGTATTTTTGCGTGGATGTAAGAAAGAGGGAGTTTTTTTTTTTTTTTTTTTCCGGTTGTGGAACTGAACTGCAGCTACAATATTTTATATTTGATGTTATTGAAGGAGTCCCAGATGTGGTTTTTCTTATTGGTTGACATGTTTGGGGTGGTATTAGTTCTTGCTGCTGTTTGTGATTTGAGGAACAGTTTTATCTGGGTAAAAATTATGTCTTGGCAGTGTTTAGCCAAGTTATAGAAAATTATATCTGGATGAGTTGGCGGACGAGCACCAAATCAAAGGTTTGTTATTTTCGTGAAAGATGAACATCAATAGAGGAGTGTCAGGGATGTCTTAGGAGTAGTCTGGACTCTGGAGAGATGTTAACTCCAGTTGTGGTGTTTGTGATTCGAGGAACAATTTCCTTGCTTAATGCTTTCCTCATAGTAGAATAGATTAACTAAATGTCCGAGAACTTGTGTAGAGATCTCTTCAACTTGTTATTTTTAACCAGATTGCATGATAGCTAGAAGAACATATTAATTTCAAGGACAGTTTTCGTTGTGAATGATAAATAATCCAGTTACTACAAGCACAAGTTTGAGCACACATTTAGAGTCTGTAATCGGTTTTTCTGCCTCAATGTGGGAATTAACCAATTTTGTTCAGGACTCTTACTGTTGAAGTTAGTTCTTCGTATATCCCTCTTGTCCAGCTTTGTCCTAATGGATATGTAGTGTTCTGGTCTAATTGCTAGTTATATAGTATGGAGAAGTCTGTTGGCGTGCTTAGGTGTTTTCCCTTTCCATCTCATCTGTTATCAGAATTACCCTTGCTGATAAATTAATTAAGCTCATTTAGCGTGTAGCTTTTCTGCTGTGGGTATTTGATTCAGACGACTATTTTAAGCATATCCATAGAATGGGGCTGTCCTGCATTTTAAATTTCTATACCTTCTGTTGTGACATTTTGTCAGATTACTTAGAGTATGCCAACTCTGATTAATTTATATGTGTTATTTTTCATTTCCAGGTGGCAGGGGTCCCTGGAGTGACTGAGACACTCTTCCTGGCTAGGCAGTCTGCACTTGCAGAAGAAAAAGGGAAGTTAGATGAAACACCATGGTTTATAGTTGTGGCCTTTGTGGAAAGGAATATAGAAGTTCTAAAGCCCATGCGCAGCACCTAAAATCTAAGAGTCACTTAATGCGAGCTTCTGAAACGCCCACCAGCAATGGTGAGGGGAGCACAATAATTAAGCCTCTTCAACGCCGTGTTCCAAAAGAGCCTTTGCGTCAATTAGTGCAAGAAGATGACGAAAGTGAAGACAGTGAATGGGAAGAGGTTGATCCTGAAGAAGACTTGGTTGGCGAAGCCAGCGACTCATTTACACAACTTAAGGTAAATGAGAATCCTTCTAATGATGACATGGATGAAGATGAGGATGTTGATGATGACTTTGAAGGTTTGGATCCATCTTGTTGCTTTATGTGCGATCTGGAGCATGATACAATAGAGAGCTGTATGGTACACATGCACAAGCAGCATGGGTTCTTCATCCCCGACATTGAGTATCTGAAGGATCCAAAGGGTTTTCTTACCTACCTCAGCCTCAAGGTACTGAATTTTTCATGCTGGATATATTCTCTCGTCTTCCATGGTCTTCCTGATATTCTTTTAGGATGTACTTTCTTGTGTCTGCTGTGGACTTATGATTTCCGTTCACAGGTTAAACGGGATTACATCTGTCTGTACTGCAATGAGAGATGTCATCCTTTCAGTAGTTTGGAGGCCGTTCGAAAGCATATGGAGGCTAAAGGTCACTGCAAGGTGCACTATGGTGATGGAACCGAAGATGAGGAAGCAGAACTAGAAGAATTTTATGATTGCAGCAGCAGGTTTTTGCCCTTTTGTTTCTTTTTAATAACAGGATTAGCTCTTGCTACAATTTTTCCCAAAATATTTCCCTGAACTACTAAATGTTTTGATGAAATTGTTTCCTAACTGCCTTTGTATTTTTCTGTGTAAAAGCTATGTGGATGCAGATGGGAATCAACTGGTTGCAGTTGATGACACGCAGAAAGCTGTTGAACTCGGTAGTGGTGGCGCTGAGCTGATTATAACTAGACAAAATAATGGTTCAACATTGACCAAAATGCTTGGATCAAGGGAATTCTTGAGATATTACCGTCAGAAACCATGTCCTACACCTGCAAATAATGCGATCACAGCTGCATTAGCCTCAAGGTATGTGAAGTGAATTTTTTATTTCATATTCTTTAAATAAGAAAAAAAATAAGTAAAATTAAGAACATTCCGTGTCTTCCCCTTCCCCTATAACTGCCTCCTTCCTCCCACCCACCCGAAGAGGAAGGCAGGGAACTTGAATCTCAGAGTATGTTGACATGAAACTTGATGGTATGAGATGTGTCTGATTGGCAGGTACAAGAGCATGGGTCTAGCAACTGTGCAGTCGAGAGAGCATGTAGTCCGGATGAAAGTAATTAAGGCAATGAATAAGTCCGGCATTGAGGCCATGCGCTCTAAGATTGGCATGAAGAGCAATGTAATACGCAACCTCCCCAAGAACGTTCCATATTAATCCTTAAAGCTTGCTCTCTGATTCAAACTTTGTGCTCAATGGACCACAGTGTTGTATCTCACACGTGGCCCATCTTTTCTTCCTTTTTCCTGGGAAAAGTTCTTAATTTGCAGCAATTTTTATTCACTGGTTAACATATATAAGTTTTTGATGTATAATACTTCAACCTTTGTTTCTGTTATTTTGGTTGATGATTCGTATAATACTTCTACTTGTTCAGTAACGCTATTATGCTCCGCTCGGCCTAAAGTTTTTGAAATCTTGCTAGCCTGTATCATTAAGCCGATCATGAAGTAGTTCATTTTGTAAGCAATGTGGTTGACGTATGCCCAAATAGAAACTTTATATTTGGGACGTCCGCTTTCTTTAATCCCTTGTTATTTATAATAGGGTAAATTACTACGACTTTTTGGTATACTTCGAACTATTTGAAAAATTGTAGAAGTCTTTAGTTTGATGAAATTATATAAAAAAAAAAATTATGAATTTGTGAAATTGTCAATTTTAGATTAAAAAATAGGATGGAGTCAAAGAAAAATTATATAAAACAATTATAAATTTAGTCAATAAAAGAAATTATTTTTTTCAAAAGAGAAATAAAATTTAATTTTTAATTTAATTAAAATATTTTGATCAATTCATCACAAAAATTGACCAAAAACCCAATGAAAATTAATGAAATTGCATCTATGTTTTATATACTTAATTATTTGTTTGCCTACTTTCACAAAAAAAAGAAAATTCACGCTTTTATTTTGTTGATAGATATCTCTTGATTAGTAATCGAGAATTTAGGTAATTAAAAAAAAGATTAAGAAAAAAGAGTTATCCGCAACTTTTTGATTCTTTCTACAACTAGAGCTTAGGACACTGAAGAAAACTCCATCCCTATTTAATTTGACTCCGACAAGCTAACTATTTATTTGCTATAAATAAAATAATTGAACTTAGTGTGCTCTACTTGAGTTGGAGGCATGATTATCAGATGGCTACTAAAATAAAAAAGGCATTGATAATTTTTCAAATAACTAGATTTATAGTTATATTAAACCTCAAAAGAGGTCATAGTAATTTACCATAATATTCATAATAATATTATCTCAAAATTTGTACACAAAGAGTTTGAGCTTATGGATATGGAGTACACTTGTCGACAACATCAGGCCGAAAAAATAGCGTCCACGGAACCAAGAAGCGTATAAAGCACACCACACACTTGCAGAAAGCGACTTTGTAAACTTATAATGGGGCCAGACCACAGCACAGGCTGTGATGGAATATACCATTACATCAAACGCATATCATACAGATTCCCCAGTTGTAGCCTAATGACATCATGAATTGATGCTCTTGACAATTGTAGCTAGTTGGCTTATCACATTTAAAACAAAAAAAACAAAAAAACAAGAAAAGAAACACAACGAGAAATGAGCAGAAAAACCTCCGCATCAAATAAATGTAACAATAACATAAGCCATGTATCATCAATCGTCTCATGCATCAATATAAAGATCATCTAATGAGAAGCAATCAATATTCATTAAAAGTTCGTAAACTCAGAGAGTTGGTGGTGGAAGGATTGCAAGTTGTGAGATACTCCAGGAAACTGATGACGCTAAATAAATGAAACCTTATATGATACATTATTTCAATCCAAACCTATTCAATCATCAACATAAGGTCCTGACAATAGCTGAAATAAACCAATAACCTGAGCAGCTACACGAGTCTGTTAATGGAATATTAACGAGTAGTAAAGAACAAACAAGTTACTATTGAACAGCCGAGCACATTAAATACAAACACCTAACCCTTAAAGAAAGAAGAAAGGCACTAAATCAGAACGATAATCAGATGGGATTATGTCAACCTGAGAAATTTAATAGAACTTGTCATTAACGAGCCAACATGACATGCTGTCCATTTCCACTGAACCAATACTCGCTTTCATTTCCATTGCACAGCTACGGTAGATTCTATTCTGTTGTACAATTAGGAAAAGAAGAGATTAGTGGGGGATACAAAAACAAAAGCTATATGGGAAAAGGAACAAAGGCAAAGTTATGTTCATCTCCACAACAAACATGGTTAACTTTGGAAGAGTTGAAATGGTGATGCCTAATTGTGATTGAATATGTAACGTTAACTAGTACCATTCAAATCATCTTACAGTAAAGAAGAAATGCAGAGCTTTGCGGACACTGCTTAACTAGTTGTCGTAGAAGCGGGAGCGGCGCCTTCGAGAGCTGTGAGACAACACATATACAATGGAAGTGAGGACAAGAAAAAGGAATTGTTCAAAGAATGAATTTTCTTATTACCAATATCCTCCCCTGAGGAAATCTACTGCAAAAGGAAACCATTACCTTCATTATTATCTAGCATTTCCTTCTACATCTTTAAATTTGATAAAGTTAGTATTATCATGAAAATCCAAAAAGAATAAATGGATCTCAAAGATGTTTTCTCATATAAAATATTCAAATCGTGAATAGGTATTTTGCACCTGAAAATGGTTAAGTTTTACCCAAAAAGTTCATAGTACCAGTTCGGCATTTAGTTGGGCTAAATTAGTGCATCCACTCACCTTTGTTGGCTAGTTCTTCGCCTAGATGCTCGCCTTGCATTTACAAACTCATCGTCCGTCTCGTCAGCCCTATAATCTGCATATTCTACAGATGATACAGAACCCTCATCAGAGTTTGAAGTATCATAACTCAAGCGGTGGTTTCCTCTTCTGGAATCACTGACCCTTGATCTTCTTCTGTTTCTAGATGTCCTAAAGTTTTCAAATACCTGATATAATATGCAAGATGTCCACCAGTTTCCCTCATCTCCAGGGAAGTCGTCAAAATCATCCCCAGAGTTATCATCACCATATTCTATCACATAATCACCAAGTACCACCCCACGCGGGACTTCTGAATGAATAGTGCTTAAAACATCTATAATCTCGGAGGATTGCTGAAAATTTTCCCAATCAAGCTGGCGTGCCGGATCAATTTTCGAAGGACAAGCATGAGGATGCTCTACTTGTGCATGCTTTTGGAGCTCCGTATAGGTGCCTGTAAATGGACATTTTTCCTCTTCACAGCAACGTTTTTTCTCATCCAAGTGCACACGAGCCTTGTCAACTACTACCCACCCAGTAACTTCTCCTCGACACAAGGGGCATTGTGGCTTGCTATCTGATCCTGAGCCTAAACTTGGTAGTTTTTCAGCAGAATTTGGTGGTAGTGAACCAGATGACATCCCATTTGCTTGTTTGAAGCGGTCCAGACAATTTGAATGCAAATGATCAGTATCACATACAAAAGATCGGCATCCTTTTTCATATGATGCGCATTGAAGAAGAACAGCATTGTGGGGGAAGTCCAAGCATATTGGACATATGACATCATCCCAGTTGGTATACAACTGAATCTCGTCCATCATAGTTGTGTTTGGTGTGGAGCCCTCTTTCACCATAAATTGCAGGGTATTAACTGGAAATTCAAGTTTTCATTAAGATGAAGCAGATGTTTTCGCCAGTTCAGGTCCAGAATCAGAATCAGACAATTGAACAATAGTCAAAGACATTGCTACAAATATTAAGATTAGTATTAGGTTCCCACAACAACTATCAAAAAACAATGAAAGCAGCCATGCAGGTTCTAATAAAGAAAGAAGCGGTTAAGAGTTATTTAATATAATAAAGACTTGCTTGAACTCTGGCTTGATACAGCAGAACATTAATGGATCTTGAAAATTCATTAGAAAGGGAGAAACATAAGCAACATTTATTTTGTTCTTACTATCCAACGATTCAACTAATCTCTACACGTATTGTGCAAATTAATGAAGCATGCATAAATCTAGACCTGACCATGCAGATATTAGAATTTTAAGATCCATAATGTGCAGGATATCACTTGCATGTCTTTATTACATAAATATGTATGCAAGTAACTATTGATCAGCCATACAGTCACTCCTCGTTTAAGTGCAGAAAAAACATCACATCACAATAACAGAAAAATTAACTTGGAGGCTATCTCCCTCGGCAACAAGCACTCAGGAATTATATCGCTGATTTTCTAAATTTGACAACCTTTCCGATTGTTATTCAACTCAAAATTTATGTTGCCAGGAATAGAAGACAACGAAAAGCTTCACCTCCCTCTCAAATCATATGAGGTATACCTTATACGTATCCCATTTGTTCTAAACATTTTTATATTCAATTTTCCTTATCATTTGTCAACAGGAGCTACCATATCACCAGTACTCTGCTGCACTGAACATCACAACAATCGAACTCGCCTCAAAATCATCGTTCTTTCACACCAAACAAAAATTCCTACAAATTCAAGGCTGCTCGTTTCTCAACGATTCGCATCAAACAAAAGGGGGGAAAATCAAAGCCAGCTGAATAATTTTTTTCATATCAAAAGCATCATAGTCCACAAGCAGTTCAAACAGCATAAAATCCAATAAAACTTATACTCAATAATGATTCAACATCCAAAGCATTCGACAAGTAATCGTGAGCAAATCAAACAATTGAATTCACTGTAGCCCAAAAGTCAACAAACCCATCTCAGTTCAACCCCCAAAAATTCAAGAACAATAAGAGTACACTTGTATAGAGATAAGAAAAGCAGCGGAACCTGGTTGCTGAAAGTTTCTGAAAACACAGAGAGAGAGAGAGAGAGAGAGAGAGAGGGGAGAGAGAGTCTCCGGCAAAGGAAAAGTAAACTTGAGATGATGGGTCTGCTCTATAAAGCTGTTGAATATTTGATGGTGGGTGAAGGACCTTTTTGCCCTTTTGCTAAAACATTGTTTTATTTTATTTTTAAAAAAAATTTAATAAACACATTAATGGATTAAGACTTTCATTATAAATAAATTTAATGTAATTACCTGAATTTGGTGCTATTGTTTAATACTCTTTTGAATTTTCATGTAATGTTTAATTAATTTTAGTACAATAGTTCTATAGCTTAAGTTAATTTCGATGGCATTTTAATTTACGGACAATTACATTCTCCTCCTTTTAAGTTTAGTATAATTATACGTAGACTCCTTGTAGTTTGAAAAATTAACTTATCATTATTGAGTTTTACTTTCATCTAACAAATAAGTCATCTGTTAGTTAAAATTCACCGAATTTGCTGATATTGACAAAAATAAACTGAACTAAAATTGATATTTACCATTGATTTACTTATCACTAATTTATTGCAGGTCAAATATTTTTTTGGACTAAACTACCCTTATAACGGTGAAAATATACCTCCTTACATGCATTAACGCATGAAGATAATTTGATCATAAACAAATTTATTTGACCGACTATAAGTCAATTATAAGTCAATGAGGGTAATATATATATATATATATAGCGAACTCGGTGAATTTTGACTAAAGTATTGTTATATAAAAACAAACATAAGGGGTGTCATATATAATTTTCCAAACCACGTGGGGTCTATGTATAATTTTACCAAATCTCATGAGAGAGTGTAATTAATTATTCATTTATTTTATTTACAAAAAAAATTAGTATTTTTTAAGAAAAATTGTTATTTGTATAAGTAAAACATATGAAATCATTACTTGCACAAAAATAAATATTGTTTATGACTATAATTTTTATAATCAGTGAAAAAATAATTGCATTGAGTTTAAGTATTCGAGTAATTATGTGATTAATTCAGTTAATGTTACAAAAATAATTTTATAGTTTAATTCTAAGAGAGTTCCTATGAATAAAAGGAAACTATAATATCAAAACACATGCTTGTCTCCTCTGATGCACAATTGTTCTATTATTTGAGCCCTTGTGATAGTGTACGCCTATTGTAATTTTTTTATTTTGTATGATACGATATTCGAAAACGACATCATTGTATTAGAAAAAAATACTTATGGTGTATCATTTTGTATCGAAACAATATAATTTTGATATTATAATTAATAGTTGATTAAATAAATAAAATATATATTATGAGAGGTTGACTTTAGGTGTGAACCCATATGGATTTTTACCTATTTGGCTAGATTTACTAAAGCAATTGATCAACAAAATCAAAGACTTATTGGTTTTGAATGAGTCAATCAACCTGATATCATCGTTTGAAATATTTATTCAGCATCACTCTGAGTTCAACTTGGATCAAATGAAAAATGGGGCCTCTAACACACTAAAAACAAACAACGCCCACCACAATCAATTCTTTTCTATTTTATTTGTCAACTAACTATTTGTAACACTTTTTGACTAATGAGCTCTGCCCACTTTCTATATTTTCACAATGTTAATAAATGGGGGCATGCAGATCTATGTATTTAGGTAATGCAATGTTCACTTATATATTATGTGCATCTTTACTTTGAGTGATTAGTCATGATATTATGGCTAATCACCCTTTATTTTTTATTAACTCATGATTAGTGTCTCAAATTCAAAATATAATGTGATTTTTTCATGATAATAATTACAATTTAATATATCCTATTTTAATCATATCATCCAAAGTAAATGTGCCCTATGTATATTATAGTATTTTATAATTTACAATCTATTCCGGATAAATATGTTTGAAAAATGCGTGAAACTGGCTGCGTATCCGTGTTTTATACGGATTTACGAGTTCAAACCCTTTTTCAACAATTATTGTAATGATGATTCATTCTGTAGATCTGTATATTTTTTTTATGGAATCGAATCATGATGTCATTATCATATTCGATCATACGGTTAACAATCTCATGTAATTTTGAAAATTAGTCAATGAGGATCAGAAATCATGACCCACACGACTTGAATCGAACCAACTTCGTTGATGAACTTTATTAGAAAATGTCGATATTGAATTATGATTAATATGCAAGTTATGTTTTATTTGTGATAATCTATGAAATATAGTTGATTTATGTATTTAAGGAGTTTGAAGTAGTTATATTTTGATTTCAGTGAACGAGACTTATGTAAAGCATAGAGTAGGTGACATAACGAAATTTTTATTTATTTTTTATATTTTCACAAAGTATCTAAATTTTTACATAGTATAATATCAAAAACTGAAACTTATAAATAGGAGGAAATTCGGAATTTTTTTAAATAATTGGAGCCAATGGGATGGTAAAAAATAGGATATCGTATTTTGATTTGGTGAATTACCAAAACTGTAAAAGTAGGTGGTAAATGAAGAAATTCAAAGGGGGGAAAAGTAAAAGGTAAAAAAAAAAAAAAAAAGAAAAGAAGATGGGGGATAGAATAACGGGAAATATTGAAGGAGTGAAGTTAACAAAAGGACATTACGGGACATGAAATACACGAATTCCGACCATTCCTCATTTCAAATTTCCCAATTTTCCCCCAAATGGCGACTTTTCGATCTGGCGCCGGCGGTAAAATTGTTACGAATCGCCGGAAGCAGCGGCTGGCCGCCACCCCCTACGACCGTCCTCTGCCGGAACCGTCTCGGCCTCCTCTGCCAAAAAGCCCTAATTGGTTTAGCGGCGTCATTGTTCCATCTGCGCGGGCGCTTGCTTCGGGGGCGGGGAGAATCCTTTCCTCCATCTTCTCCGAGTCGGAGTCCTCTTCTGAAGACGAGGATTCCGCTTCAGGTATGCATTCAGCTTCGTTCATTTTTTCTTACTTCTTTTGTTGCTTTTATTTCCGGTCTCTTGTAATTACGAGTTCGCTTCGTTGAGTTATTGCGCGTGTCTTTGAGTTTTCTGCTTGCGCCTATTCGGAATGATGCTTTAACTTACTTCGCATGTATTCTTAGAAGGAAGTTTGTTTGGTTCGAAGTTGAAGTGCTCGTGTAACCTAAGTCAAACTAAAGAAGAGGGCGAGATGCAGGGCGAGTCAGTTTGAAAAATAAAGATACACTACGTGAAAATGTAGACGCAAAATCCGCTTAATGTACATACTAACTTAAAATTGTACGGTGATATATTGCTTGTCCTAATTTGTGATTGCTTCACTGCTTAGAAGTAGTTGTTGCTTTTGGTGGGGTTAAAAAGGAGGACATGCACCTAATTAAGTCATGGGACCTTGGTGAGAAAGAGGTGGGAATGGAATGTCAGGAGCTATGGGAAGAGGAAGATCTAGGCTTTTCTTTTATTTTCTTCTTCCTATGTCGTCCTTTCTTCTCTTTGCATTCCTTTGTTTGTTTCCGATTGCTTTTTTAGCAGGGTGGGGGGGGGATGGTTGTTGGCAAGAGTGTGATCAAATAATGCTTGTGGAAAAGAACACTTATGTAAGTGAAATGCCAAAGATATTGTTAGGTTGAGTATGCCTTTTGGGATAATCATATTTCAGTTTATGGATGACTATGGGCTTATGAATACAACCTTCTATTTTGTTATTTTATTTTTATTTTGAATTTAATACGACCTTCTAAGAAGAGGCTGATAATGCTGCATCTCCTCTTATTAGTAGCAGCATTACCATTTAGGAAATTCACGATATAGGAGTCACTTAGGACAAGGGTATTGCTGATGTAGTTGTAATATCGATTATGAAATTGTAAGCTAAAAAATGACTAAAAACTAAACAAGAAAAAGGACCTGAAGCGATGCATGGGAAATCATCCGGGTATTCTCACTTTGACAGATAGGTGGCTGCGTATCATACTGTTAGGTATCACTATAGTAATTTATGTCTGTCAAATTACCATCTGGAGAAATTTTTTGGTACCGGCTTCTTTTTGGCATGTTGAGAATGGTTTTGCCACCAATGCTTGTTGTATTATGATGCGACTCTTGGGATAGCGTTCCTTAGTAACTGAAGGTGGTTGGGTAAAGTTAGTGGATGGTTCTTTCATTAGGTATCAAGTCATGTAAAATGCATTTTCTAATTTAATGACTTTAAATACCTCCTAGAAGATGTTATTATAATTAGTTCATTCAATATGTTGCCAACTCTTGCGTTTAAAAAGTATTAATTGTGCTTTTATTTGGATTAACAATTATGTAACAAATGCAGCAACTTACAAGATTTTGCTTTTTATTCCCTCAGCCCTGTGTCTCTCTCCCTATATGCAGTCTATTTGACTAACCCTCTTTTGTTTTCATCATCTTGTTGTGCAGAGGATGATGTTCAAAATGATAATCACTATGGAAGCCCTTACGATGGGGTTAACAAGTCCAACGAGGTAAACCAATGCTCATCTTTTATGCACCATCATTACACCAGAATGATTTATATTTGCCTAGGCG
Source organism: Sesamum angolense (assembly GCA_034509725.1). NCBI lineage: Eukaryota > Viridiplantae > Streptophyta > Magnoliopsida > Lamiales > Pedaliaceae > Sesamum > Sesamum angolense. The sequence continues at coordinate 2,812,010 of JACGWL010000013.1, forward strand.
AATCTCCTACACTGTGGAATCCTTTTTCGGTGTGTGCTGTACCACATGTGAAGATACTAAATAACAGACCATTTTTTGGAAAGGGAAATACATAATCTTGACAGAGGATAAATTTATCAGTGCAACAAGTAGAATTCTGAACCTATACAAAACATATCAATAGTTTCATTCCACTTTTATGGAGAATATGTGGTGCAATAATACAGTCATATTCATGTTTCTATGATCTTGCAGCCAATAGTTCCATTATCAAAGTTTTTTTGTAGCTTGTCCAGGTTATGGTTTTGCCTTGCCTCTTCAGCTGCAGCATTCATGATATATTAGATGTAGTATACTGAAATTGCTGATAACACAAAGTTTGAAGATCTGTTCTAGCTTTCGCTAGAATTGTGGAGGATGACTGCCCTGATTAACCAGGGAGAATATTCATGAGTAACTTTTTCTGGGTGCAAGTTGGCTGGAGGAAGCAAAATATAACACGATTGATCATATTTGGTTTATTTGCTATCTTTTTAGAAATTTCTGATTTTTTATGCTTTTCTTCAGCATTACAATGTCGTTTTAGCCTAGAAATTGTTCTTAGCAATAAAATGTTTGAATCTTCTTTTTGTTATATTAGAAAAATGTGACTTCACCAGAATTGATGCAATATGGACAAGAGTCTCAATTGAGTGTGAGGAGAACTGAAACTAAACAGATAATCGAGCAACTTATTATGCGGGAGACTTTTTCGAGGTAATACCCAGAACTTGGAGGTATATGCACCATGCCTCATAAATTTACTGGTGGTTATTTTTATATGTACGTTATCTTTTTCCTCTTTTCTATCATTTTCTTTTTATGTCTACATTTTAGCCAGCTTGTTTCTGATGAGGAGTGATGGTTGCTATTTTGATCTTATGTTGCTTTTGTGTACTGGTCTCTGTTAATATTTTATAGTATGACTTTAAAATGACTTCATCTGTCAATAAAATCCAGAACGTGTAAAATATTTAGCATGTAAAATATTTAGCAGCACCTGAGTTTGTCATGATCATTAATACTGGCCTCGAAACTGATTCAATTTCCCAGTAATGTAGATTATTTTCCAAACATCCATTTTTGCTTTTCAGCACTGTAAACTCTTTATGTAGATATGTATTTGATGGTTGCAGCTGTCTTATATGTTTTAACAAAAGTGAAGGATGGTGATGCTGCTTGAACTTAGCAAATGGATTCAAGAATCTTCAATGCAATACATTGGCCTTGTTATTGATATCCATTAGTCATGTGTTAGATTTGCAGCTATGAACAATTTGGATAATTTGGTTACTTATGCTCTGGGAAAAAGTTGATTTCTCCAATATTCATGTTCAATCTAATCCAGGATTTATCATTTTATTCAATTTTGTTCAGGGAAGAATGTGATAAGTTGATACAAGTTCTTAATTCACGAGTTATGGGTGGTTCAACAGAAGCAGGGGAGAGAATTTTACTTGCTGGCTCTCTTGGGAAGACACTTGACCATGGTATTGCTTTCCAAGAAATCTGGCAACCGTTCCAGTGTGGAATTTTTCCAGTTATTGATATAGTTCTCATCTTCATGAACAGAACACGTAGATATATACAACCAAGCTGTTCAGGAAGCTAAAAAATGGTTTAAAGAGAAGAAAGTGGGGTCAAGTTCAGTGACAGAGTTGGCTCCTGGTAACCTTAATTCAACTGGAGTTGATTACGTCCGTGATTCTTCGTCTTCATCTTCTATTTATTATTATTATTTACTTATTTATTTATTTTTATAATTAGAGAGCTAGTTTGTTTTCACCAGTTATGCTTCAATGGTTCTTTTCCCTTTGGCTTTGTTACGTTGTTGTTACATGTTTGTATACCCATAAATCTGTATTTTTTCCTTGGTTATTAGCTTGAGGATGTATGTTTGTTGCTTCCTATGGACTCTGGGAATATTATCAAGGTTCACAAAGATATCTTCATCTGAGAATAAGGTGATCTCATGTCATTGATTTTATGTGGGACAGATAGAAAGTGGAGGAGGTTCTCCTGTGGATTTGGCAAGATCCTATATGAAGGACAGGCCACCTTGGGCATCACCAACGAGAAATATTGAGTTAAGAACCCCCTTGACAACAGCAATGAAACATTTCAAGGAAGAACATTGTATTCAGTTGGCCAAGATCTTTTGTCTTCATCAAAGGTTCATTTCTAATTGTTTCTTGATCACCCATTCTTGCATCAGCAAAGTGGATCCTCTTCTGAGTTATCACCAAGTTAGCCTTGCTGTTTCCCTTTTTCTACTTTACATGCCTACTATTTAGGGTGTTTGTGCAAATCACTGTTGTACATTGTCAACATCTCTTCTGCATTTCTTCTTGTGCTTATGCTTTAATAATTTTGTTGATCTAGAGACGATGACTAATTTTGTCTTAAACTTGAAAGCATGTACAACCTCTTGCAAAACAATGCAATTGAATGTTTATATAGTCTAATGTAGGATAGGGTATTGGAAATTTCTCACAGCACATGATTTGCCCATAGATCTTGTAATCGTTTCTTCTTGTTTATACACAAATGTCACTATTACTGATTCTCTTGTTCTTCCTATTGTTATGGATGATATATATCTAATGTATTTTACTATAGAAATGATGGAACCTCTGTTTAGATAAAATTATCAATGCAACAAAATAGAAATTGGTATATTATCTATGGTGAGAACCTTCCTGTTACTTTGTTTGCATGATTTTTTTCATATCAAGTCTTATTCTTCATTATTTAATTTGTGCAACTGGGATGTGCAGAAACGGAATTCTCTTGCCTCTGGATCATGGAATATTCAGGAAGAATTACGGAGAGTGCGGTCAAAGGCGACAGAAGATCTGCTACGCACTCCTTCCAGTAAAATTGATCCATCATTGTTTGCAGTTACTCCAAGTAGGGAGAATTCTGTAGGAGCTGGTAATCTGTTCTTTGCTTTGGGGGAGAGAATGACTGAGCCAGAGTCATTGGTGGATGCAGGAGTGAGCTCTGATCCTGCCCTTGCAGGTCGGTTTTCCTCTTCTGTATGTTCAGCTAGTTTCATGCACTTCCGGGAAATATGAAAAATCACTGTTGATAAGATTTCTCGTTAGCTGGTGGAATAGGATTATATGTGTCTATATAAAGAACATTCAGTTGATTTTGTGGTCCTTTCAGCTTTGGAGTCGAGACAAGCTGGTAAGGCAAGTGAAGCGGTGTCATCCAAGCCAGCTACTTCTGTTTCTGGAAATAATGAGGTACTTGATTAGGAAAATCGCTTTTCTGCGGCTGTTGATTCATTAGTATGTGGACTATAGAAGCTGAACTAGAAATTACGTTTGCACGGTGCATGAAAATTTTCCCATTGCTCTCCATAGCGTCTTAGACTTATTTAATTGTGTTTAAAGGATGCAGAAGCTGTTCAGGCATCATCCAGGTCCCCTCATTCTTCCAGTGCCAATCATGCTGAGGAGCACCATACTGGTACTTTCTTTGTCCCATCTATCCTTGTTGGTTCAATTGTTATAGGATACTGTTTTAATTCTTGAAGAGTTAATTAGGGGAATAGGTTATTGAGCAAATGAAAAGAATATGGGCTCATGGGACATTGGAATGCGTAATTGGTATTCCACATGTTTCTTGGAGCGAGGACCTGAGGGGAAGTTGACGGTGAAGTGTCAGCTGATCCTTGCACAATATCATTATTAGTGGTTTCAGGAACAATAGGGACTTCCATGTAAATGCTATCGGTTTTAGTAAATGCAATACTTGAAGCTAATTCATATACCATTAGGTTTATATTTCTGAATTACTCTATAGACTGCAATCATCTCTCTACATCATTCCTCTATGTTGCTACTGTACTATTCTTCATTCATCCAGCATGGTATCCTTTCTTAGGTTTTTCAGGACCCTCTATTATTATCATTTGGCTTGTGGGAGCAGCTTGAATAAATCCTATATGGCCCTTGTTATCTTCTTGACTGCTGATTCTTGTGCTCATTTGTATTTTACCAATTATGTATTGATTGCTCCAACACTAGGTTTATATTAGCGCCTTGTGAACCTAAACTAAAATTGTACTATTGCGACAGGCAGCTTTTTGTTGCTGCCAGATATTCGGAGATGGGATTAGGGGACTGACAAGGAGAGTAACAATTGGGAGACAGGGGCTAGTTAAAGCAGGAACATGAACTTAAGAGGCTGGAAAGCTCAGTAAATTATGATGGAGAAATGAATAAGGGTGAAAGAGTTGTCTTCTGAATTTAAAAAGGAAAAATAATAAGTGGTGGTTGACACTTGACATTGAGATGGCATTGTTAGTTCACCATTTAACTGTAGCATTCCTTGGTGGGTGGGGTTTTGTCACAGGATTTTTAGTTCACCATTCAACTGTTTCCGATTCATTTCTCCCTAATCCCTGTACTTTGTCCTCTGCCATGCATCAAAGATTCACCCAGTTTTAAGAAAGTACAATACTCTTGAGCGCCAAATAACTGGTTCATAGTGTGCAGTCTCCTGTATCTATGGTGGTGTTTACTCTATTTCCCTATTCATTGCAAACTTTCTCCTGGACTCTTATTTATTTTGTTTACCATCATTATCAATTTGTATGCCAGCAATGCTATATATGTATGAGACAAAGTTTTGACTGTAAATTTGGCCCCTTCATCGACCTTTCTTCTACAGATTCATGTTTAATTAAGACTAATGGACCTCCGGCAACTGAGCTGGCTGAATTTGGTGGAAAGCAGAACGTAAATGGTCCCTCATCATCTCAAGCTAGGTGAAATAGAAACACTAATTTCTTCCTCACTTTGTATTCTCCTGATCCTATAGTGAATCTGCTCTGCTGTATCTTCCAAATAAATCTGCTTCTTTTTTCAGCTTGTCGGCAGGAGTGGACACCTCTGGATTAGGGTCAGAGCAAAACTACAAGCATGATGAGGAAAACCATAATGCAGATACTGTAAATGAGAAGAAGCCTGTGAATGTTGTGAACGTGGAAGGTAACTGTGAGCTTCTGAGCGAAGCTTACATGGAAGTCCCTATTGTTACTGAAACCGATAGCATTGCAAGTGGTTCTCAGAATAGTTTGGCCATGCAACATGAAGAATTATCGCAAGATATGGCTCAGCCATCTCGAAATGAAAAGGTCGATTCCACTGCTGGGAAACAACAGGGTGGAAAATTGGGTAAGTACAAGACGAGGCAGAGGAAGAGGTAAATGAAGAGATACCACATGGTGGGTGCATCATTAGTGCATATATATGTTGTACACTACTGTAGGAAAAACTTCCACTGTGCCAGTTTAGGATTGTTGTACTTTAGGCCCAAATTATGAGTTATTTGTGGAGTCATGGTTTTTGCAAAAGAATGGCTCTCATGGTTAGTCACTTTTCTTCTGAACCTTGGATGGATGAGCTTTGTTTAATTGGACACTGTCTGAACCATTCCCTCGATTACATTTTACACCCGTTCTAAAAGTTCTAAGTTGTACTGTAGCTATCCTTTGTTTTGCTATTTCTGATATGATGATATGTTTCCTGGTAATGATGGGCCAAAAAAAGACATTGCATTAAAGACTTGGAGAGGAACTTCGTAACACTAGTTTTTGTAACTTTGAGTTCATAAAGAATTGACAAAAGTTTTGATTTCAAATTCCTTTCACAAAATCAACTACTTGTATCACCAAATGCAACATTAACATTCTCTGCAAATGAATGAGAATAAGTGCAGGAGTGAGACAATTTCACTATATCGACTTTCCGTTTTGGTAAACAATTCTTTATCAAGAATAACAGGAATCCACGTATGCGGTATACCTGTGCCCTAACTCAAAAAACTCATAGGGGACTTTTGATTGATGGTAAAAAGAAAAGAAAAAAACTTGAGAGGTTTTTCTGTCATCAAAACTATGGATCCTTCCTCCTCGGCGGCGATTGCGCGGCAGACATGGGAGCTCGAGAACAACATCGTGGCAACCGACTCATATTTTCTTCTATGACGAGGCGGCGCAGGCCAAGTTCCAGCAGGAGAAACCGTGGGCCAACGACCCCCACTACTTCAAGCGTGTCAAGATCTCAGCACTCGCGCTATTGAAGATGGTGGTCCATGCTCGCTCCGGCGGCACCATTGAGGTCATGGGCCTCATGCAGGGGAAGACTGATGGGGATGCGATTATTGTAATGGACGCTTTTGCGCTCCCTGTTGAAGGTACTGAAACTAGGGTTAATGCGCAGGCCGATGCGTATGAGTATATGGTGGATTATTCACAGACTAATAAACAGTTACTTTTCTTTTACGCTTATTGAACCTTTGGTTTATTTTGTATTGGAATGGTGATGAAGTAGCATTGTTATTCTGGGAGATAATTTATGTATTTTTTCGGAGATAGTTTTTAGTGATGCTTGCTGGAGAGTTCAATTGCATGTGTGGAGTTTGGCTGGATTTTTCAAATTGAGTACATAAGTGGCTTCCAAATCCTGCTGTGGGTCCATTGATATTGGGAACGCTTCTGAAACTTGTTTGTGTGATTAAATTTTGATAATACAGGGGAGTTTTTCTTTCTGGTTCTGTGTGAACAATTCACAAGTTCATACTCAATTTGGACATGATTGAAAATACGGCATTGAACATTGATACGGCAGTTGTACAATTTGTTTGTCTGATATTATTATATACTTTTTGTGGTCATCAGGACTTCTTATTCAGAGTAGACAGGGGAAGTTGATGGGATTTTCTTTGGAAAAATTTCAGAGGTATTAGTTGATGTGGTATGAGTTTTTCTGTAGAAACTGCATATGAATTTTCCTGTGTTGGTGGTGTAAGCTGTCTGAAAGTGCAGGTATCTAATCACTGGAAGTACAAAAACATTTTCATGAAAGTTAAAAGCTAATCTATTTTGCATAATTAAAAGTATTTTAATGATTTCAAATTCTTAAACCCACCTAATATATAGAAATGAAATCCCTTTTGTTTGCATCCTCTAGGTGGCGTTTTTTAAACTCAGATTTTCTTGTCATAATTTTTGTGTTATTTCTTACCCCAAATTTATTTTGGAGTAAGGCGGGTAGGTTGGAGAATGTAGTTGGGTGGTACCATTCCCATCCTGGTTACGGATGTTGGCTTTCTGGTATAGATGTTTCCACACAAATGCTTAAGCAATATCAAGAGCCCTTCCTAGCAGTTGTTGTTGATCCAACAAGGACTGTCTCTGCTGGAAAGTAGAGATTGGTGCTTTCAGAACATATCCTGAAGGCTACAAGCCTCCAGATGAGCCTGTCTCTGAATACCAGACAATACCCTTGAACAAAATTGAAGACTTTGGCGTGCATTGTAAACAGGTGCGCTTTTGTCCTCTCTATAATTGGAGGTCTTGTCATAATTGTTTTCTTGGTTGTGTGGAGAAAGAAGAAGAGTATTACCCCTCTCCCCGTGCCTTTTAAATACATCTCAGAGGCTCTTTTTGCAGAATTTCCTGAATCAATTCATTCTTCTTGTGTACAGTACTATGCATTGGATATCACATATTTCAAGTCATCTCTTGATTGTCACCTCTTGGATTTACTATGGAACAAGTATTGGTCAACACCCTTTCTTCTTCTCCTTTGCTTGGTAATGGAGATTATGTTGCTGGTCAAATCTCAGATTTAGGTAATTTGCTTTTGCATGCAAGTGGCCTTTTTGTTACTTCTTTGCTCCAGCAGAAGCCCATACTTTTAGTTCTTGCCAGCATATAGGACCATTGGGTAGCGGATGCCATGTCAGTTTATTATACTAATTTTTGCTTATAATTATGCAGCTGAGAAAATAGAGCAAGCTGAAAATCAATTGGCACATTCACGCTTTGGGTCCTTGATAGGAGGTCCTCTGAGGAAGAAAGAGGTCAGTGTCTTACTCTTCTTGTACCATTTTGCTTTTCTCAGAATAATACCGAGTCTGAGTTGGAGCTATTATGTTTTCTCTTTTTACTTTTTTCTTCTGATGGTAATTTTGTTGATATTAAATACTGTGATTCTTCTCTTTTGCTTGATTGAAGGAAAATTTATTATTTTATCAAAGCTTTGCCTGCCCGTTCAAGACATAATTTTGCAATAGCTAAGATGATCTTTATATGGATTAGATTTCAGGCTGTTTCTCGGTTCTAAAATTTCACATGTAAACTTTCAGTGAACAAGTGAATGTGCTTATTATATAGTCCTGCCAGAACTTGGAACTGTTCTATAGCAGTATTGGTTTCATTTATGACCTTTTATTACATGGAAGAGTATATTGACAACTAGGTGTAAATTACTTTACAATCTAAGAACACATGTCAAGTGGAGTCCCAAGGGTGAAGTTTATGCCCGTCCACAGATTGCGACCAATTATGGCCAGTCCTTTTTTGAATCTTTTCCTCCTTAGAGAGGGTTTTCTGGCCCTAACTACAACTCCTGCTCTTTTATATCAACCTGTGATTTACTTTGTCATCTTTCACAGCTATCAATATTGCATATGTCGACATGTATGTATTTGCTTAATCATTTAAGATACAGAAAGACATTTACTGCCCACCAAACTGCTGCTTTTCTTGAAAACCAACACCAACACCACCCCCACCCCCTCCCTATCTGGACTCTCTTCTTGACCAGTTCCCTCTGGATGTGTATTTGCTGTTGTCCAGGAAGAATCTCAACTCACCAAGATTACGCGTGATAGTGCAAAGATAACTGTTGAGCAGGTTCATGGTTTGATGTCACAGGTAACTGCAACTGCCCTCTCTCTTGCATTTGGACTCTCCTGCCAAGTAAAAATCATACATTCTAGCATTTTATAGTTCCTTCAGAAAACTGATGAGTATGATGCTCATCCACTTTTCTAGGTCATCAAGGATATCCTATTCAATTCTGTTCGGCAGTCCAATGGATCTCGGTCTAATTCGTCTGGTCCCGAACCAATGGTCGAAGCCTGAGCCGATAACTAATTAAGAGTCTCCTAAATTCCATTGACTCAGTTTCTTTAGGCTTGTCAAAACATGACTCCGGGGGGGGGGGGGGGGGGCAATAACCGTTCATTCTCTTGTATAATTTCTCTGGCCTATCTTCACACCAATATATTGATGGTGAGAATAAAATCAAATGACAATGACTTTAGATCGTGTTGTTGTATGTCAAATAATAAATAAATGGGTTTTTGGGTTTAGCTTAAATAAATGGGTTTAAAACTAAACCAATTAAAGGGCTCTCCATCAAGTTGCTTATACGAATGAAAGGGGCAGCCTATATGGGCTATATGAAATTTTAGAGCGTAAGAGGTGCAAAATGGTTGGCTTGAGAATTACGTTTCATGCCACTTTAATCCCAGGGAGTAGTCTACAGTGGAGCAGGAACAGACACAGAGATATTGAGTGCATGTGGCAACCATTATCCATAATCAAGTACTGAGGGAGATAACTCAATGATTCGGGTATAAAACTTATTTAGAGAAGTTATCTTGTTTGAATTTTGGATGTGCGCGTGTGTTGGGTGCGTGAATTTATTATAAAAAAAAAAAAAAAAAAAAAAAGACAAACAAAAAACACCACTATCCATAATCAGATCACAACCCATTCTCCTCAACTCTATCATTCCTACAAGAAAACAATATTATATGTCTCAGTCTCATCGCATCATAAACAAATAAAAACGAACCCAAACTCCTTCCCCTAACAAACGAAGGATTCAAGAATATAACTACACTTGTCATTAATCTTTTTAGCTGTTCAATAATCTTCCTACGCCAAATTTTATTTCTTTCATTTAATACTAACACCGCCAAATTTTATATTCGAATTTTCCACGCGTACATAAATAATTTTTTGCAATTTTATTGGAGGAATCATATTCGTTCTCAAACTTGAGAGCAACCTATATATGTATTATTATTATTATTATATGTATAGGAATCAATTATGTAGGTGACACTTTTGATTAAAGTGTCGTACTCATACCCCACTTGTTCACTATTTCAGTTCCTTCAACATCAATACACAATCGTTTTCTTTTTGTTTTTTTTATGTATGTATGTATCTACTACTTGTCCGAAAGCCTACTTTTTCCCTTGTACTCACATTCAGAGTCGGTTACAGCGACAGAAGTTTAGTGCTCTCTGCCTCTCCCCAATCCCATTCGCATTATCTTCTGCCTCTCCCAATTCTACACCCCTTCTCAACCAATATTCCGCACTATCAACACTTTCTCACCTTACTTTCGATCAATCACCCTCCTTTAATGCTTAAGATCGAATGTTGCCACACTCACAATATAATATGTGTTCAGATCCTTCTTAAGGCATTTGGTGGAATTAAGAGTACGTTTTGACTTATGCGATGATTTTTACGTGGTTAAATTTTTGTCTGTGACGACAACAAGTCAGCTATAAAAATCTTAGTCGGCACACATGGGCCAGACGCAACAGGACCCCGCTCTTGCTTTTCGATTTTTTTTGTAACAAAGAAAAGGAAAAAAATTGAGAAGTCACGCATAGGAGGGCAGTACAATGAATGTGTGATGATGGACTTCATTCGTGAAGTTGACTGCACCAGAAATCCAATTTCAATTCAGATTCCTATTCTCAGATCGTATGTGTGTGTATATATTAATATTATTAGAGTAAAGAAATGCATACACGTATCAAACTATTCGAATTCGAAACTCCAACTTTTCAACTCTTTTATTCATCATCATCATCATCCCATTGCCCCATCACTGCTTCTCCTACAAGATTGGGGTTCAACTTATTACCTATAGCTCAATATTTATTTACTTTTCTAATTAATTTATGATTTGTCAATGTTATAACTCATAATTCATCTTATTTCTTTTTAATATATCGATTGGTCCAATGTATATATATAACGGGAAAAATGCAAGAAACCTTCTTGTGATATTGAAATGAGCAAATTAGATGATTAGAAGGTAAATTGTTGCATTTTAAAAATACAGTGGAACAAATTGGCTATTATTTTTCATAGCAGGGGAGTTTAGTTATTTATATATCATAAAGAAGTAAATTACATTAAACCGTATATAAACTCACATGCAACTTCTTGGTCAATTCTACCCACTTACTCAATATTAATCGTGATTGAAATTTAAGCAGGTCATTTAGCTAGAGGTCACCAATTTTGGTACCATTTTCTGACTTTTCCAATGAACCAAAAACAGAAGAGAGTCAAACTTGAGAATGAAGAAATGGTAAAGAGATGACGGTGCGAAGGAAGGATGATTGTATCTTACGCAAATCAAATTTGATCAAATCAAATCAACCATAAAGTAAATGTGATACATTTGTGATATGATTGATCACTTTCTCTAAATTGTACACAAATTATATCGAAAAGTAACGTATACAGTTCAGCCAAACCCCGTCTAAACTAGATTTTTCTGGATGCATGCATGGATGAGAGTGGAAATGATGATGATGATGATGAGGGTTTTGTGGTGATCAGAAGGAGAAAAGAGAAAAGAAAAAAGCAGCAGAGAGTCACATACACACATTGACATGCATGTGAAATATTGGAGATGGTAAGGTCCATGTGAAAACTCATCAACAAAGTGCTACTAAAGTTTTGTACCACTGAAAAGGGCAAGAGAGAGCCCATGCCTCTCATGAACACACATCTTCAACAAAATTAAATTAGACTATATTACATTAATAAATTATATATATTATAAACTTAGATAAATTCTAATTAATTTGTTTTAATTGAAAATAATTTTATTGTTATGATGGGGTCTCAAGATTGGAATATGTGTGTGGTTCCTTAGTTATTGGAAGATGTTTAATTTGGTTATTTTTTCTTTCCTAATTATCGAACTTTATAAATATAATTTTTGTGAATCTTACGAGATTCAAATTATATAAAAAAAGGGAAATAAAGTTGTATATATACTTTAATTTATAATATTTTGGGATTAAACTATATATATTATTATTATATTATTTAGGATTCCCTCATCATTAATTTCTTTTCTCCATAGAAATATATTTATTATATACTAATTAAAGGCATGAAATTAAAAATAAAAAAAATAAAAAATTGATAGGCAAAGGAAGAAAAGAATTAGCATAAAGAGGGGCATTTCCACCTTGCATGTGAAGTTGTAACCCTAATTCAAAAAGTATGTTTGGTCCTGCAATTTAGGCCATCCAATTTTTGTCTTCTTTAATCACTTGCCAACCATTCTTTTTCCATGGAAATACTTATCCAAGAACATCTTATCCCCAATTCTTGCAAAGTTAATTGTTCTTTCCCCCCCTACCCATCATCATCATCTTTGGATTTGATGGAATTTTTGCAGTAAGTGATTGATGAGAATATTGTTTTTGCTTTCCACTAGTGATCAAAATCGTGTACGATTAAGAGTCCTCACTGCTTTTTATATACATATATTCCTGGGAATTCAAAGTGTATGTTATTGATGATATATATAAATTGGAATCCAAACCTAATCAAACTAATTTCCAAATAAGGTTAAAGAATGCAGTAAAATATATATGATGATTTAGAACCCTAATTCAATATATAGTTAGTCTTTTGGGGGTTTCTATGATTTGATTTGTACCTATAATTCACTTGATAATAATCATGCATGGTTTAGTGAATATTTTGGAATTGGTTGAATTTTAGGAATTTAGGTAGTTGCTCTATTTGGATTCACTACATATATTTCCAATTCAAGAATATCTATGTATGTTGTTGGTTTCTTGAGAGTTTGTGCAAAAATATTGAATAATTTTAATCATATATAATGTAAATTCTACATTTACATGAATTGCCGCATTCTATACATATAAATATTTTTCAAATCTAACTTGCTCTGTATGATGCTGTCACGTGTTCTAATCAATTGCAGATGAGAAGCTTGCATGGTTTATAAACTGGGTAAATTACATCTACCTCCCCTGAGGTTTGGCATAATTACAAATACCCCCTCGTAGTTTGAAAAATTACAAATACCCCCCTAATGTTTGATAAAATTATGTAATCCTTGGATGGAGGCATAGAAATGTCAATTTTGCCCTTACAGTATTTTTTTATTTTTTAAAAAAATTAAAATCTTATAAAAATATTGAATGGAGGATGAAAAAATTTAAAATTATAAAAAAATTATCGCCTTAGTCGATAAAAAAAATATTTTTTTTTAAAAAATAAATAAAATTATAAATTTTATTTCATAAGGGTATTTTGGTCAGTTCACTATAAAAAATGCATAGATTGGGGTAATTGTTAGACGGTCGTCAAAATTAAGGGGGTATTTGTAATTTTTCAAACAACGAGGGGGTATTTGTAATTATGCCAAACCTCAGGGGAGGTAGATGTAATTTACCCTTATAAACTCAAATGCATGTTCTGTTCTCTTTGTTGAGGTACTTTTTTAAGGATAAACATATATAAGTTTTGATCAAATTTGAATAAATACCTCGCGGGCACCAATTGAATCACAATATGCATTATTAATGTGGTATTATGGTGTTTCGTTGCATCAATATTGTCCACTTTAATTTTATATGAATTTCACGAATTTGTCCTAATAACACGCCTTGTTGGGAGAAGAGGCCTTAGGGCTTATAAGCTGCTCAAACTCTCATCTACGATGAATATGAAACGCTTGACTGCATCATCCAGCCCGCATATAAAGAGCTTGGATACACACATGACTTTGTTCTTACAAACAACGCAAATAATATAGCTTGTGACTTGATCGGTGTTGCGTTGTACGAGTATTGTCCACACACCCTATTTCATATTATACTTACATTTAGTTTTGAAAAAATGTCCCGTTGGAGAAAAGAGAAAATAAAATTTATAAATTATTCAAAAGTTATCGTTTATAATCAATACGTGCTTGTCTAATCAATTACTCTAAACAAGAATTTATGAGTCTAGATATCAAGAAGTACTAGAAAATGTTTACAATTAATCATTTTTAATAGCACAAATTTCTATTTTTAGATTTAGTAACTGTATCACCTTTGAGAAGGAAAAAAAAAAAAAAAAAAAAGGAGAGATATTTGTCAATAGTTGGCACTTTAGACTTTATTAAAATGTCAAGCATGATGATGTGATTGGTCAAAAATGGCACTAGCTAGAGATGAGATATGAAGAAAGGAAAAAATAGTCAAAAGGGAGATGAAAATTTATTCAAGGATTTGACCAAACTTAATTCAATCTTCACTCCAATTTTAACCATATATCAAAACATTTATTTGCAACATAATAATAATTGCTTTCATTACTCAGACCTTCTACTTTATTGGTTGATTTGAAATTTTAGGCTTTGATGTTTCAGTTTATTTATATAATTATTGTACATTACATCAACTTTCTAATAATATATAGGCATCTATTTAATATCAAGATTTGATCATTTGGGATTTTATTAAATTTTTTATCTTAGATCAATTTATATTAAGATCAAAAATCACCATCAATATAATTTATTCAAGTCCAATCAGATTCGATTTCGATTAAAGTTTCTCAATAAGAAAATATTTTCCATTATTCAGCGTATCATAATTGTAGAGATACTTTATTTACCCATCAAATTAAATAAAGACAAAAAATTAAAAAAAAAAAAAAAAGTGGCCGAAGCTAAATACTTTACAAATAGTGCCAAATAAAAAAGAGATCTGAAAAATAAATTACAAATAATCCACATTGCGGGTAGGGTCAAACCTCAAAAGGGCACAAAGTGCAAATATTTGGCCCAACACGTGGCTTTCTATACCTATCGCATTTGCGTCGAGACTGAGGTTCAGTCAAATTTGAATTAATTATACGATAATTATAATATATTTATAATTTAATTGATATATAATTTAAAAAAAGTGTCTATTTACATAATAAGTATACTTTATTTATTTTATAATTAATTTGATTCGATTAAATTTTATTTAAATAAAAAAAATTGATTGACACACAGATTAAGGATTTTTTTTTAGAATGGTCTTGAAACTCTGAATTATGAAGTAATGATAGTTATTCACGACACGAATTTGAATTTTGATATCGGTTCAAGATTGAAATTAGCCCACAAAACACACACCAAATATACACATTTACACACACACTGACATAATCAACACATTCTACCACCCCCCACCCCCCCAACCAAAAACATAAATGAGTATTTCCACTTTGTTTCGTGGGATTTATATGGGGGAGGGGGGTTAGGCCACACAGATATATATATATACCAGAACAGAGCTCGTACCATTCCATTTCTCTCTTCCACCAAAAACAAGTTTTACTTTTGTGATTCCCACACACAGGAAGCAAATCATCTCCTCTCTCCCACCCCTTTTTCTTTTCTTCAAGAAAAATGGCATGATTCTTTACTAGCTCTTCGTCTTCTATTTCTTCAAGTTCAAGTCTTTTCACTTCATTTCTCAGTTTCAATCACCTCTCGAGATGGGCAGCAACAAGGGCATCACTCTTGAAGAGATCAAGAACGAAGCTGTTGATTTGGTATGTATATATATATCTTTTATCCTAAAAAATGTATTATACTAGTAGTCGTGACACACCCGATGCAGACGTTGTGCATGCTCATGGGATTTTATTTTTTCTATAGTTGCATCCAATATTACATGTAACATAATGGTTTCTTTGTAAGTTTTGATGCATTTATATGTTTTTGTGCTTCTGTAATGTTCTAGTAATATCCTTGTGTCCCTTTACTTCAAAAGTTGGTTCTTTTTCTTTTTAAAACTAGGTTTGCATTCATAATTCGTGCACTTCCCAAAACACACACACATATACACATGTGTGTGTGTGTGTGCAGACATGTAGGCCTCTGTTTTTACCTTTAAGCTTTACCTGTTAGGTATCCCAGAGAAGTTTCTTGTGTAGTAAATCTTTGCTACTGCAGGGGAAGTAAAGTAATCTCCAATTATGCTTTGTGTTTTTACATTTCCTTTATGGTAATTAATTCATAGTACACTTTATTATAGATACTTCTTCCTCTTCTTTTTTACTTATTGAATTAATTGACATGCTTATTTATGATTGCTATTTTCTTCTTTATTGATTGATTTAATTTTTTGGGGTGCTTGGCTAATTGGAAAAA
The DNA here is from genome assembly GCA_034509725.1 of Sesamum angolense. Classification (NCBI taxonomy): domain Eukaryota; kingdom Viridiplantae; phylum Streptophyta; class Magnoliopsida; order Lamiales; family Pedaliaceae; genus Sesamum; species Sesamum angolense. Next base: position 2,828,116 of record JACGWL010000013.1, read on the forward strand.
AACTACGGTAACTCTTTTATGATCCATAGTAATACTATTGTGCTTAAATTCGAAGCCAAAAATATGGTTGGGGGCACATGTCCATCGTGTGGAATATTATACCTTTTGTTGTGAAAAAGAAAAAATCACGTCGAATAAGTGAGTATAATATTTCCCTATCTTTCGGGTCAAATGGCAATTTGTTTCAATGGCTAATTACAACGGCAACTTATGATTCTTGAAAAAAATTGAATAGTAATTCCTTTGTATTAATCACAAATTATATTCCCATTTGAAATAAAAATTTCATTCTTGCATGGGTGAATATTAGTGATATATGTCGGTTAACTATCATTTATGAAAATTTTTATTACTATTACGTATGTAAAAGTAAAAGATAACATTTGAGTTTTCTCGAATATTAATATTTCATATTATGCTGGTCATCTTTTTCCTACATGACACTCATCAATTGGTTCATAAATTTATTTGTCTCTTATCACATTCTTTTGGTGGTAAACGTCACATGTATATTGCCATCACCAAGTTTTTGTCTTTTCAAGGCAGTTGAGAAGGTGATGTTGGAGATAAGATTAGTGCAGTCATAAGGAGGAAGAGCCCTTTCGGACTTTTTGACCTAACAATTGTAATTTGCTAAATCAATTCAGCTTTTCAATTTTGTGGTCAACAAAAGAGGAGAGCTTTGGATGTATTCTTTCAAAAAACATAAGCTGTTGCTAACCAAAGTTTGTCACATAAATAATTATGAAATCTCGTATGATGTTTTGTTTTATCAGATTTAGGATGTCTGAACATAGAATGGCTAAAATAACCGAGTATGATTCTTTAAGTGCAGGTACTATCATGTTGATATGAAACCGTCATATGAGTAGTTGAGTGATTGCTGCCTTAGACTGATGCTAATGAAGATATAATGATTGATTCAGACGCAAAAAAATTTAAGTTACGTTTATTCATAACAATTTGAATGTGAAATGTACAGGAACGAATTCCAGTGGAGGAAGTGTTTGAGCAGTTAAAATGTACAAGAGAAGGTCTAACATCAGAGGAAGGAGAAAACAGACTGAAAATATTTGGTCCAAACAAATTGGAGGAGAAAAAGGTCTGAGCATGGACTTGTTTTTCTTGAGTTCTGCCTGGATATTACATTTTTGTGTGAAACCAGTAGTGATTGTTTGAGGTATATGTCCCTATCAGGAGAGCAAGCTTCTCAAGTTTCTGGGCTTCATGTGGAACCCCTTGTCATGGGTCATGGAGGCTGCTGCTTTGATGGCTATAGTCCTTGCAAATGGAGACGGGAGGCCACCGGATTGGCAGGATTTTGTTGGTATAGTTGCCTTATTGTTCATCAACTCAACCATCAGTTTTATTGAAGAAAACAACGCTGGAAATGCTGCAGCAGCTCTTATGGCTGGACTTGCACCGAAAACCAAGGTCACTTGCCAAATGCAGCAAAAATATCTGTCATGGGAATATATAGAGGCTTATTATTTACATTTCGTGTCGTTAATGTACAATGCAGGTTCTGAGAGATGGTCGATGGACTGAGCAAGATGCATCTATCCTTGTTCCGGGAGACATTATAAGCATAAAGCTGGGAGATATCATCCCTGCTGATGCTCGGCTTCTTGAGGGTGATCCTTTAAAGGTTGACCAGTCGGCCTTGACAGGTGAATCTCTTCCTGTCACCAAGAACCCTTCAGACGAAGTTTTCTCAGGCTCGACATGTAAACAGGGAGAGATTGAAGCTGTTGTTATCGCGACCGGTGTCCATACTTTCTTTGGTAAGGCTGCTCATCTAGTGGACAGCACCAACCAAGTTGGGCATTTTCAGAAGGTTCTCACTGCCATCGGAAACTTTTGCATCTGCTCGATTTTTGTTGGAATAATCATTGAGATCATAGTCATGTACCCGATACAACACAGGAAGTACAGGGATGGAATTGACAATTTGCTGGTTCTCCTGATTGGAGGAATACCGATTGCTATGCCGACTGTGTTATCTGTTACTATGGCTATTGGTTCGCACCGACTTTCCCAGCAGGGGGCGATCACGAAGCGAATGACTGCCATAGAGGAAATGGCAGGCATGGATGTCCTCTGCAGTGACAAAACGGGAACGCTCACGTTGAATAAGCTGACTGTCGACAAAAGCCTCATAGAAGTTTTTGTGAAGGGAGTAGATAAAGAGCAAGTGATTTTGCTTGCAGCAAGGGCTTCAAGAACTGAAAATCAGGATGCAATTGACGCTGCCATTGTGGGCATGCTTGCTGACCCAAAAGAGGTATGTCATAATTTGATCAATTAAGTTTGAGCATTGTTTCTTGTGCTTCAAAATACTATCAAACTGAAATTTTACTGTTTTGTTCTATTTTCATTTGACAGGCAAGAGCTGGTGTAAGAGAGGTGCATTTTCTACCTTTCAACCCTGTGGATAAGAGGACTGCATTAACATACATAGACTCCAATGGGAATTGGCATCGTGCCAGCAAAGGTGCTCCTGAGCAGGTACTCGTCATGGTTTTAATGTCATCAAAGAATAGCTCAAATGCCAAAGCACTTAGATATTTTTTATATGAAACTTATAGAGGTAGCTACTTACTTCTTTCCTCTCAACAGATACTGGCGCTGTGCAATAGCAAGGAAGATGTCCGAAAGAAAGTTCACGCCGTTATTGATAAGTTTGCTGAACGTGGGCTTCGTTCCCTAGCAGTTGCTCAACAGGTTTTCATATATTTACTTGGATTTGTCGTCTCTGTCTGATTTCTTCGTATGTTCATTTTCATATTATCCTTCATTATCTATTGCAGGAAGTTCCTGAGAAAACGAAAGAGAGTCCTGGAGGACCATGGCAGCTTGTTGGTTTATTACCTTTGTTTGATCCACCTAGGCATGACAGTGCAGAAACAATCAAAAGAGCCCTGAATCTTGGTGTGAATGTGAAGATGATTACTGGTAATGGATTCTCATGTTTCATTTGTCTACCAATCGTCATGTCAATGATTAAATGTCCATTGTCCAGTTCTCATTGTTCTAAAATTTATTCCTCCTTGTTAAAGGTGACCAACTTGCCATAGCCAAGGAAACAGGCCGCAGGCTTGGAATGGGGACGAACATGTACCCATCTTCATCATTGCTCGGCCAAGACAAAGATGAATCTATAGCAGGACTCCCTGTAGATGAGTTGATTGAGAAAGCTGATGGTTTCGCTGGAGTATTTCCTGGTCAGTGTACTCTTATTGTGGTCTCTGCTTCATTACCAAAGTAACAAAGTAACTGGTCTCTGCAAAATTGTGAAACATGAATACTGCTATTCATGATTTGATATGTTTTCTGTGCATCGTAGAGCACAAGTATGAAATTGTGAAGAGACTGCAAGAAAGAAAGCACATTTGTGGTATGACGGGAGATGGTGTGAATGACGCTCCTGCTCTAAAGAAGGCAGATATAGGCATTGCTGTTGCTGATGCAACTGATGCTGCTAGAAGTGCTTCTGACATTGTCTTGACTGAACCCGGGCTGAGTGTCATAATAAGTGCGGTTCTTACTAGCCGTGCTATTTTCCAGAGAATGAAAAACTACACGGTGAGTGAGCCCATATTTCAACACTTCAATCTGTGCCCTCTTTGGAACTTTCTGATTTTCTCAATCTTTCAACTGTCTTTTTCCAGATATATGCCGTCTCAATTACAATCCGTATAGTGGTAAGTGATCCATAAACACTTCAACATCCCTTGTTCGTCTCTAGCTTTATTCCAATCATGTAAACTAATAATATATTCTTGTCTGTCAACACTGCAGTTTGGATTCATGCTTATTGCTTTGATATGGAAATTCGACTTTGCCCCATTCATGGTCCTAATCATTGCTATCTTGAATGATGGTGAGATAATTTCCATGAAATATCACGATCAGACAAACTGTTGTTTTCCTGTGGTTTATTCAAGCCCTTTGCTCTATACAACTTATTTGATTCTCAACATGTTGCACACAGGAACCATCATGACAATCTCGAAGGATCGAGTGAAGCCATCTCCAGTACCAGACAGCTGGAAACTAAAAGAAATCTTTGCGACTGGAGTTGTCTTAGGAGGCTACTTGGCACTAGGGACAGTGTTATTCTTTTGGGTCATGAAAGATACTGACTTCTTCTCAGTAAGCATGAGATCCCTTTTGGACAATGTTTGTAATTCTCTATGTTTTACTCATTTGTTTTTCCATTTTTCCTCTTTAGGACAAGTTTGGTGTAAGATCTTTGAGGGACAGTCCTCGGGAAATAATGGCAGCACTATACCTTCAAGTGAGTATTGTGAGCCAAGCGCTAATTTTCGTCACAAGGTCCCGTAGCTGGTCTTATGCTGAACGTCCGGGAATGTTCTTGCTGAGTGCTTTCCTGATAGCTCAGCTGGTAAGCAAGTCATGCAAACGCTAAATCCAGTTGTGCTGTGTTTCACAATTCCATCAGGATAGCATAAACCAATTGTTCGACAGGTTGCCACCCTGATAGCGGTTTATGCAAACTGGGGCTTTGCAAAGATTAAAGGATGCGGTTGGGGCTGGGCCGGCGTTATCTGGCTTTACAGCATTGTAACCTACATTCCTCTCGACATCCTCAAGTTCTGTATTCGCTATGTCTTGAGTGGAAAGGCCTGGATAATCTTTTGGAGAACAAGGTAAGTTTCCGTTTTATGATCTGTGATTCAAGTGATTGAACTTGAATTGTCTGAATCAGATTACTTAATCTTGGAGCAAATATTCTCTCTTTGTTGTAATTAGACTGCTTTTACTACCAAGTCCAACTATGGGAAGGAAGAGAGAGAAGCTCAATGGGCTGCGGCACAGAGGACTTTGCACGGTCTTCAACCACCGGAAACGACCAACCTTTTCCCGGAAAAAAGCAGTTACAGGGAGCTCTCAGAGATTGCAGAACAAGCCAAACGACGTGCAGAGGTTGCAAGGTATTCAATCTGTTCTTAATATTGGATTCCAACCAAAAAATCAGAATTAAGTCAAGTCAGCAGTGAGACCTGTACTATGCTAATGTAGCGATATACTATTCAATTTAATTTCCATCCATTTGTGATGCAGGCTGAGAGAGTTGCATACACTGAAAGGGCACGTCGAGTCTGTCGTGAAGCTGAAAGGACTAGACATCGATACGATCCAACAGCATTACACCGTCTAATCAACGCCTGCTTGAAGAATATGAAAGCTGAAGTTTAGTGTAATACTAGTAAATCTGCTAGAAGTACTTAATTCACTTCTGCAGTGGTAGTTGAAGTACTTTCTACAGTTAGTATGTTAACTGTTGGTTCAGAATTTGTGTTTCTCAAGCTTGAAGCAGACGGTGCTTCATCGGTCCATGTTCCGGCAATATAATGGCGAAGAAGATGGCTTTTGATCATAAGTTTTTATCTTGATATTGTAGCTTGGAATAACATGATGGGATCATGACATCAAACAAGAGTCAACTGCTGATCACTTGGTCTAATGCTACAAATTTGAAACATCCATTCATTGACAATTAGCATTGTCTATTGCAAATTGTTAGAGTTCTATGACTGAAATTATAAGTGCCACGGATCTCTGTTGATCTATCGAAGTCTTCTTGAAAATCCAGAGTTATTAAGGTAAATTGCAGCTACTTTCACTAAACTTAGACAGATTACAAATACCTTCTTGTTATTCGGCAAACTACAAATACCCTTCAAATAAAGAGTAATTATGTAATCCCTAGATGCTTACCTTGCTGAATTCTTTTTTCACCAATAAATAAATAAAAAATACAAAAAAAAATATGAGGGTAGATAAAATAAATAATCTATAGAGCATATTTGATGCTTTAAACGTACATCTGATCCAAGAAGGCTGAAGGCTCAAAGATGCGTACAACCCAAGGAGAAGACTTTGACCTCGAGGCCCTTAGGAAGCAGTAGTTTCGCGAGCCTGGGTACCTATTCATACGCCCTTGTACACAATTGGCAAGACGCCATTCAGCCAGCATAGAAGAACCATTGATGATGAGGCCTGGAGATCTAGGCAAATTACGAAGCTTGTTCCAACTGCCTCCTACGAATTCAGGAGCATATCTTGATTGTGGGAAGCCTATCCATAGCAATTGCTTTTTTAAGTTCCGAGGGGGCTACTCTCCATCAATCGCCATGGAACTGAGGCTATAAAGGTAATGCATCTTTTGCAATTCTTAAGTACACTCACCATTAATATCAAACATCCTCACAATACCTTATCATTCTACATTGCTTTACCTTACTCAATTTTTATTTTTAATAATTGTTTATTAACTTGAACGTTGAAGTCTTAATATATTTTTTTGGAGGTTCCTATTTCAAGACTTATCAAAAAATTAGCCCGAATACCCTAAGTTAGACATAACCCTAGTAAACAACGTTTTGCTCTCATCAACAAAAATATATATCAAATTAGAATTCACAATCCAAAAGGGATTTTAGATAATTCATCACAAGAATTGAGCAAAAATTAATGAAATATCTATTTATAATTTCTTAAATAATAATTGTAATTATAAAAAACATGTGAGGAGATGACTGTAATTTATCGAAAAAAGTAACACTCTCATTTGTTTTGGGCCGGGCCGAGAGTATCAGCCAGCCCACAACCAAAAGGTCCAGTACAGGCCCAACGAAACATGATAATGGAAATATGGAATCCATGCTACTAAACAGAATCAGCACACGTGGCGCAATCCGGTCCATGTAAGGAAATTTGGGTGGGGCCCATCTATGGGTTTCCGAGTCTTACGCTACGCATAAGAAAATATGAAGGGTGATATTATACAACTGCGGCTTCAAAATGACAGGCGTGGGCGTGGCCTCATCTTCTACTGCAAATGCTTTTGCTAAATTCCCTCTCCCATTTTCCTCGGCGAGGAATTCGCCTCCTACCCTTTTGCTTCCACTCCGCCGGCGATCCACCGCCGCTCGTATCTATGCTTCGGCGTCGGCGTCGGCGTCGGCGGTGACCTCGGTGCCATCTAAGCCGGATGATTTGGTGGAAAACATTCTGTCCAAGGTACTACTTTTTTATGCTTTACTGGATAAATCGTGGTGTATTCTTGTGGAAATTATCATTTCTGGGAGTTGATGTCGGTGTCTTCCAGCAATATGAATCGTTAAGGGCAGGTTCACTTTCTTGGTGGATGTAGATCAATGAGGAGTTGAAAGTCTCAATTCTTTGGCTTGCACCCCATGATTTCATTTCTTGCTACTTACTGAGTATCTGATTGGAATACACCACACACTCACACAGACACCATTGTGCTGTGAGGAGTACAGAACTAAGGTTGAAAGTACATTGTGAAGAAGGAAAACTAAAGAGGCTATCGACAACTAGATATGATCCATGTTGATTCCCAAAACTCTAGTCTGTCAAGAATTATCTAAAAAGTTAGGTGTAAACTGCATTCACAAATAGTGGATGACCTTGTTCTACAATAATTGACTAATTGAGGATTCTCAAAGTACTGTGTTTTCATATCATTACATTTATTCATGGGCTACTGAAGTTGAATTGATAGTATATTGTATATTTTTCCTACCGATTTCTATGTGTTGGTATTCAATCTTCTCTCATTACCTGGACTTATGTGCTTCTTTGGAAACTCTATATTTCTAACTCATCCCTGGGTTCTTCAACAAAACCTTCATCGGTTGCATGCCTTTGAGTCCTCGTCTTGGCCTTGTTGCCTGGTCGTTCTAGTTTTAAGTAATATCCATCCATTTCTTCACTAGAGGCAAAACTGAGTTTATTGGGTAGTAGGTTATGCAAACAGATAGAGGAGTTCTGCTTACAAGGGATGAACACCAGAGAGTTGCTGAAGTGGCTGATGCATTACAACGGTTCTGCGTTGATGAGCCAGTAAAGTGTCCGCTTATATTTGGAGGTGAAGATCCCAATAGTTGTTCTCATTACTGAGTCTCAACATAAGACTTATAATCACATTTGGTCCTCTCAAAGTTAATGGAGCTCCAAAAGCCCATCCTGATATAAGCTAATGTTATGTTAAAAATGCATGTAGATTGGGATGTCTTGTATTGTTCAAATCCTACGTCGCCTGGTGGTGGCTACCGGAGTGCAGTCGGTCGGCTTGTATTCAAAACTAAGGAAATGATGCAGGCTGTTGAAGCCCCTGATGTTGTGAGAAACCGGGTGACCTTTTCCCTTTTGGGCTTCTTAGACGGAGAGGTTTTATTAAAGGGTAATGTTTTCCCTTCCCATTTATTCTCTGATTACTGTTAGTAGCAACTGCACATAGAGAGATTATTTGCTTTAGCATGTTCATTTTGTTTCTGGCATGCAGGAAAACTGACGGCCTTGGATGAAAAATGGATACAAGTAGTTTTTGAGCCACCAGAATTGAAGGTTGGAGGACTGGAGTTTAAGTATGGTGGTGAGAGTGAAGTGAAGCTGCAAATAACATACATAGACGAGAGTATCAGACTGGGAAAGGGCTCTAGAGGTTCTCTCTTTGTCTTCCAGAGACGCAAATCATCATCTTGAGGCGCCTTATATTTTCAGGACAATCTCCATCCGCCATATAGAGAGTTGTATCATTCAAAAGTGTACTTGTGTTAAACATCTAAACAGCTCAGATCATCATGTGTCATATATAAAGACAAAGTTGTCTATTTAGAGCATCAAGACAAGTGTATAAAATGAAGTCATTTGAGCTCGTTTTAACATCCACACATGAAAGCATCTTCAATCCACAGATTCAAACAACAAATAAGAGAATTGCAAGTGCATTACAGGGTAAAAAAGATGTACATGTTGAAGAATGTTAAAATTAGCCCCCACAAAGTTTTCAGATGAAGCAGTTTCATGTGCATGCTTAATTAACAACGAACTCTTGTTCCCCTGATGAAATGATCAGCCAGGACCCACTTTGGGAATGTCATAGTGCTCACTCAGATTAGCCAAATATTGGTTGAATTCTTGAATGCGATCACGGTGAGATTTCTTAGCAATCTTTGCCAGTCTTTCAAGCTCGATTTTCTGCCACCGCTCGAGATAGCGCCTCTCTGCTGGAGTGAGACGCTCATCCTGATCCGGTTCTTCATTGTGCACATCAGTCGCGTTCACATCCAAATTTGTAGGATCTGTTACTAACATAATGTTTCCATCTTCAGTACAGATTTATGAACAAGCTTAGAAGGCAGGGAAAGGAGCGGAGATGTCACTCCACACTGAAGCCACTTTGTATAGGGAATACAAAGAAGACAGTCCAATTTCTCTTCTTAAGAATAGTTTGAGCATAATTTATGCATCAAGAGCTCCATAGCAGTTGAATCATGTAAAAACAAGATAATGTTGGAAGGTAAGGGAGCAATGGATAACTGACCCAACAAAACATTGTGCAGCAATACAATAGCTCACTATCGACCGATACAACCAGAATAAGAATAAGTTAACCATTATATGAAACATGGGAATAAATCAAAGTCTGCATTCTAATAAGAAAATAATGAACCAAAAAGCCAATCAACTGTTACAGGTGCATATATGAAGGACAAGTGAGAGAGGACAACTTGTAATCTATTTGATGTTTACCAAGTTGCTTCAAGACAAAAATCAAGGAAAAATGCTGAGCTAGAAACATAAGGAACGCAAATAGTCCAATCTAAAGCAACTGAAGTACATAGGATATGAGAAAGTTATATGGAACAAGATTTAAGCAAGACAGGATCCAAAACGAAAAGAGAATCATCTTCTTATATGAATGTGCTTCTTACCTGTCAATTGACCGTGTCCAACAACATGAGATGATAGCATGTATCTTTCTTTGTGCTTCTTTTTCTTTTTGATACTACCGTTCTTCACATCCAGAGCCTTGCCCTTCAGCCTCAGCTTCCCAGCAACAACATTTTCATAAGCCGACATATCTGCTTATCATGGAATTTTTTCAAACATTCCACAGGGGTCTCTTAAGTTAGAATCATTAAAAACAAATTCGCTAGTTTAAAAACTCAAGGTTACATTACAAGTTGAATTTTGCCCCCACAATAGATTTGTTTTCTCAGCCAACAAGCAGATCCTGGTTTATAAACATAGAGTTTAACAGAATTACTAACTTTACTAACCTGAGGTTTGTTATAATTTATTTTCAAAACTGTAGTTACTCATCCATAGAAGATTAACAACTGACATTATTGTCTCTAAAACACTCTAAAAGAAAACCCTACTCAAGAAGAAAGTATTAAAACAAATCTACAACGACTACATGTGATATTTATTAGTTTGCTGATTATATGGTGTGCAATTGCCAAATACTAGAGTAAACTCTCGGTTTCAATCACACCCCTTTCCTGGAACAGTATTAGTGGCTTCTTAAGTCCCACAAAACACAAAGCCCCGGCCGTTATAGCTTGTTGTTTACACTTTCACCTTGTCAATTAATAGTGGAAACTGACTTCTTCCTAGCCAGATCGTCAGGAGACTGAAAGAATAGGCGAAACTGGTGATGGCGCAAAACTTTGTCAATAAAATGTTATCTACTGAATATGAAAGTGGGTTGAGCAAAGCATAGTGAAAATGAACTCATACTTTTACCTTCAGTCTGTTATACTAAAAGCCGGAACTTTCTGAATTCCAGCATGTGCCATTGCCTTCCTCAAGGCAGCAGCATGATCCCATATCTCGGCCCCAGCATAGATGCTGGACAACAGCACATATCGTCCACAATGATCAGGTTGCATCTCAAGCAACCGTCTACCTACTTCATTACCCAAATCAACATCCCCGTGAACTCTACAAGCACCCAAAAGAGCACCCAAGACAGAGGCATCAGCCTCGAAAGGCATGCTTGCCACAAATTCATATGCCTCTTTCAAAAGGCCTGCTCTACCCAAGAGATCAACAATACACCCATAATGTTCCATCCTGGGCATGATGGCGAAGTCACGCGACATTGATTGAAACAATTCCAGACCAAAGTCTACAAGTTTCTTCCGTGCACAAGCTGACAAAACACCAACAAAGGTAACTTCATTAGGGCACAATGCCGAGGTCTTCATCATCTCAAACATGTCTAAGGCTTGACTTTCCCTGCCATTTGAAGCCAATGAACATATCATAGCATTCCAAGTGCATACCTTTTTCACAGCCATGGTATTGAACACGTTAAAGGCATAACTCAAGCAACCCATTTTCCCATAGAATGCTATCAATGCTGTTCCAGTGAAAGTACTTAACTCCTTTCTGACTCCTAACCATGTATCCATGAATTTGCTTCCCATTGTACATTGCAAACTTATCATCCAAATTAGCACATGAAGAAAGGACGCTGACAAAGGTAGCTTCATTCGGCCTTAAAAAGCCATAGATGACATCCTCATCCACCATCATTTCCGTGAACAAACTAATTGCCTCCCTAAAACAATCATTTCTACCATAACCATTGATAACACTTGTCCATGAATAAACATCTCTCTTGGGCATTCTTACGAATATTGAAATGGCTGAACCCATGTCACCAGATTTTGCAAAACTATCAAGCATTGCATTATACGAAACAATACATGGTTGAGGGATCTCATCAAACATCTTATGCGCACTCCTTATATCACCATGTGAGTACAGAGAAAGAAATGATGTTCTGACAAATGGGTCATTTAGCAGACCTCTTTAACACATTGCGTGTTCAGGAGTAAGCTATAGGTGAAGTGTTATAGGATTGTGAGAGAGAAGCAGTAGCTTTAAGAACAGAAGGGAAAGTGTGGCTATTGGGAGGGGCCTGATGATAAAGCATGTGGATGAAGAGGAGGAGGCTGGTGCTGGGACTAGCAAGATTGAGATAGGTTCTGATGAGTGTGTTGTACAGCAGGGTATTAGTCCACTGAGCTGTGATGAGGAGGTGACCATGGGTGATCAACAAGGAATGAATTTGTTTAACTTGCTTTGAACACTTATTGAGACGTTGAAGAAGTTGGAGCAAAAGTTCAGGTGAATGAAGTTGTCGCCTAAACATTCCAATCAATATATGACTGGTCTGTGGTTTTCCATTTTTCAGGTTACTTATGAGTTTGGAATGGGAGGAATTACAAAGGATATAAAGTTGAAAAGTTAAGCCTATAAGACTTCTTCAAAGAAACAGTAACAAAATCTTTAAAGGTTTCCTGTATTTGTCAGATACATATTTTGGGTCTAATATTATGATTGAATCATCATTCCTTGTATCGTTTACCCTTCTTCTAGCAACTGGTTATCACCTCAACGAGTATAATATGAGTTACTGTTTAACTTATTTACTCTTTCTTTCTTTTTCATCATTGAATCTTGAAGATGCATGGAAGCATCGCATCTCTCTTCTCAGCACAGCACTTTATCCATATCTTTTCATAGGACACTCTTCAATCTGTCAACACATAAACAACTCATTCTGATTATACATAACAATATACACAGATGCACATAATCACAATTTATGCTATAACTTTTCTAATCAAACCACTTAGTTCCACTAGCTCTTGCAAGATTCTAATGCTCATAATCAATTAACCGTTCTTTGCATCCACTTTCCATGGAAATCTCTGATCTTCCTCACAAAATTGTCCCTTCCTTCAGAGCTCTAATGTCAGTTGCATTTATCTCGTTAACTTTCACATAATCTTCATATGGACAACATACACTTCCTCTAACCAACATCCCCAATTAGTACAGAAAGTAAACATTCAAGCCCCTCCACTTAATTTGGCTCCAAAATAACCCCTTTAGTAATAAAAAACCCAACTTGTTGGGATAGTAAACATTCAACTGTGAACTATAACAAGGCTTCTCCACCAAAGAAATTAACACTCGAGGGAACCTTCTGCTTTGCTTGGTATTATTTCTGATTGCTATGATTTCTACATTCTGGCAACTTCGATTTACAAAACAAAATCACAAATCACGCAAGAATTTATAATCTTATGAAGCATTGCCATGCCTTTTACAAATACAAACTTCCTTAAATCAAGGGGGGAAAAAAAAAATAGAGAGAGAGACAAGAATGAAATTTGAGAGGGACAGGAGTAAAGAGACTCATACCTGGTTCGCGAATAAGATGAAACCAAGATCAAGTGATTCAACACACACCACACTCGGAGAAACTCTATTATGAACACAATTCCCCGCGTTTCGCGAAGCTTCTACGTCCCTCTCACCAAGGGATTTATATATGCAAACCAATAACGGGGACATATGGTATGAATGAAAGCGCGACATGGGACATAAGCGTGTCGATTTTAGCCAAATAGAAGCGAAAACGCGACTTCTTTTGTTTATGTAGTTCCAGGATTATTCTTCCAATTTTTCTATAAGTATCTTAAATACAATATTTTTATTTTAATTAGTTTTCATTTAAGCATTGATCAGTACTGTTATTTCAAGTTTTCAATTTTTTAGACTTTTAGTATAAGTAAATGTATAACTTTAGGTATTTTATTATTGAACTTATGCTCTTCCGGGAGTATTCTGAATTAATTTTATAAAATTAAGGGTAAATTGCATAAAATCGCCCTGTGTTTTTAAATTTTAGCTAAAAACTCCTTGTGTTAAAAAAATAGGCAAAAAAACCCCTGTGTTTTTAAAATATTGCATACTCTCCCCTTCCGTTAAGCAAACCCTAACAGCGTTAATTTTTCGATAAATTGACCGTTATACCCTTCTTTTAACAACCATTGATCTTCAATTGAAAAAAATAAACGGGCCAAATCTGAAGTAGTTTATATATATTTTTTATTTATATTTATTTATATATACACTATATATTAATATAATATAACTATTTATAAAATATATATATATATATATTTGAAGGCGGCGAGGCCGTCGTCGCCCGAATTGGGCGACATCGTCCCCCTCGTTCAGAGGGGGATGTCGCCCTGCAAAGGGGGCGACGCCATCCGCCGCCCCCTTTTGGAAGGGGCGCGGGTCAAATCCAGGCGCCGTCGCCCTGGATCTGGGCAACCTCTGGATCTGGGCGAGGTTGCCCAGATCCAGGGCGACGTCGCCTCGGCACCTGGTGCCGTCGCCGGCCCCTAATGGCCGACGACGGAGAAGAAGAAGAAAATTATTATTTTTATATTTTATTTTAACTTAAAAATAATTTTAGTATATTAAATTAATATAATTTAAAATTTTAATTTTTAAAAATGTTTAGGTATTTTTATATTTAAATTATATTTCATATAAGTTTAATTTAAAAATAATTTTATAATATTAAACTTGTATTTTGAGTTTTAAATTAAAAACTTTATTTTTTCAAAAATTATATACTGTTTATTTGTTATTATATCTAAATTAATAATAGATATAATTTATTGTACTTTATTGAAGCCAATATATAATTTGAATTAATTAAATATAAATATATATATATAGATATAAAAATATATAAGTATATTAATTTAAAGTTTAAATATATTTAGATATGAAAGAAAGGGGCAAAATGGACATTTACATACTTAAAATAATCATCAAAAAGGCAAAAAGTGAAGCCCACTTGCACAAAAGGCGAGTGTGAGCCACTCTCCATTTTTTTTAACGGATAGGGGGTTTTTTGCTATATTTTATAAAATACAGGGGATTTTTTGCCTATTAAATTAACACATGGGATTTTATGCTATTTTCTAAAACACAGGGGGGTGTTATGCAATTTACCCTAAAATTAAATATGAAATTGAATTTGATAGATACGGTTGAGATCCTATGAAAATATTTTAATATAGTAAGTTTGAGTTCCATCAAGTATGCAGGTATTCGATTCATGTTGTTGGAATTTAATAACGGGTTTAATACAATTTATCCCCTATAATATTGTAAATTAACAAATTACTCATCTATAAAAAAAATATAACAATTTATACCCTTATTTTTTTAAAATGAAGCAATTCACCTCCTGTCTAGATAGGCAAATCGCTTCATTTAAAAAAAAAAACACAGGGCGTAAATTGCTGTATTTTAAAAAATATGGAGGAGGATAAATTGCTAATTTTTTTCATAGGGTGTAATTTGTACATTTATCATATAGGGGGTAAATTGCATTTTTTCCATTTAATAACTATTGAGGGAGGCAACTGCAATTCTAGAAACTATAGGGTAAAATTTATGATTATGCCTAAACTCATGGGTGGAAAAAGTAATTTACGCTAATTTTTCTTGGGTACAAGATAGCTCAATGCCTGCTCGTGGATATGTATGTTCAACTTTATGCAAGCAATTCGGCAGCTCAATTTCAGATAGGCGGAAACTTTTGCAAGGCCGTGCGGATTGCATATGTTCGTCGGTTGTATCAGCGATTCGTCAAACTTGGATAATCCATAAGCTTCGCTGAGTCCTTGCAATTGCTTATGGGCCATGGGAGTTGCCCTCTTAGCCAGTTGCAAAAGCCACTACACTCCTTCACAAGGTTAATCTCTTCGATCAAGTTCCACCATTTCTTTTCAGTTCTCCATTTACCGTTTCGATCTTCGTCCTTCAGGTAAACAATGCAAGTACGCGGGCCAATCAGTGGTAAATTCCTACAATTTTTTATCTCCATGTTTCAGAACTGTGTGGTATTTTGCGTTCCTGTAGTGCCCAGCGGTATTTTTCTTGTAGTATATTTGTTTGAAGAGATTATCGTTGCAGAGAGCGTTGCCAATTAGAATCATGACGGTGGGAAAGAAGAGGTCGCCGGGGGTTCAGCTCATAGTTGACGAGTACATTGAGAAGCTCAAGCATTATTGCCGCGTTGAAGATGTTCGAATAAAGTCCAACCCCAAAAATGCTCGGTGCGTTGAACTGCTTGTTTAATTTTTTGTCTACAGAAAATGGATTTAGCAAGATGCATGATGACATGTATTTGTTTCTGCTATGCTGATGGATGAAGAATTTGTATTGGGAATTTGATGGATTATTGGATTAAGAATTGTGTCCATGTTCGTTTTAGTAATGTTACATATCACAATCTTAATTACATATAAGTTTAGGACATAATCTAATCTTTTAGCCTGGCTAGTCGTACATATGCAGATGAATTACAGTATCATTCAGATGACTAGCTAAATCATTTTAAAATGTTGGCTTAATGTGTTGCTCTACAAGGGAGTGCAAAGTTTTGTTGCTTATGCTCGTGTTTTTACTGTCACAGTGATGTGATGGCTCAGATTGAACATGAAGATATAGCTGTAATGGGCCTTATCAAATCCGATGAATGGGTAGAACTTACTGTTTGCCTACTCTTATCATTGTTTAATGTTTTGTTTTTCTGCTATTTGTATTAAGAAGTTGCTGGAAAGTGGAGATATGCTCTGAGTATCATATGATAATTTGTGATAGCAATGTATGAGGTCTATGTTAAAATTGTTCTCTTTTGAGATATCAAATTGAAGTAAAACTAGATGAGAGAGCAAAGTGAGCCTGAGAGTCTCAAACACACTTTATGCATAGGATTCTATTCCTGTGATGAAACACTAATGGCAATCTTTGTTTTCATAGTTCCAATCACCTTTGTTTCTCATTTCATGAATGCAGGTTGTGATGTTGGATGAGCGTGGAATCAACATGGGGTCAGAGCAAATGGCTTCTCTGATTGGGGATGCTGGAAATACAGTACGAGGGACCATCTCTGTTGAAATGTTTTTCTGTATAATTAGATCACTTAAGTGGGGGAAGCGAGTGAGTAATATGCAAGACACCATCCAAATGAAGGAGAATGGCCACCATGATATAAATAGTAGAAAAGGAGAAAATGGGTAGATTTAGGTCTTCTTATACCGCGGTATTATGTTCTTCTGATAGCTGACTTTCTTTGTTTCTGACAGGGAGCTTCAAGCATACTATTCTGCATTGGTGGACCTTATGGTCATGGAAGACAATTGAGAGAGCGAGCCGATGTATCAATCAAGTTGTCATCTTTGGTCTTAAATCACGAAGTTGCATTAGTCGTACTCGTAGAGCAACTTTACAGGTAGAAAATATGTCGTACAAGTTGCTCCATGTGCCTTCAGCTAAACAAATCGGTGTGCTTTTCAACTATTTATGACATGTTTTACAGGGCTTGGACTATTCTCAAAGGCCAGAAGTATCATCATTAGATGTTACACCACCATTAGTCAAGAAACAAAGGGGCTTGGACTATTCTCAAAGGCCAGAAGTATCCTAATTAGATGTTACACCACCATTAGTCAAGAAACAAAGGCGACGTGACGATAAAATTGTCGTTAACCACCACCATAGATGATGGGAGAGTACTCCTGCCACAGTTTTTCAAAGCTTGAGGCCCACTTATATAAGATTATTGTGAATGTTTGTGATGGCAGTCCAATTCATTTATTTATTCTCTTAATGTTGGGAAAAAGTAAATAACTTCCTAGTTGCATTGTGATGCATATCCGATAAAATTATCTACAGTGAAAAGAAAATGCTTCAAATTTCATTCATTGCCAATGGTAAACTCAATATAAAGCGAAGGTAACATTCTGTGAGTGGCCAAATTATGTCATTCTACCCTAACCTAACACTACACCATTTCCATAAACTATGTCAACTAAAGCACAGAAGTGAAGTTAAAAACAAAGAATGCCTAATATCCGCAAGTTACTCCATTGGGGAGAAAGCTTGATCATGTTGTGTCAATGAGCAGCCCCTATGAATCCAGGGCGATTGCTCCAGGCAAATGGCTCAGTTTGAGGGGTGACAAACTGGACTTGAGAGAGGCATTGGTTGGACTAGACAAATTCATTTCCGCCGGCACACCTCCAATTATTCCAAGCACCTTTCTCACCTCATTCGCCAACTCAATTACATAGTCATCTTCATGACCTGTTCAGATATACATAATAATTTGTTCAGAAATCTTTAACGTCAGACGCTTTCCATGATTTTGATCTCTATGGTATTCGGGATTCGGATTCGGCAAGAAAAGAAAAGTGGGAAGCAGGAATATTTACCAATATCAAACAAAGCCTTTTCCAACAAGAAAAGGTATTCCCTATTGTTGCCACAAGGACCAAAGGCCGTTGCAATTTGCCTAGCCATGTCCTCCAAAGGAGCAGGCCCCAAGTAATACTTATTCAATATCTTGTCAGGGGTGGATGTAAACCTGCAATTTTAAATACCAATACTCTCAGGAATTTTGCACTAACTACTCACATAACCGACAACTTTGAGACCACCCAAAAGAACAACAAAAAAAGAAGAAAAAACAAGATAACTACTCACACTATCACACCAGTTAGAAAGGGCTGATCAGAGTCGCCCTCCTGCATTCAAGGCAGACCAGACATTTTATCAGCTTAACATGAAAACTACAAAAATCTATCAATAAAACAAGCTCAAGAAATGGAGAATGCCAAAGGGACCAATAAAGAAAGATAAAATCATAAACAAAATACAGAAAGCACAACTTACTTTGAAAAAGTCTACCAAAGTTTTTTGGTCATACTCGCATTCTCTTCTCTCCAGATACTAACATAACAAAATTAGAAAAAGGGAATCAGCAATGTTCGTATTGTTTTCTAATTTAGAAGGTAACTGCAGAGGCTGGAACCACGTATTATAATAGAATAAAGTCCACATCCAACGAGTTGAATATACATTTCAACTCAATCCATTATTAAATAAGTACCTCCATTGCTGCTTTTTCTCTTTCTGGCCCTCCACGCACGCAATAGGCAGCGCCCCACTGAGAACAGAATTACAAATCAAGACTACTTCCCAATAGAGACAAAGTCCAATAAACAGAAAAAGACAACGAGCATTTCATGGGACAATAAAGTTCTGCCTTGTCGCAACTTCCCACGTTAGGCATTTGAGGTAAAGGGTTTCATATCCAGATTCATCAAATTCTTGAAAACTTTAGAAAGCAGCCAAACTTTTCATTGTCGAAGAATAAAGGTTAAAATATAGGGAAGTCAACATTTTGCACCGAAGTATAAATGAAAAACATCAAAATTTTCAACTTACGCATACGGCTCCTTCATATTCTTCCAAGGTGCAGGTTCTAGCTGGGCGCTCAGGCGTACCTCTGTGATCAATGCATGCTGAAACAAACCAACGTAGACATAAATAAACTTATAAATCAAGAAATAATTACGCTCATCTTCAAAGAAGAAACACAACGTGTACAGAATATTAACAGTACAGAAGGACAGGATTAATTCTAGCAAGTACAAAAGCAAAAGGGGTAATTACTGAAACCCTAAGGGGTTTTCCGTTTTCACGAAATTCGCATTAAAGCAACGGATTCAAATAGATATTGCATGAATAAATCTGAGAAATTATCAGAAAAGGCGTACCTAAATCGAAAACACGCCTGTAGTCCTTAATAAACCCAATCACTTTCTCATCGACTTCGAATCCGGGGTTCCACACCAATGACCCGTAGCCAAAAACCCAGAACACCATTTTTTTCTCCTCAAAAAAACAATTCTGCCCAAAAATCAAGCATGGAAATGAATCCACTTGCACTATCCAAAAAACCACAGAAAATGCGAATGAAACTTACAGATGGCAAAAATTCTCAGATCAAAGGCTACCAACGGCCTTTGGAAATGCTCAAAACAATAAATGGGGTGTTGGACAACACGGACTCAAAGAGCAGAGAGAGATGTGATGGGATTGAATCTCTCTCTCGGCCTTTTGTTCAAATCTCTCTCTCCTTGTCTGCACAAATTATGCGGGTGGTTTGTGAGAGGAGAGCAATGGGAAGAATTTGAGGAAATATATGATGTAATTTATAGGAGGAAGGGGAGAACCACTTGGAAATTGGGCATGTCAGTTATGACTTCCAATATCATGTATGTATGTGGATGACATGTTTGATTGATGCATGAGGACATATACATGCATGCACATGCTCCAATTTTCCATCATAATGAAGAATAATACATAACTATAACTATACGGAGTGACACATTCGATCTATGTACTTAAATTTATTTTAAGTTTATAATTATATATGAAAAAAATCCCTTCATATTCATATAAACGACAGTTAATAATATTTTTGTATTAATTTTTTTTAAAGTAAAAATGACTTTCATAACAATAATTAATTTATTCAACTTTTTAAAATTTACATTAATTGATAATTTTTTAAAATATAAAAAAATATTTATTATATGGACGAGGAACGGTGTGCCACGACTGCTAGTAAAATAAAAAAAAATTGTGTATCATTATTTTTTTACTAAAATATTCTTTTAATTGATTATATAAATAACATGATTAAAGAAGTTTGAATAATAACATTGCAGAGAGAAAAAAGAAAATCATACATTATAGAAAAAGATGAGTGATAAAAATTAAAAAAAAAAAACTTGTATTTAACCGTAAAATTTGAATTTAATAGTCAGTTGAACTACAACAAGTTCAAAGTTATGGGTTCGAATTATATTAAATGTGTGGATATTCATCGCCTTTTATACGAATTATTGTAATTTTTTTATTGTTGTTAATCATATCGATATAGTAGTTAAATTGAAGTATTATTTAATGTATCAAGACGTGTTATTGTAATTTATTTACTGTTATTAAAACAATTACAGGAAATCAGAGTAATTTTTTTAGGTACAATATTATGCAATTTAAGCTTTAAATCGTGGTAAACATTTAAATAGTATAAAAATCGAGCCAAACTTGAATTTTTATATTCAAAATTTACTCCGAATCAGTGAAAATAAAATTATATACAAAAATTGACAAACAAGAATAATACCAATACATTGAAGACATTAAATATTAAATAAATATTTAATTATTTGAGATGATGATGATAGTTGAAGATGGTAATTAAAATAACCAACATATAACATGTAGTGAATGGATGCATGCATGGTCAACCAACACATACCACAAGAACTTGAAACACACGAATGTCAAGGTTCATTGAACCTGGACGTGTGTAAAATCGTGTTTCCATAACCTAGTTTAGTTGAGATGCTGTGAATGGGGGACCGGGCATTAAAGCGTGTGGGGCGAACCTAAATCAAACAGTAAACACATCTTTCACAAATCACCTATCATCCATTGAATCTAGACAGTTTTTTTTTTTTTTTTTCAGATTAGTATTAATTAGGGTGGATTAATTAGCCATTTAATTCCTCAATATTTGATTTTTTCAGCCAAATTTTCACTTTTATTTTAGAGATAATTACACCACCACTCTTCTGGTAATTATATACAAATTCTTGTAATTTGAAAAATTATATTTAATATATTTTATTTAAAAAAATTAAATAAAAATTTATATTTATTTAAATAATCATATTTTATTGACGTGTCATATATGTATGTTTCTATTCATGTATAGTTGAAGTTAATTATTCTATCAATTTTAATCAATTATTTATTTTATATTTTATTTTCTAAAATAAATATTTAAATATTAAATTACGTATACGTATCGAGTATGTTTGAATTGTTTATAATTATTTTTTATCATCGTAGCTAACTAGCTATTATCTCCGCCCCTATTTTTGTGTAATTCATAGTCATATTCAATGTATGATAAATAAAATAATTTAGTTGTTATGTCAAGCAAAATTTTCTATTTAAAAAAGATGGAATTTTCACAATAATATTGTCTTAGCCCACATAATTTGTTTGTTAGTTGAAATAATTTTGACAATTAATTTATAGTAATAGGTTACAATTAGTAATATGCACAACTGCCTGCCTAATTTTCAATTGGGCACATCAGAAGTCTAGGGCAAAGTTGGGTTGTACACTGGGCTCAATTATTTGTTCACAATAAATCCCTACTACAATTATAATTAGGGTAGGTGAAAAATTAGTTCAGTGTTTGGTCTTGTTCAAGTGGTAAGATTCAAATATAATAATTATGAAATTATGTTTCGAATCGAGTCTCATAAATGTAAATAAATACATATTTGTACAATAGTTTATTATTTTTTTAATGAATTATTTAATTTAAAATTTTTTATGTATCTGATCAGTCTTTGAATCGGTCATATATTTGATCAATTTTTGAGTTTGACTTAATTGAATAATATAATGAATCGTATTAGCTGAAAAAAATTAGTCAAGATTAGAGATTGAGATTTTTGTTAATTAATTAATTAATAGAGATAATTACACTCTCATCCCTTAAGATTTTGTGTAATTACACGTATACCTCATGTGGTTTAAGAAATTACATCTAACACCCTTGAGGTTTGCTTCTATCGAATAAATTAGTCCATCTATTGGTTAAAATTCACTAAATTTGTTGATATTAACAGAAAATTTGAATAAAAATCAATATTTATCCTCGATTAACTTACTACTGAATTATTGCATGTCAAATAATTTTTTTTATGATCAAAACACCCATACGTTTTCACGCGTCAATACATACTAGGAGGTCTACATTCATCATTATAAGGGTAGTTTAATTGAAAAAAAGTTTGACGTACGATAAGTCATAATAAGTCCATTGAGGGTATATATCAATTTTCATATAGTTTTTGTTAATATGAGCAAATTTAGTGAATTTTGACTAACGGATAAATTAATTTATTATACGGAAGCAAATTTTAGGAGTGATAGATATAATTTTTTAAATAATAAAAAATTTATATATAATTACATCAAATATAAAAGAGAGGAGCGTAACTATCCTAAATTTACATGCATTAATGGAGTGTTAGAAGGTAGTTAGAGTTGCACAATGGTTTGGATAATGGGCCTTAAGGAAAGAGTAAGGCCCAAAAGTATACGCAGGATTAACTGGGCTTTGGCCCTTTTGGTTAGATTGTGTTGTGCGTGTGTGTGTTTTTTTACTCACACACATCAACACATTTTATATAGAAAATCTTGAGTCCAAGTTGTTGATCTATCCCTTAAAGAATATTATTTTTTGTTTTTATTACCACAAGAATCCACTTTGTCGAATTAAATGCTTGTACCAAGATTGTAATTAATTCAAAAAAATTAATTAAATATAGGGAATAATTACACCCTTTTTTTTAAGGTTCAAGTAGATTTTTTTGTAGGTTGAGAAATTATATTCACTATCTCTAATGTTTGTTTTCATCTAACAAATATGTTTCTTCATTATATCAATAAATTCGGTGAATTCTGACTAATTGAGAGATCTATTCGATAGAATCAAATGTCATGGGTACCAAATGTAATTTTTCAAATTACAAAAAAATTATATATAATTAAACTAAACTTCATAGGAATACAGTGTAATTGTCCCTAAATATAATTAATTCAGGAACTAATTAAATGTATTGATAATTTTAAATCTAACGAAGAACATAATGATACAAAAAATTACTATAAGAATAGAAATTGCTATAGTTCAAGAACAAGCACATGAGTGACAATCAACAACACTATGACAAATAAAATATTTCAAATTCCTGCCAAGTTAGCACCCCCACACCCACCCCCCAAAAGAATTTCAATGATCTTCCACCAAAATTTAAAAATTAATACATATCAATTAAAAAAATGGGGTGGGGGGGTGGGGGGGAGCCGGCCAAGAACAGCTAATCCAGAACTGTTCAATCCCACCACCCCATATCTTGCTTGATGATCTTCAACCACAACATGCCCTCCTCTTCCCTTCAGCATTTCATCATCTATCGCCTCCAAAAATCCTTCCCCAGTTTCTACATCACCTCCACTACTCCAAAACACTAATGCAACACACAAAACCTCAACCTTCACAGAAATAAGCATCATACAGTGATGATCATGGCTACTAGCAGTCCATATTCTGGGCTTCTCATCCTCTGTCTCTTGTCAGCATGCCTCGTATCAGCATCATCAGATGATACGGCCTACGCCAACTCCCTTCTCAAGTTCAAACAATCTCTCATTAATGCAACCATGCTAGATGATTGGAAAGAGCCAGTTCTGGACAAGTTGTGCTCATGGAACAAGCCTAACTGGACCGGCTGCTTGTGCTGGAATGGTTCGTTTATAGGCCTAAGGCTCGAGGGGATGGGCCTAACGGGCAAGATAGACGTCGACTCTCTTTTAGACTTGCCATTGTTCAGCTTAAGTGTGATGAATAACAACTTTTCAGGGCCATTTCCAAGTGATATAAACAAGCTTGGGAAGCTGAGAAGTTTGTATTTGGCGAATAACGGCTTCAGTGGTGAAATTCCTGATGGTGCATTTTCAGGGATGAAGGCCATCAAGAAAGTGGCACTAGGCAACAATAAGTTTACAGGGAAAATTCCAGTTTCGTTGATGGAATTGCCGAGGTTGGTGGATTTGCAGCTGCAGGATAATCAGTTTGAAGGGAGGATACCGGATTTTTGGCAGAAGAGTTTGAGTGTGAATTTCTCTTACAATAAGCTTGAGGGTGCCATACCTGCTGCACTTAGCCACCTGAATGCAAGCTCATTCTTAGGTAAAGTGTTATAGTTATCTATATATTTTCCTGTTTTCCTTTCTTGGTTTTCAGTTTCAGAAATTTGATTGAACTCGGAATCTTGATCAAGAAATTCTTGATTGATTCCATAAGCCCTAGGAAAGTTTAGGTTCTGACTTGCAAAAGTTGCTTCAAAGTAAGTTGTCAGGAGAGATATGTAACTCGTACGCACGTCGTCTCAACCTAATGCAAAGTCAAACAGTTGCTGAGCAACATATATAAATACTCTTGACTCATGTATATTATTTAACTTATACTAGTAATATACTTTTAGTACTTTTCCCTTGATCTTCTGATATCACTTGTATTAAAATATTACCAATATCTGTGCAGAATATTTTCTACAACTACATTACTATGTCAGATTAACATTTTGAAAAGTTCTTCATTTCTTGACCTTACACATGTAAAAGTTTATTTTTCTGTAATGTTTTGATCAGGAAATATTAACCTATGTGGTAAGCCTTTAGAGCCATGCAAACTGAGGAAAGCCATTCCCAAAATAGCCTTTGTTGTAGCCGTTGTCGTGGGAGTTGTATTAGCAGCCTTTATAATACTCCACCTCCTCTGCCGTAGGCGAGCAAAACCTCTACAATATGAAAAATCAATCGACAGTTTCCGCATGGAAGGACCGGCTTAAGAAGAGAAAAAAGGACAAGGAGACTGAACATGGAAGAAAGCTATACTTTGTGAGGAATGAGGAGGAGAGATTTGAATTGGAAGAGCTTCTTGGAGCATCTGCTGAGGTTTTGGGGAGTGGGAGCTTTGGCTCTTCTTACAAGGCAGTGGTCTTCAGTGGACAAGCCTATGTTGTGAGGAGATTCAGGCAAATGAACAATGTTGGGAAACAAGAGTTCTATGAGCACATGAGGAGGCTGGGGAGGTTGTCTCACCCCAATCTGCTGCCTCTTGTGGCTTTCTATTACAGGAAGGAAGAAAAGCTTTTGATCACTCAATATGTTGAAAATGGCAGCTTAGCAAATAAGCTCCACGGTAAGTTAAATCTTTTTATATGTTCTTATACTTCCCTTTAAAAAGATAATTATGTAAAGCCCTTTCGACGATTGGGATATTACAGAAGAGCCCATTAATTTTGAAATATTACGCTGACACCGTGTAATGGTCTATGTTTTACTTATGCTGCATGGGGTGTCGGTGTAAATTTGCAAAATTAAGGAGCTTTCTTTAATTTACCTAAGCCTCCATTTTCGAGTTGTCAGAAGAGAATGTAAGAATGTTTGTCTTTCCTCATTGTGGTGATCTCAACAATTTGAATTGTCCTGAGCAGCTAGAAGATGTCCGAACGAACCTGTTCTTGGCTGGCCTACCCGCTTAAGAATCATCAAAGGTGTTGCAAGAGGATTAGCCTATCTATACAAGGAACTGCCCACAGTAACTCTGCCTCATGGCCACCTAAAGTCATCAAACATTCTCTTAGACAGCAAGTATGAACCTCTCCTATCTGATTATGGATTAGAACCAGTCATGAGCAAGGATCATGCTCAGCAATTCATGGTAGCCTACAAGTCGCCCGAGTCCACTCAAAAGGACCGTGTAACGAGGAAGACTGATGTCTGGAGCCTTGGGATTCTCATACTTGAGTTACTGACAGGTCGGTTCCCAGCTAACTACCTCAAACAAGGCAAAGGCCCCAGTGCAGATTTGGCTACATGGGTTAACTCTGTTGTGAAGGAAGAGTGGACTGGTGAGGTGTTTGATAAGGACATGAATCCATCAAGGCATACTGAAGGGCAGATATTTAGGCTTCTGAAAATCGGGATGTGCTGCTGTGAGTGGAATGTGGCCATGAGGTGGGATTTGAAGGAGGCAGTCGAGAGAATCGTGGAGTTGAAAGAAAGGGACGACGATGATGATTACTACTCTTGTGCAAGTGAAGGAGATGTGTATTCTTCCAGAGCAATGACGGATGATGACATCTCGTTTTCTAGCTTGAGAAGCTAGAAGCTCGTGGCAACCATTTTACCGTTGTTTACGTGGTTCTGCGGTAGTAGTAGAAAGGTAGATATGCAGTTGGTGTTCTGCTTATCGATCATTTTATTCTATTCGTTTGTTTATGTGTTCAGAACAACGTCACAGACTGTACCCACGACTCAGTGAAGCATGATAATTTGTTTTGTGAAATACAGGAATAGAATTTTACAGTACAAAAAATAATTCAACTGTACTATGATCTTTTCCAGGACAACATATAAATAATAGAACTGGGAGGTGAAATAGGAGAAACGAAAATTCATAAATCCTCTTCATACTGTTCAGAGTCTTAAGACTATCTATAGTGGCTGAAGAAATCAATAACCGTCAGAAAACATGCACAATTTTGCCTAGTGAACCTTAAATGTTTAGACCAAAGTACTTTGCTAGGTAAAGGGAGCAGCATTCAACTTACTATTAACAATAAAAAATTGTCGCTTCCGTCTTTCTGTGTACAGCTAATGCTATATTTTCAGTCAACCGATACTTGCTACCTTCTATCAGCCCCCAATGCTAGATTGTGTAGATGGCGGATAACTCATATCGTCCTGCAAAAGTTTGTCATAATTTATGTATTCATGCATGAATTCGCAGAGATGGTTTACAAATTTTTCAGATACTAAATAGTATGCCCACGTCTTGTAAATGTGAATTTATTCCTTTTATTTATGTTAAGGTTCAAGAACAATGTAAAGATGACAGATCATAGGCATTGACTTACTTTAGACATGGAAACTTGACTATGGCAGGGTGAGAGAGGTGTGCAGCTTTGTGCTGAATTATACAAAGATTCTTCCGCTTGCTCTCTCAGTTTGTTCAAAAATGGAAGCACGACTTTACCAAGATCAGGCCTGTCTTTCCTTCTGAGTTCAGAACACTTGAGTGCTAATTTGGCAAACTCTAAGGCTTCTTCAAGAGGCCAATCAGGAACAGATGGATCCAACATCTCACGAAAAGCCCCTCGTTCAATAGCTCTCTCAACGTGATGAGTCAGACCCATTGGTGGCTTGCCCGTTAGAATCTGTAAGAATATGATCCCAAGGGAGTATATATCAGATTTTACACCCAGCATACCAGTTTGCTGATATTCTGGATCAATGTAGCAGAAAGTTCCAGCTGTGGATGTCATCCGATATTGAGTAACATTGTCAGCCACGGATGGAGGGACGAGCCTAGCCAAGCCAACATCACTGATCTTACTGACATAGTTGCGGTCAAGTAGAATATTAGCGGGCTTCAAATCACGATGCACCAGTGGCTCCGGTTTTGTCTGGTGGAGGAAAAGTAGGCCGGTTCCAATTTCAGCTGCAACCCGAAACCTATGTTGCCAGGATAACGGTGGAGTCTTACCACGTTGGACTAGACAGTCCTCTAAGCTTCCATTCGACATATACTCATAAACTAAGCAACCATACTCAGGACAGGCACCTAGAAGCAGGACCATGTTTGGGCCGTATGCAACTTAAAATTTCTACCTGTCATGATATGATGAAATATTTTTGATAGGGTCAAATAACAGAATAGATGGGAATAGTTGCATGAAAATGGATCCTAGAAGTATAGAACGCTAGGCCACGCCAGTAAAGCACCATCGTCAAAATAAGATGTAAGAAAATTTACCCGCCACTTGATATCTAAACTTCCACCAGCTGCACCATATTTATCTCTTGTTTTTTGTGGCTAACTTATGAAAAACCATGTTTGATCTCATGAAAAAGAGAGGTTATTCCTCTTACATACCTCTTGTTGAAACTGTGATCTACCATGAGTAGCATCAGGACGGAGGACCTTCACTGCGACTGGTGTATGGTCCAAATAACACTTGTATACCGGCCCATAACCCCCTTCTCCTATCTTTCTAGATTGTGCAAAATATTCGGTAGCAACTTCTATCTCCTCGATTGTGTACTTCCTGTACCTGCAATCTGGCTGAGACAGAGAGCTGAACATCCGAGTCTTCTCTTCTGCCTCTTTTAGGGCCTTCATTTCCGCATTGATTCTCTTTTGCGCTTCCAGTTCTGCTATCCTTTGAGCTGCTTCAGCATGCTCAAGGGCTGCTCTAGACTTGGCCTTTTCTTTTTCTGCAAGAGCTAGTGCTGCTTCTTCTGCTAGTCGAGCCTCTTCGAGCCTCTTTTGTTCTTCCATTTTCCAACGCTGGAGCTCCTTTGCCTACAATACCATAATATTAGAATAGGGATAGGAAAGTTAGTCCAGAGCAAAAGAAAGTTTTCATGCCTTCTCTCGAGCTGAGAGTGCTTCCTTGCATGCTGTACTGTACATATCCATTGTTTGCTTGAGTTCCTGCTTCAACCTTCTCATTTCTGCTTCTACTTCGTCCTGCAATTCAGACAATCAACTTTGATATATGGACCAATTATTTCACTCCGAAGATTGTTTATAGTGCATGTGCATAGAAGCAAAGTAACATTTAAACTTCTGGTAGTTTTCTTTATTGTTTGTGTTTTCGATAAACTTAAGACAGCAAAAACATTGTTTACATCATAATCCATGTTTGTACAAGGGTTCGCAATTTACAACTTACTATGGCATGCATATAAGTGAAAAAAGTATAAGCTGAATGTAAAGTTCATACTTAGAGAGACAGCAACTCATAGTATGTATTCCAATCTCAACGTAAATGCCCTTACCATTGATTGTCCACTGAATGCTTTATCAGGGTCGGGTGAAGCAGCGAGGTCTAGTGGTAATATGTCCAGGGATCTGCGTCCAGTGGTCCATGAGTCATACCCTTGAGAATCCACATCAGAGAATCCAGAAAGCCGAGGAGGTGTGAGACTTCCTTCAAAGCTCTCACTATATGTCGGATATACATCAACACTCCTCCTCCCGGAACTGACAAACGATATGTCAGTCTCAGGTGTAGAGAGTTCATATGCTTTTCCATTAGGAGCCTTCCGGTGAGTGAATGGAGACCTGTTTGCAGTATAAAAGATAAAGGATTTAAATGCCAATCTAATGGTAAACATCAACATGTGAATTATCTTCTATCTGTGACACTTGGATCTTAGTGAATATCATTGATGCTGTCAGGAACCTAATATGACATACTTGATGAAGTTTGAGTCATTTTGCCTTGCACGCGGAGATGGCTCAGATCCTGGCCTTGAGTGGCCTGTAAAGGAATCTGCAAAGAACACATCCAAGACTTAGCTCATGATTGGAGGAGCGGAACAAAAACAACTGAGAATCATACTTCAGAATAATGACTAACTTCTAGAACTGGCACTGGAGACTGATTGGTCCATTCCATTATATTTGGTATTGGCTTGAAGCATTATCTGGTTGCGAAGCGGGCTGAGGATGGATGGGGCAGGGCGGCAGGCTGCCTTTGTGGATGAGATCTTTCCTTTATGGATGACGTATACAGTACAAAAATCTGGCACACCTTTTAGTACAGTTCCAGCAATGTCTTTCACTTTAAATCTGCTCGTTTAAAGGGCTGCTCGATTTAGACTTTGCAGTTAACTTGGATCAATAATTTCTGAACTAGCTAATATTTCATGTTACAATTTGAAGAAAAACTTAGCTGCAAAATATCAATTTGGAAGTATAGAAAGAGAATTAATGAGTTGAATATTATTGCAAACTTCAATGGAGGAACGTTTACCTGAAAATGCTGCCTTTAGCTGTAGCCCCGATAACCAACATGTCAATCGCAGATTGCTTAATGAACTCAATAAGAGCTCTCGCTACATCTGTGTCATCCAGCACCACATCATAGCATTGTATCTGACAAATGAAAACAAGCAAATTAGCACGTTATAAGAGTAAGCACTCCAGAGAACTGCTTTTCCATGTTGCTTCATATTCATTCCACAATGAGAACATGATTTTCTCATGTGTGGATAAATTTGATGTGATGGAATCTTGAATACCCACGTCTTTGCGTGTGCAAAAGACCCGGAAAGGAAGGAACAGCTCCTTTAATTGTGCATCTTCTCCAATCTCGTCGCTGATATCAGAGTTATTGCTAGGCCCTGTGCGAAAGAAAGGAACAGAATCCAAATGTTCAGCGCTATTGGAATTACAGGAATTGTTAGCTTGAGCAAATGAAGAGAAGAAAGGTGGAGAGAGACCACTGCAAATGCTTCATTCAACAAACTAAAACAAGTTTGAAATAGCAAGAACATTGGTGTTGGCATAATTCAGAGAGGAAAAAATATATAGCAAATAATGAGAAATACAGAGCAGAAACTCGAAATGAAATCATTTTTTTCAAAGTAAGCAATCCAAACCTTCATGCCAACACACATAACAATACCAAAGCATGCATAAAAACACATAAAACAGGGCTACATGATTACAGGAGCCAGGCAAAGACGGCGATGGGGTTAATCCTGTCATAGACTGTCTGAGTTTGACATGAATTAGAATGACAGTCTGGCCTTTGCCAAGAAGATTTTCGATGGCCCACTTGAGAGCTACTTGGCTGCCCTTATCCTTGTCTATTGCCACAGCGACCAACCTAGTCATTGGAGGCATCCTCTCCCCAGGATTCGGCGTTGGAGGCCACATTTCTTCTTAAATTGCTGACCTTTATTTCTCTTCTTAATGCAAAAACTGAACAACAAACAAATTGATATACTCTTTATCTTGCATGAAATATGATCCGTTCGGAACTCGTTGCTTTCTTGATAATCTAGAAGTTCCAAAATCAAATGTTCTCGACACAAGAACTTCCAGATGTTTACAAACAATATTTGGATTCCTTCTTGACTCAGACATGAAAGAAATTTTCCAACAATTCAGAAACCTCTCTGCCTCTCACTCACACAGACACACACAATCAAAAATCTCTCTCTCTCTCTCCTCCCTTGTTTTTTCCCACTCAGATGTGTAAGGGGAGGTCCATCTTTGGCGGGTGTTATTTGACTTCCCCCAACTTTTGTTACGAGAGTTTTCCTTGGTTATTGTTGCCTACAGATGTGGCAAGACACATGTCCGTAATAGTAAAGTTGTAAAACAGAAAACCAAGGATTTATCTAAAGAATAGAATGAGAACAGAAGAAGCCAATATATGCAATTTTTCTTTCTCTTTCATTCGGACAAAACAACTTGAAAATGTTCAATTCTTTTAATATAGGAAAAATAGCCACAGCCCACCAATTATATTCACCTCTGCTCCACTACCACTGTCATGACTAATAATCTTTTGCTCTTGAACTTTTCCGTTTTATTTCTAGTTGTACACTTAACTTACTACATCATGGGAAATGCAAAGTCATTTCAGACTAAAATTAATAATAAATAAATAATTCCCACAGTTTTTTCTTTTGGTTTAAAAACATAAGCTTGCAGCACAGAAGCCATGCCAATAAACTCTATCCTGCCCAAATTCTTGAGAGCAATCTTGCATTTGGATTGCAAAATTTCCAATCATTTTAATAGATTTAGTCACAATTAAGATTGAAAAATGTATGTATTCTGTCAATAATACAGACCAAGTTTTTTCTACAAAAAAACAACAAACTTATGCTTTTTTATTTTTTTATATAAAATTTTACCAAAAACGCATATTTGAAATCATTATATTACAACGCGGTACCTGCAGGATAATAACCAAGCATAAAAACATTATCCTAAAGATAATTTGTAGAATTAGATACATTTCTTAATCAGTACCGAAAAGAATCTTGAAAAATGAATATTAGTAAAAATAATTTATACGACAATCACATTTGTGATCCAAACTACAACAGATGAAAGCTTGAATCTTTCACCTGAAATCTTGTGATCACAGAGCACCAGCTTCCCACTCTTCTCACACAACCCCTGTTCCCCTACATCATCCACCATTTTCCCATAACTATACTTCAATGGCATCCTCCCCAAAACCCTATGGAATTCCCTTATACACTCTCCTCTCCTCTTCCTGTGCTCTCTTCCTCTACTGCTCAGACCCACCTCCTTCACTCCCTCCGATACGCCGTCGTTCCTTGCATCCCCATAATCCCTTAAACCTCCGCCCTTTACCCCTATCATCACCGGCCCTTTCTGGGCTTCCTCCGCCACCACAAAATTCATCAAAATGTCTTCGCAATTATTCATGTCCTCCACTATCCGTCTAGCCTCCCCGTATTCTTCATCGCACGAGTATTTCTCAAGGTACTTGATGTTTAAGATCATAAATTTGGTGAGAACTATGGAGTATTTTTCCTTCTCCATGGCGTAGATCCAGGTCCTCGATGCGACATCGTATGCGTGCGACCTGGCGAAGAACCCGATTGCACGATCCGGATCGGACTTCCAGACTGTGAAGGCGAAGGAGACGGAACTCGGGTCGGCTTCTATGTCGTCGTCGCAGATGAGTACGGCTTTAGTTTTGATTATTTCCAGGGTAGAATCTATAGTTGAGGCTGGATGAGGGCGTCCGGAGGACGGCAGCCGAGAGGTTTTGCGTGAGCTGCGCGAGCGTATAGGAAGAAGTTGAGGGGTTGCACCAGAGGAGGACGACGGCGGCGACAGATGGCGCGGCGGAGTAGGCGGCGGCAATCGAGTGGAGCAGCGGGATCCGGTGCTCCGAATAGCCACTGATAACTACAGTCATTTGGTCGGAGCGGCGGGCTCTCGGGTCTGTGTTCCTGCATGGTGGCGGGTCGGGTGGGCGCGGGATTAATCGGGACGAAAAGACGAAAAGAGACAGATCAATTGCTAAAATGACGGCTAGTAAGATGGCGCAGCTGCCCATTTTCGTTCTTGTTTCACTGTTTGATTACTCGCTGCCGCTATCTTAAAATCGTCCACAACCCCGGTGGCAATTTCGTTATTAAGGATACAAGTAAGGGCCATGGATGAGATTTAAGGCAAAACAAAAATCAAGATATTATATTGAAATTGATCGATAAAACTTATTTGCATTTAATTTATTAAATTTAACAAATTAAATATGTACAAAAAATTTAACTTTCGAGCTCGACTTGAACTCTAATCGATTATAATAAAAAATGTCAAAGTATTTAACCTCGATTTATGTTTGATCCAATTAAAACTCGTTTGATTTTGATTAGATTAATAATCAAAATTGAATTCAAACTTAGTTTTTCAAGCTAAAAAATAATTCAAACAAGTTTGTACGATAATATGTTCGGCTTAACTTAAAGCATTTATGTAAGAAAATTATAGTTCAGATCAGGTTTAGCCGAATCAATCACAAGTGTATCGTACTTTTCATTTAATTGATCACTTTTTCTGAACTGTACACCAACCATACGACAAATATATTATACTTATCATATGAATGGTTCAGGTTTAACTAAACCAGGTCCGGACTAAAATTTTATTTATGTATTACCCATTGATCACATTAATTGGACTTCGGATCCACTCATTCTGGATTTAATTAATGAATCTAGATAGCCCAACTTCAAATCTGAAGCCCAAGAATTTTAGTTAGTTAATGGGCCTAGTTGGGCCGACCCATTGGACTTCTTCATATTTTCCTTGTACCCAAAAAAAAAAAATAGTAATATAATAATATAACTTTTATTATTTTTATTTTCAGAAATTTAAAATATATACGTCAACCAATGGCGTCGCTTGTTTTGGGTGTACCTTGATTTGGAGTAATTAAGGGTCTAAACCTAAAAGGATATTAGTTTGAGTCCGAGCAGTATATTACGATCGAAGACTAAAATTCGACTTAATAAATGTATATTATAAAATAAAGTTGTATTTTTCAATCATAAGTATCCACTGGTTGTTGTTGTTCAAAAAATCTTGTTTGAATTGTCGATATAACTCGTAGCGTTCTTTTCTGATCAAAATATACATAAATTATTCATTATTAATCATATTATAAAATATAGTAGCTAACCAAACTTTCCTCTTAGTCTTAGCCCATTAATATTATTATTATATATAAACGACATATCAATAAATATTTCATAAAATATATAGATTTGATTAATAATTAAATTACAATAAATTCATATTTAATAAAATATTTTTTATAATAAATTTACATTAAATGGAATAGTTAATAAATGTTAATATATTTAATGGAACTCGAAACCTAATATTAATACGTGTTCCACTTTTGACTATCCCTGCTTAAAATTATTATTATTGCAATTTTGGTTGCAACGTAATTGTACTTCCACTTAATAGTGGGGACCTTTCTTTTTTGCTCAAAGTCGCTAATTGAAATGAGTCAATTAGTGGATTTCCACGTGCAAATCACGTTTCTATTGATCGTCTATCTATCTATCTATAATATAAAGCGCTAGCCCAAGGACTTTGTAAGTCCTCATAAAAAAACGCTTATTGTTATATCATATATGTATACTCTTGGTTTTTCGTGTTTTGGCTTTATGTCGGCTGCTGTGGTTAATTACTTAGTTATTAATTTGAATTAAAATATATATATATATATATATATATATATTTTTTTTTTTTTTTATTTTTTTTTATTGATGTTGTAATTCAAGTGGAACGAACTGTGCCTTTTCGTACGATACGTATCAAATCGAATCAACTTAAACATACACCCGTTTGTGATGGCAGACTCAAGGTTTGATTACGAATGACATAACAATTATGACGTAAATCGCACTTTTCGCAACAACGGATAACTCCTGCCGTGACTTTCATGTAAAGAGAATTGCTATGCTGGTCGTTTCTCTCGATTTTAAACCCGTATCTTAAAAATTAATAATTCCACGAATTATATATGTTTATTTAACTTACATATTGATCAAAGAATAAATTCAATATATTCAAGTAATAGAATTGAACTAATTTGGACAATAACTTCCACCCTAAATCAAGACCAATGAGAAGGGAAGGCCACGACAACATGAACTAATCAAGTAACTTTTAGTACAACTAGTGCTCATATAAAAATGTTAACATTGGGAAAAACAAACACACACACACACACACATACACCAAAAGTGGTAGCTAATGGATCTCCAATCCGATAGAGAAAAAATAAATTATTATAAAAATAGGCATATGGTAAATTTTAATCCCAACAAGATTTAATCAGATTAAAATTAATTATACGATAAGTGTAATAAACTAACCATTTGATACAATTCAGAAAAAATAACTTATCACATGACAAGTATATCACACTTGCTATGCGATTTGTTTGGTTTAAAAAAATTTCGTGAACATACATATACATATACATATATTTATGCGATTCGAACCCACAGCCTTTTGATATTACGAGACGTCAGATTTACCAATTAAGTATGATTTGATTGACGATCAAAAGTCTCCATGATACGTGTATATATTTTTTTTATTCTCTTTTTATTGGTAGTTTCTTTTGAATACATAACGACTACTGCCAATTACATTTTAATTGTATTTTTTAATAATATAATGATGTGATTGATTGTCCTATAATACTAAAAATACATTGCAAAGCTTAGCTTTAGTTAATAATAAAGAAGTTAAACACACGTGTATGTCACCATTGTCACCTTAAATTTGCGCCATAACTAATGCAAGATTGAAAGAGGTCCAATACGTCACGTATTTTTTTTTTATATATAAGTAATTCAAATAAATTAATAAAATACGTACTTTTCTTGATCAATATGTCTCATTTTATATTTTGATTTGTAAATAGCGGTTACATACAAATTAGGATTAATTATATTTAGATCCCTATAAAAATATAAAATTAAATTTTCTTACATCCTCTCCAATTGTTTGCCTTTAACCCCATTTGTTAGAATTTGAACGAAAAATACTGAGGTTAGAAAAATAATTGTCCATAATGTTCTAATGTAATAACTTTGTACTTATAACAGGAAAAAATATATAAATATTAACCTAACTCCATATATTATATTTATCCATTTATAAGTACGAACATATACATGAGGGGCAAAATTCCAAATTTATGTATATTTTTTTTGTTACATCATCTTTTTTTGTCCAAACTCTAAGAAAAGTGGGTCGGGTGTAATCGAAATTTTTTTGAAGGAGGTATAAGTGTAATATCAAAACTTTTCTGGAGGAAAGTGTAATTTTAATTTTCATAGTACGTTAAGTATAATTCACCCTACAAATTATATATATATATATATATATATAGATATTTATTTTTTATAAATAAACTAAGATGTAAATTAAATTGGTGTAGAAAGAGGGGAGACAAGGATACTGAAATGGAGTTTTGAATTGGATAATGATGTAGTAAGAAATCCAATCCATTTTTTTTTTCAAAAAAAAAAAAAAAAGGGGGGGGGGGGGGGGAAAGAGTTTTTGAGTAATTGGGTAATGAGTCATGAAAAATTGCATGGTATTGTGTGTTGGCCACTTGTTAATTTGGTTTCTACATTTTTCGAAAAATTTCTCTTCTAATTGTCCACTCGGAATTTCACTCATGTCCTATGCCCATTATTGCACACTATTTGTCTACCAAAAATATCAAGAATTCCCATTCCTCTTCCTCTTCCTCTTCCTCTTCCTCTTCCACCCCCACCCACCAACCATAACAATCTTAAAAATGAAAGATAAGAGGCAAACGTCAATGAGATTAGGTCTAAATATACAAATATTTATTTATTTATTTTTTAAATTATTATTATTATTAAAGTTTACACAAATACCCATAAGATACATTATATTAATATTCGTTAAGAAGGTATACATGTAAAAGTATTTTGTGTGTTTATATCTAAGCTCAACGAGTTTCAATGTGATTTACTATAAAAAAATATATGAGAAAAAAATAATACCATCATCGATAAATCCTAATTAGGGTTAATCTTTTTGTGATGGAGTTTAGAGTCTGTTCTAGCAGTGTGTGTGGTATATTCAAATAAGTATACACAATAAACTAAAAACACATGAAGTTGAGAGGGTCAAAAAGTTGAAAATTAAGAAAAAAGATAAAAGATTTTGTAAAATATATGATGAAATAGTTACTAAAAGTTATTTTTTTATTAAAAGAAATAATAGCAAACGGAAAATATGAGACACTAAAAAGGTATTCTCCTTAGTAATAAAGTACAGATTAACAAAATAGGGGTGAAAATAGAAAAATCTTTACGATACTTTAGGGGTGCCTTATGATATTAGTAGTTAATCAGTGGCCTTTTATTGTAATTCACATTAAAAAATTCTATTAAACCGGTCTTAAAACAAATTAATGTAAACATAAATTTTTCAAACCACATAAATTTTGCATTCTGTAATTACTTTCCTTTTATATTTTCTATACACATTTCAATTTATATATATAATAAAAAAACTCCTATCATTCTAGCTAAATTTTATTTTTTTTATTGCACTATTTTATTTTTTGTGATAAGAAAAAGGAAGATATTATTAATAGTAAAAAGACTGAATGGGTAGTCCAATCCCTTAATCATTGAGATCTATCTTTGACTAATTGCTTTTTTAAAGTTATTTTGGAATGGGGTACAAAATAATAAATTGATGGCTAAAAATTAGGACAATGAAAGAAACCTTTTTTTTTTTTTTTTTTTTTGAGGTCTTTTAATTTTATTTTTTGGTACTAAAAGTAACTTTTTTCTTCACTACTTTTCTTAGACCTCTTTTCCAAATTCACTTTATGATATGATAATTGTATACCAAACAAAAATAAACATAATTGTATTCAGATATGATCTTAAATAAATTAATTAATATATATTTTGAGCAAATTAATCATATATATGTATATATATAATATAATATTTCACCATACACTCAATCATCGAAGTAACGATTCGAAGCACGATGAATGTGTGTGCATAATTTAAATTTTGGTATGTTTATTTGATTGAATGCAGGAAAAGAACATAAAATAAGTAACTGGTCAAAACTAATAAAATAAATTAATTAACTTTATAAGTGTATGAATATAGAATTATCTATCTATACTATTATAAAAGGAAACTCATTTGACGTACCAATTTTAGAATGCCCAAATTTACCCTTCATTTCATTTATTCTCTTTAATTTTTTTTTTTGTCAATTTAGTAATTTTAATATTTTTAATAATTTAATAATTATTTATTTCTCTTAACTACCCACTACTCTACATTCCTCTCTCACCTTAATTCTTCACATTTATTATAATTAAAAATTATTATTTATTTTTTGTATGCTCGTGGGAACCGCGTGCAACGAAAATTAGTTATTAATAAAAACAAATAAGAAAAAAGACAGTTATGTGCGGAAGAAACAAGTAAGTTGAGCATTTCAGACAACTCAACGTTTTGCCAACCATAATAGCAGGGGTCTCCACTTTAATAAATAGTATCGGTAGATAGAGCATTAAAATTAATTATAAACAATTATTACTAAAATAGCTAACTACTGTTAAAACACGTAAAAAAAAAAAAAAAAAAAAAACCCAAGTCATAAGTGAGGCTAAAATTCATAAGCGCTCTGCAATCACGAGATTTCGATTTCACTATTATCCGGGGAAATAGCATTTTTCGTCCCATAAGTTGGGTCTGTTTCACTTTTGGTCCCATTCATTACGTGATTAGCAGTTTTGGTCCCGTAACTTTAAAAAATTGGCAGTTTTGGCCCCAAACTAGTATTTCGTTAGTTTTTTAACGGAGAAGGCCACGTGCAGAGCACGTGCCGTTAACGTCTGTTTGTGGGAGGGAAAATTGGCGCCCTTTTTGGTTTGGTAACATTATTGAAGGGAATATAATTACTAATGAGGGCAAAAATCAAAGGTTAGGGCAAGAAAAGGGCTTTTGCTTTCCTTTTTCAAAAAATTTCAATACAATCCCTCCTACATTGCTGTGAATTGAAGTGAAGTAGAAGATATCAAAGAATTATGTCGTAAACACACTACATTCAAACTTCATTACACTTTCAATAACACTAGCACTTAACTACAACTAAATAAATGCCGTAAAATGTGAAAATAACTTATATAATGTCATCTCACCACATTAAAATGAAAAGTATTAAAATCATAACTGCAATAAGAAAATATTGGAGTCGCTTTACCCTTTTCTGCAATATGGAAATCTCAGTCTCTTTTTTGTCCAATTTTCGAAGAAGTGAAGGAATTATGCTCTTAGCTCGTGTGCACATTGGTGGGTCTTTCCACTGAAAGAACCCACACCCATTTGGAAAGTCATTGCAGCCATGAAATCGCCTACCCGGATTATAATTCGTCCATGAAGTCCTCGTTGCAGTCTTCTTCCCACAATAGCATATAACAT
This sequence comes from Sesamum angolense, assembly GCA_034509725.1. Taxonomy (NCBI): domain Eukaryota; kingdom Viridiplantae; phylum Streptophyta; class Magnoliopsida; order Lamiales; family Pedaliaceae; genus Sesamum; species Sesamum angolense. The sequence goes on from JACGWL010000013.1 coordinate 2,867,674, forward strand.
TCGACCCACTTGAATCACTTGAATCATTTGTAGAAGACATAATTCTTTGATATCCTCTACTTCACTTCAATTCACAGCAATGTAGGAGGGATTGGATTGAAATTTTTTGAGGAAGGAGAGTAAAAACCCTTTTCTTGCCCTAATCTTTGATTTTTGCCCTCATTAGTAGTTATATTCCCTCCAATAATGTTACCAAACCAGAAAGGGCGCCAATTTTTCCTCCCACAAACAGACGTTAACGGCCACGTGCTCTGCACGTGGCCTTCTCCGTTAAAAAACTGACGGAATATTGGTTTGGGACCAAAACTGCCAATATTTTAAAGTTACGGGACCAAAACTGCTAATCACGTAATGAATGGGACCAAAAGTGAAACAGACCCAACTTATGGGACGAAAAATGTTATTTCCCCCTATTATCCCGAATTCTATCGACACTTAAATATACACCGACAAGTGAAGTTCACTCAATATGTGCGCATAATTTGAATTTTGAATTATTATTTTTAATTAAATAAAAAAAAAAAAAAAACTAATTTTTCACGTGTATAAAAATAAGAAATTATTAATAGAACTAATTAACCAAAAAAAATATATGATTAGACAACTCACAATTTGCCGATCATAATAGTTACTTTACGTTTTCTTTTTTAATAAGGGATAATTACATTTACACTCTTTAACCTATGACCTATTTACACAAACCATCCCTATCTTTCACATAATTATCCCTGATAGCCAAAATAGGGGTAGTTTGTGTAATGATGCTAATATTTTTAGGGTGTGTGTGTGTGTGTAATTTTTAGAAAAAAATAAGGTGTGGTTCGGTTAGTGATAATGATATTTTGATAGGTGGTGTAATTATCTAAAAGATAGGGGTGGTTTGTGTAAACATGTCATTAATCAAGAGGTGTAAATATAATTATTTCTTTTAATAAATAGTATAAATATATGTTTTATACAATTAAATATGAATAAAGTCTAATTAATGGGAGGAAATAATAAATAAATGTAATGAAGAAAGTGCAAACCATGAGAGAATTATGCCTCCTTAAATTGGAACTTTCGTAGTTGCACACAAAATCATGATGATTTGAATGATGCTGCACAAATGGGGTGTCTATCTCTATTCATGGGGACATAATGTACCATTCTTTTTTTTTTTTTTTCTTCTACCATATCCATATATATAGCTCAATTTTATATTATTATATTTTATATTTATTCACATGTATAATTATATATATATATATATATATATATAGTAAATACGAATTCTGTGCGTAAAAAAGTATGATATGATACGAAACATGATACTAATTCCTAATAAATAAATAAAAAATTCAACCTGCAATGTCAATTCATATTCGATGTATGTAAAATCGGAATTCTATAAATTTTAATTATTATTTTTTCGGAAATGATGAGAATAAAGGAGAATATATGTACATATGCATATACATAAATATATGCTAATTCTATTCGAATAATAAGTCGAATATTATCAATTTAGCACTAGCTAGAACACTTCCATGCACTACACCACAAGTTTATTCCATAACACCCCACACCATCATTTCACTTCTAGAAAAAAAAAAAAAAATAATAAATCTGTCATTAAATTTTTAGATACACATCAAAATTCAAGATTATTTTAGTAAATATTCTCATAAGCTATATAACCACTTAGATTTATTCTTCTCGATTCGATTCGTATTTATTCTCTTCTCAAACTATAAATTAAATTTCCCCTAACCCTCAAATTATATAAAAACAAAAGCACACATTTTCATATTCCGCTACAAGAAATATGATTTCTTATTATAGTTAATTATCACTGGGTTAAAGAGTAAAAAATCGTAATAAATACTAATTATATATTTATAATTTTGTAGCAGCTATAAATTGAAAAAAAATCTAATTCAAATAGGATTTGATCGAACTTGAACCAATTATATGAAGAATACAGTACACTTGCCGTGTGGTACCCTAGAAAAAAAAATTACTATGGCTATTATTGGCTATGTCTAAAAATCATAGTAAGTGACTACTGTTAACTATGATTAAGTAAAATCAATGCAAAAAAAGCTAATTTTTTCACAATAAAAAAATTATTTGCCACAGCTAAGAACCATGAACAAAATATTTAGCCACTCTCGCAAAAACTATGGCAGACAACATTTGTGTAGCCGTGGTCAATCTATTTGCTACGGCTATTTGTTATTAATCATAAAAATTAACCGTGGTTAAATGTTGTAATTCTTCTAGTGGTTGGTATATAGTTCAAGAAAAATGACTGCAAGTGCTTTGCGATTGATTTGATTTGATCGCATTGGGTAAAAACAAAATTAAATTAATTTCAACGGAAGAGGTCAAAACATGACAAGACATAACTAAAAATCATGACAAATACGTTTGAGCATAACTAAAAAATCATAATAAAAACTGCCAAACAGGGGATAAAGGTAGATGCACTCATACCTAAAGGCACAAAGAAAGAAGGAAGCCAACAGAAACCTCCACATGATTAGACCAGCGTCTGTAGTTTATTTCCAAAGTGGGGATTTGCTTTTTTTCGCTTCCTTCGCTTGAATTTCGGACTTTGCATTCAAACAAGTCTACGTTCATTTTTCTTGCATGCCTATATAAATACATATGACTCCACCCACTAACTCAGCATGAAAACACACACCCCAAGAACACGCACCAAAAAAACACACATCGATCATGGAGTGGAGGAAATGTTATCTAGACGTGATTCTTGTGCCATTCGGGCTTTTCATATGCATGGGGTATCATGTATGGTTATGGCATAAGGTTCGAACCCAACCCCTCACCACTATCATCGGAACCAACGCTCGCGGCCGTCGTTTTTGGGTGTCCGCTATGATGAAGGTACGTGTAGTCGTCCTACTTATATATGTGTAAATTACACCGTATATATACTTGTTATAGTATAAATTGCTATGTTGATCTTTTTGTTATATTGTCACTGAATTACGAATCATTCAAAGTCCCTAATTATTTTTCTTCGAGTTATTAAGGGTCGGGGGTGGAATTCAAAATGATACGTGACAGAGATTATTAATTAATTTTTTTTGAAAAAAAATACAGTACGTCGACCCATTTTGCATTTATTTTATATTGTTTCAAGAAAAGGAAAGAAATTAATACATGTAATTAATAAGAAATAAAGTACTAAAAACATGATTCTGAAATTCAATGAAAAATCATCTTCTCAGAAGAAGAAAAATAATAACTCTCATTCCACATTGTATGCTACATCGTATGTAGTGTATGATAGTGGAGACGAGTCTGATTTCCAACACGGATATTAGTACAACAATGTTGTACTAATTTCTCAAAAGCCATTATTGTTGTCTTTGTTTGTTTAGTGGAATTGACGTGTCCAATCTTTTTGTTAGCCAAAACAAATGACTCCCACATATTACTCACAATCCAATTCACTTCTCCCTTTATATTTTCTGTATCCCAAAAGCTAAATACATTATCTTTTTTTATAGCTTTTAATCCCACTTAATATGGGAAATTCTGTTCGGATCATAATCAGTCAAATCTAAACTAATTACATGACTAGTGCAATACACTTACTATATAATTGGTGTACAGTTTAGAGAAAATGATCAATCACAGAGCAATTGTGATACATTTGCTCTGTGATTGGATTGGCTCGACTGAACCAGGTTCGGACAACACTTAATATTCAGTTGGTGAAGTGCAAGCTATGTAACTCACATGAAAATAATATTTATTTATTAATAATTAAGAAATTACGATATGATAGTTCAAAACTCGTACTCATAACTTCATATTTGTAACGTCTTTCAATTTTAATTCTGTCGACTAAATTAAATTTTGTCTATTTGGCACGATGCGCGTAATATTTATTATTTATGAATAGTTGTTTTTAATAATAATAAAAAAAATTGGAATAAAGATGAAAATGAAAGATGGGTAGGGCATCCACCAACTACATAACTGTCTCTATTAGCCTATCTATTTAGTGAAAAGCTAAATGAAAGATTCAAGGTGGACCAATTACACTTGAACCTTCCCTAGTGGGTTGTGCGTGTGTATACACATACAAATTTCTGTCCCCCTTTTTCCTTAAACAGTATTACTTATGTGTTTTAGAAAGGGGAATGCACACGAATTTAAATTAATTATATGACAAATGTAATGTATTTTTTGTGTGATTGATATATATATAATTATAAAAAAATAATTAATCATATAGTAAGTGTATTACACTTACTTTATGATTGGTTTGATTCGATTAAATTTGATTTAATTGAGAATATTCTTTTATTCAAATCAGGTTTGATTGAACTCAATCAATGAATAATATAGGATAAGATCAATTTTGGATGTATACGGCTTTGTGGCTATTGGACGATCTTGAAATTGAGGACGAAAGTAGTATGACGTTGTTCATTTTTTAATAATATAGATTATATGAATTTTATGTATGCAGTTTGTATTTTATAAAATTAAATTTTATATATTTATAATTCGATGTTCATTCTCATTTTTGAATTAAATTAAAAGAGAATTTGATCTGATGATTTTCTTCAAATTATACTGTGAGACAGGACAATGACAAAAAAAACATCCTGGCCGTCCAAACGCTGCGTAACACGATCATGGGGTCAACACTGATGGCAACCACCTCGATCCTCCTCTGCTCCGGCCTCGCCGCGGTGATCAGCAGCACGTACAGCATTAAGAAGCCACTGAACGACGCCGTCTACGGCGCGCACGGCGAGTTCATGGTGGCGCTGAAGTACGTAACTCTCCTCCTCATCTTCCTCTTCTCATTCGTGTGCCACTCGCTGTCGATCCGGTTCACGAACCAGGTGAATTTCCTGATAAACTGCCCGCCGGACACGTCGAACTGCGTGGTGACGGCGGAGTACGTGTCGGAGCTTCTGGAGCGGGGGTTCACGCTGAACACGGTGGGGAACAGGTTGTTCTACGCGGCACTGCCGCTCCTGCTGTGGATATTCGGGCCGGTGCTGGTGTTTCTGTGCTCGGTAACAATGGTGCCGGTGCTCTACAATTTGGACTTCGTGTTTGCTGCTGAGAAGAAGAAATTGGGGAGTGAGAATGGGAATGAGCATGACTGTGGATCTGTGTAATATTGCTGAAAAAATCAATCTGATTTTCTTATAATATTTGTAGTGAAGAATTAATGTGAATGTGCTTCAATTAATGTGTAGTCAATTTTACATCAAATTTAGAATTATTTTCTGAACCCTTTGTCATAATTATTGATTCACATGGAAATTCTATCTCTAACTAAGCTCAATCAGGTTTATGCTATCCATAAATTCTACTAATTGTTTATGAACATGAATCCAAAATAATGAGGTGTTAGCCCGACGGATTGGATTTTTTATTGCAATTCATGTTCATCTACTATAACTAAGTACGAAAAATGTGTTTGTATATCATTAGATATTGATGGGGTCAGAATAGTGCTGTCGTGTTGATTCCCAAGTAGAAGAATATTACCTTGAAATCCATAGCAAGTGTCAGAGGTGTTGCGATCGTTCCTAAACGAAAATGTTCTGATAATCAAGTTAGGGGCGGTTTAAAAGTCAATAGATGGAATAGAAAGATATAGATTCTAGAAAATGTACTAAAAAATTGAGTTTAGCGTTAATTATAGGTAACCTCCGATATACGATTGCCACCTTAGGGCTCCCAGATACTACCATTTGTCATCCATCCCGGGGTCCAAATTGTGAGTAACTGGGTGAAACCCGATCGAGATTGACCTAACTTGACTCGGTTAAAAAGACATGGATTCTAGGTCTTTTTTGACGTTTTGACTATATTTTAAGGGTAAGAGTAACGTTGTGTGGTTTGACCCATTTAAATATGTGTGTTATTTATGCGGATTTATGTAAGTTTGATTGTAATTAATTATTTTATTGTGTCTAGTAGTTTGTTTGTTATTGAATAATATATTGCTACATTTTTATATCGTCATGTAATTATCACTTTTATTAGAAAATAATAATATTTCTATTATGTAATTTATTGCACTCCGTAGAATTTAATGTGATGAAATTTTTGTTAACTTAAATATTCTGAATCCATAAAGCCAGGTATAAGTATAAATTATATACGAAGCAATCCACTCCAAATTGAATGGCAATTCATGCCATGGATATATATAGGGTAAAATACATATTACCCCCTTGTGATATACAAAATGTTCAAATAAGTCCCTGTGATAAAAAAATACCATATAATCCCCTGTAAAATTTAAAAATGTGCATATTTGCCCCTAACCCGCTCCCCCCATTTTCTATCGCTTTTTTCTCCTACATCCGACGACCTCTCGACGTGTGCTTTCCACCGTTAGAAAGCCCTTCCAACAATGATCATTTTGACATCCCACCCACCACCAATCGCTCGTCCGTTGGTGAGTAATCTCTATTTTTTTGTTTTATATTTTTTAGGTTTTTTATATATATATACATATAACTAAATTATATTTTCTTATATTATATTTTTAAATATGTATAATTTAAATATAGGGGTGATTTGATAATTTAGGGGCAAAATATAAATATTTAGTTGCAGTTTTGGGAACATGAAATTTTACAGGGGGTTTTATGGTATTTTTTTTTATCACCGAAACTTATTTGAACATTTGAGGTATCACAAGGGGGTAATATGTATTTTACCCGATATATATATATATATATATATATACACAAAAGAAAAAAAATCACGTAACCACAAGAAATATTCTTACTCAAATCAAGTCTGATTGAACCCAATGAATTATGCAACAAGTGTAGTCTACTTGCTATGTGATTGGTCAATCTCTCTAAACTATACTACACTCGGTTTGGATATCGAAGGTAACTAGACTGAGAATCACAAAGAAAGCTACATTACTTTACATGAGCAACGTGAGATTGATCAGAACTCCATATCTCCAGCAGGGGAGATTCTGCATCGGTTATCACTCCATTCGGGATGTTTCTGTTGGCATTGTCAAGCCCGATTGTTGAAGCTGTCGCTCCAATATACGGAGAATTCTCGTCTCGCGTGAGCAGAGACTATTGGAGAGAGGTTGTCGACGCCGGTCATGTTGTTATTCGTGTAGTCTTGGGGCGTGTTCAAGTAATTTTGAAGAAGGTGGCTCAAACTTGAGGTCAACGAGCCGCGAGCAACCATGTCTTCAGCTAGTTTCACCTGCAGAGTATAGGATAAAAGTTCCAGTACATGTATCTTGATCGCCTCTCTTTCAAGCAGGGAACTCAAACAAAAAGATATTGAAGAAAATGACGAGTGGTACCTTGGCTTTCAGAGCTTCGACTTCTGATTTAAGCACTCGATTGTTTGTCGTGGCGTCTTTGAACTGCTGAGTAGCATCGGACAGTTGTTTGAACAAGGAAGCATGCTCTCCTCGTAGTTGCTCAACCTGTTCAAAAACAATTGCCAGTTCTCAACAAGCACGTTGGATAAAGTCCATGACTTGTCTAGGTAGTTTCAGATGCAAGTTTTTATGAACTACCTGTTGTTCAAGATCTGCTAAATGCGCTTGCTTTCGCTTTCTTGAACGCCTGGCGGACTCCCTGTTGGACACCATCCTGGAATCGTGCACATTCTTGATATTAGTTTTCTTGTGCTTGAGTTTCCAGCATTCTATCCAGTTTACGACTAACATTTACCTTTTGATGCGTTTCACATCTACAGGATTAGCGCTTTGATCACAAGAACCGGCTTCCGTCTCTTGGCCATCTTCGTCTGATTGCTCGTGTGATGAACCACTGCTAGCTCCAACAGCTTGGTTGTTCCTGCCCATTTTATTCTTGGTCGATATCTGGCCATCAACTGCACAACAATGCGAGTTTTCACCACCCCATGATGAAAATAGATGCACTAATACTATGAAGCAACCATGAATTAACTTCTACAAATCTAGAGACATTAGCTCACCACATATGACTGATTGGGAGTCAATCGTCGCTGAAACCTTGGACGGATTAGGATAAAGATTCGGTAACAAAAACGACATATCTGCCAACGAGGCACTACTCGATAATTCTTTTAGAACTTCCTGAAATTCAAGAACAAAGCATAATATAACCAAGTAAATTCCTATGTAAATTGCATCAAATTGATGCATGTGAACAGACAGGAAAGATCAACTACAGAAATCCAGGATCATTTTAAGACATCAACAACCATAACAATTCACATGTATGTATCTCTCAATTCTTTCTTCCCTGTTTGTTTTTCATTTCATTTAAATTTATTTTCCAAGACAAGACTGATTGACACTTCCTAGTTCCAGAAAAAGAGAAGGGTCATCTCATGACTCATCATTAGCTTACAATATCCTTTAATATGTCTTGTTTTTATTGGTGAGAATTTGATATGTGCAATGCAACTTTTGTTAGTGCAGCTTATGTGTATGAGCATTACAAGTTTCTGCTTTTCAACTCCCAAAGTATAAAACACCACTCATCAATTGACACTTTCAACAATTTGACCAAAAAACAAAAAAATATTCCCATAATAACACTATCCCATAAACAAAGTAAAACAGAATGATAATTGCAAAAAAAAAAAAAAAAAAAAAAATGTTATCCACACAAAGGAACATATAATTTCAGAATTTCAAATTATAACATCAGGTATATATTCAACTGCAACAACAATTCTTGGCAGCCCAAAGCATTAAGCCCGGATAAAATCCTTAGTTAATATTCAATACACAAAAAAAGAGAGATTACTTTTTCTTTTTCAAATTATAAAATTGACCGAGTTTTTGAATGAAAAATACACGTGATCATCGTTCCCCAACGGAAAGAGTGCATGATCAGACGCTGCAAAGATGTCGGCTTTATGATGAGTGGTTCTGTTGTCATCTCTGGAGGCAAAGAGCTCCTGAAGTGCCAATTCTGAACGGCTTCTCTTCATATGACTGCAACCCAAGATTGAAATTGCTTTCTTGCTGCCCATTATTGTCCGTGTGAGATAGAGAGAGTGAGAGAGAGGAAAGGGAAGAACTGTTAGGGGGGACTGATTATTATATAAAGATAAGTTAAAAGCTTTGAAAAAGTATGGAAAAAAGAAATAGAAAGAGTGGTAGGTGAATTGTGGAAGCCGCCAAGCTTGCTTTTCTCATCCAAGATAAAAAGCTACGGGTCAGTTGCATGGAAACAGACGAAAATTCTTTTTCAAGTCAAGTTCGATCGAGTCAAATTAATCTTACAATAGATATAATTTTGTGATTTGTCATTCATCTTTCAAATCCATCTTTATACAAACTTTTTACTTGGGTATTAGAATTGAGAAGTAAGCTTTTTCTTAATTGAGCTGCAAATAATGTATGATATCCTCTCCAAGACAGGATCATATCATGAGTTGAAACGCTTTATCTTCAAGCTATACAGGTAATTTGGCATCCATTTTCTGAAAAAAATTCACTTGGGTTGTCCCTATCCAAAAATTGAGTTTTTGATACTCTAAAATAACCACGGGCTTAAAAATTATAGTAAATCAATACTATTAACCACAGTTAAATAAAATCAAAGCAAAAACTTAAATTTTTACCATAATTCAATATTCGCTATGGTTTTTAGCCATAGCCAAAACATTTCCCATGGTTTTGGCCACGCCTAAAGAAACAACGAGTGATGGCCGTTGTGTAGCTGTGATAAATTTGTTTTTGTCATGATTTTCTTCTTTTAGCTATAGTAATTAACCGTAGCGGAAATTATATTTTTCTAAGGTGTAGAGATTGTAATATATTGTACAATGTTGAAAAAGAATTCAAAAAATAATGTTTAAGATACTTTAGAAATTTGTGAAAGGCTCAAGAGACTTGTACAGATTTAGGTACTAAGTTAATTTATATTTATCTTAAATAAATCCACATTTTAGGATAATCTTATTTTTTAATTAATATGAAAATTTTCTTTATATTATCTAAAATTTCATTTTAAAAATTAGGATGCATGCACACACAATATATATATATATGTATAGATATTACTAAATATAATATATTTGGTTATAAATTTCTCTCCGAACTTTAAAGTTTGATAGTTTTGCATTTTTTATCAAATAGAAAAATTCATTGGTTATAAATTCCATTAAACTTAAATATATTTAAGTATTTATTTATATTCCTATAAAAAGGAATATATTTAGGTAGTGTTAATAGGCGCATATTTCATTTAATATTTAACCCTTTTGTATCCTTTTATACACCAAGTACTTTTGTATATACTATTATAATTTCATTCATTAAATTTTTATTTATAGTTTAATTTCATCATTCTCTTTCAGATTTTTTTTTTTCGTCTACTAATAAGATTTTACAAGATGAAACGAATTACTAAATTTTAATTTTATTGTAATTAGTTTCTCGAACTATCTAAGTATGATTCTACTATATTTATGATTATATGCTTTGTAAATCTTTACATTCATATATAAATATATGTATTTTCATGTTTGTTTAATTTGAACTCTTTTTCTGAAAAAGGTCACATATGATTGTATGAATTTTATTTTCTTTCTTATGTATATCCTATTTCAATTGAGACTTTTGTACATATATGTTAGATTAATAATAAATACAAAGATTAATTCAATTCCTTAATATATCATAAATTTTATTTTTCAACTTTTATTTTATGGTTTTATATTAAAACTTAAAAGATGTAAAATATTTTATTTTATTTTTGTATCCTTGATTTATTTATTTTTCGTGAATAAAATGACATGATAATAAAATAATTTTATGTAATATTATGTGTATACATATACATTTATTGCTAGAAATTAACATAATATTTTATAATTTTTATTATGACTTCTCTTATCACCAATTCCTAATAACTCATTAAAAGTAAGTATACATTCTTGGTTTATATTTTATTTTTCTTGATAAGTAAGATCATTTTAAATGTATGTACTTAATATTTTCCTATGGAAGATAAATTATATAATACAAACAATACATTTAAGTAATTTTTTATATTTTTATACAAGGTTTGATATATATAAAATGTGATTTTATATACTTAATAGAATGTCATAATTATTTGAATGTAATCGTATACAAAATAAACTTTGGTAAGTATAAATATGTTGTATGTGTCGAAAAATATCAAGTTCAGTAAAAATTCAAAACAATTATGCTTTATCGATTAAAAATTAAAATTTTATTTTATGTAATATATTCTTTTACAACACAATATATTATTAAAAAATATTTAATTTAAAATATATAATTATAGATATAACTGTGCATAGCACGGGTTCTCTGCTAGACAAAAAATCTTATTAGTAGACAAAAAAAAAATCTGAAAGAAAATGACGAAATTAAACTATAAAATAAAATTTAATGAATGAAATTATAGTATATACAAAAGTACTTGGTGTATAAAAAGATACAAAAGGGTTAAATATTAAACGAAATATGTGCCTATTAACACTACATAAATATGTCTTTTTTGTAGGAATATAAATAAATACTTAAATGTATTTAAGATTAATGGAATTTATAACTAATGAATTTTTTTATTTGATAAAAAATGCAAAATTATCAAACTTTAAAGTTCGAAAATAAATTTACAATCAAATATATTATATTTAGTAATATCTATACATATATATATATATATATATGTGCATGTATCCTAATTTTTAAAATGAGATTTTAGATAAATATAAAAAAAATTCATATTAATTAAAAAGTAAAGATTATCCTAAAATGTGGATTTATTTAACATAAATATAAATTAACTTAGTACCTAAATTTTGAAGATAAGATTTTGGATAGGTGAATTTATTTAGATAAATACAAAATTAATTTTTAATATATTTAAATTAAACAAAATTTCTAGAACATCCCAAAAAAATGTAGAGATGTATAGAAGTTTAGAACTCATCAAATAAAATGCCTACAGGACAAATCCTGACCATTAGAATAAATATATTTCAACCGTCCATTAATAAAATGGAGTAGCATAAATAGCCCTCCAAAGTTAATTTTGTAACCATCCATCTTCTCACAAGCTCACTTATGAAGCACTAAGTATAACAACAACACTCTTCGGCCCTGCTTATTTTGATATATAAACCTATATAAAAAATTAGTATAGGTTGATACAATATTTACTTGTAAACCATTCTTCTTCACCCAGCCAAAAACTCAATTATACATCTCACTATACTGACATCTTTATTGTGCTTCATACTAGAGATGAAGTATCATAAAACAACACTGCACTATTATAATAGAGAGAGAGTAAGTAAAAAGTAAAGATTTTTTTTAGGTTGTGCTCTACAATTTGTTAAATATATATGTCCTCTATGAGTGTTAAAAGCGTGTTTTATGGTACCAAAAACAGACATTCGCCCGAATTCTAGTACCAAAAGCGATAATGACATTTTCTTTAAGGGTACTAGAAAAATATTTTGCCCGAACATTTATTACTATTATCAGCCGGAGCATAACCAGATTCGACAATTTCTTCTCTCACTTTGTGATTAGTACCAAATAAACGAAAAACTAAATACACACACAAATTAAACAATATGCATGCTGACTAGTTACCTAGTTCCAACAAGTAATTATCCATGTAGCAACCAGGTCAAGGACTGCAAAGGCGAAGAGTAGGGTCCTGGCTAGTACCATATTGATTCTTCGCCATCTTCTTCTCGCTTGTTGTTAGTTATGCATCGACTCGGATATTCTCGAAAATATATGCGGATACAGATTCGCGTTCACTTTATCGAGATCATTCAGTTGCACAATATACTTGTTGGCTATTATCAACATATGTCCTGAGATTCAGAACAGTACCTATTACAGACATAAAAAAAGGAAGCCAAACCTGTTGGCATTTAAGAGATGAGGAATCCTTGATGACAATAGTGAAAATAACTCCTTGAAACACAAAATAATAATTTGGGAGCTGGGAAACAGTTGCTTCCAGCTTGAGGACTATTTTCTCTATTTTGCATTGAAGTCCTGAAATTGAAAGCAACTATTTTTCAACTAGCAAATTGTTATTTTGTGTTTCAAGGACTTATTTTTACTATTGTCATCAAGGATTCCTCATCTCTTAAATGCTAACAGGTTTGGCTTCCTTTTTTTATGTCTGTAACAGGTACTATTCTGAATCTCAGGACATTGTTGGTAATAGCCAACAAGTATATGGTGCAACTGAATGATCTCGATAAAGTGAACGCGAATCTGTATCAACATATATTTTCGAGAACATCTAAGTCGATGCATAACTGACAAGACGCGAAAAGAACATGGCAAAAAATCAATATGGTGTTAGCCAGAACCCTGCTCTTCGCCTTTGCAGTCGTCGGCCTGGTTGCTACATGGATAATTCCTTGTTGAAACTAGGTAACTAGTTGGCATGCATGTTGTTTAAAAATGTGTGTGTGTGTTTAGTTTTCCTTTTATTTGGTGCTAATCACAAAGTGAGTGAAGGAATTGTCGAATCTGGTTATGTTCTGACTGATAATAGGGATAAATGTTCGGGCAAAATATTTTTCTGATACCCTTAAAGAAAATTTCATTATCTCTTTTGGTACTAAATTTCGGACGAGTGTCTTTTTTGGTACCATAAAATACGAAAACACGCTTTTAACACTCCTAAGATGACATTGAGAATGTCAAAAATCCTCCTGTGATATTGAAAATGTTAAAAAAAAACCAATGAGAAAAATAAAATATCAAATTACACCCCCTGTGATATGAAAAAGTTTTCAAAAAATCCTCTGAGACTAGGTTAATCAGGGGGTTGTATGAGTCATTGTTCATAACATAAAGGTGATTTTTTATATTTAAATTTTTATAAGGGGCTTCTTTATATTTTTCATATCACAGGAGGTCAAAATGAATTTAACTCAATTTTCTTGTATAGGCTTATACATCAAAATAAATGGGGCCGAAAAGTGTTGTTATACTTAGTGTTTCATAAGTGAGCTTGATAGGAGATGGATGATCATAAAATTAACTTTCAATAGCTATTTATACTACTCTATTTTATTAATGGACAGTTGAAATCTATTTAATCTAATGACCAGGATTTGTCCTGTGGGCATTTCTATTTGATGAATTCTAAACTTCTACACATCTTTACCTATTTTTAGAACGTTTTGTCAATCTCTACAACTATCTACAAATCCCTTGAGCCTTCTACAATCTTCCACAACCTTATAAAATATCTTAAACATTATTTTTTGAATTTTTTTTCAGCATTGTACAATATATTAGAATCTCTACACACTAGAAAAAATATAATTTTCCGCTATGGTTAATTGCTACTAAAAGAAGAAAACTATCACAAAAACAAATCTATTAAGGCTTCACAACGGTCATTAGCCGTTGTTTCTGCAGGTATGGCCAAATCATGGTAAATGTTTGGCTATGGCTAAAAACCATGGCGAAATTTAAGTTTTTACTTTGATTTTAATGTACTATGAATTTTAAGCCCTGGTCATGTATAAAGTATCGAACGAGATAGTAATGTTCATCTTCATAGAACTTGAGCAGAATCTGGTGGGAATGAATCAACACATATCCCAACCGTAACTTAGTCAATATATACCATACCATCTCACTGTAGTAACACTTCATTGGCGAAATAAATATGTGAAGGTTCGAGTTAAGTGCCTTTAGGTTATGCTTCATATTTAATTTAAATACACTCAGGATTGAGAAGAATTCTTTTGCTCTCTATCAAATGAACTCACCAAGTCTTCTCGTTCTATATCCAATCCACATACCCTGGGCATTCAGTTACATGCCAACCTGACTATTTATCAGACAGGAAATATTACCCCATGTTACGTGTTTGCATAACAGGGTGCAACTACAATTCCTGAAGAACACAACATTGTGCTTATGGATGCAGTGATGGCACATTTTAGTCATATTGTCAATCAAAAAAAGCTACTTCATCCTAAATTCATTCAATATACCAAGAGTATGCATGGGCTAAAGAATAGATCATAATGACATATAAAAAATACTTAGTCCATGTTTACTACAATTGATGGGGCCGGATTAGAGGGGATATCTGGCCCAATCAATTGTTTACTTTTTTTTGGCTTGGCCCTTCCGGGCTTGGTGGTGACTGTGGGCTGATTACAATCTGCCTAAATGAGGTGGGATTAATAATTCTTGTTAGCCCACTAGTGATGGATAAAAAAGTATCTTATTATAATATCCCTAAAAGTAGTTGGTAAATGTCCCATTTAACCCTACTTTTGAAGTAATTTTCCAAATACCCAATTTCATTGTTATTTCATTTGTACATGCTTTTCAAAATAGCTCTACTACATCTCTCTGTTAAGCTCCAATGCCATGTAGCCATATTCGTTGCATGCCAATTATTTTAAAATTTTATTTTTTTAATTTTAATAACTATTTATTATAAATTTAAATTATAGAATAATAAATAATAAATACATCAATTTCAAAAATAAAAATTTCTTTTGATGTTAGAAATTTATAATAATTTGTATAAACAGGTATATATTTTATTATTATTATATTAATGAATCATTTTTTATGAACATGAATATGGTGGTTATGGAGAAAATGATGTAGATATATTATGTATATATAAAATATTGAAGTATTTTAAAATATTTTATATTTTGTGATGTTAATATGCAATATTGATGTTTTTGTTCAATTACAGGACAATTTTGTCAATTACACATTTGATCTCTTATAACAACTACAAAAATAAATACAACATAAAATTATCACACAATAATCATCCAGCAATTAATAGAAAGTAAATAAACTGTTAAATTCTACTGCCCGACCCAGATTCAACTGGTTTTCCCTCTCTCACTTTTGCGGCGGAGGCGCAACAGCTACGATTATCCGACCATACAAGCTGGAAAAAAGACAGAGAAAGGCGAGGAAAATTTTACCGCGTCGGCCACCGGTGCTTCTATATTAGCTCCAGCTCCGTGAAAAGGAAGCATTCCCCTGAGAAGAATCAATATCAATTAATTTTAATTTTAGAGAGCAAAACAGCACCAGATGCGGTGAGCAAGGGCTATTGAACGTGTTCCAACAAACCTCGCACCCACAGCACCGTACGTCGTCTTCCATCTCAAAGAACTCCTCCGATCCTTCCCCCAAGTTGTTTACGGAAGCTTCACTCTTCACCACTCCTAAGATGAGCCTCCTGAGGTCTCATCAAGTGCTTCACCACATTCCGAATGAAGACGGAGGTGGCCACCGGCGGGAATGAAATACGCTAAGCCGCCATAAAACTACACATTTCGCGCCGCATTCTGTATGTAAAAGTCCTCAATTATGAGGAGAGGACCAGATCGGTTGAGTTGTGAATGATGATTGATTCGCATTTTTCACCGATGCTCGGCCGGCTCCTACTCCTCTCTCTCTCTCTCGTTCTATCCTTGTAGAAGAATTTGATTATTCACTATTCACGGTGTTTGGTGGGTGAAGGTAAGGTAGGTAGGTAGGTGAGGGTCGGGAAGTAGGTGTGGCACACGCCTGTACCCAATGAACGGAAACTAAGTTTTAATGAGTGGAATTTTTATTAGTGTTTGGTGTGAGTAGGTGAATAGAATATTTACTGAAAAGAGATAAAGTTGAAAAAATAAATTAAAAAATCAGAAATTCATATAAAAATCATAAAAAACAAAATAACATCTCTAACTTTATCTATATTAATATAATAAAAAGAATGTTATTTCTATAAATAATTGATGGTATGTGACACTGCAGCCCAAAATTTTAAATTACCAATTGTACATTTAAATACTAATATAATTATTTATTAATTTCAAATATACACATTATATTTTAACCGTCAATATATATAAAATATTATACACTTTCACTCATGTTCACCATATGTTATGATTTTAACTATATATTGATTTTATTTTCAGAATTTGTGTATATATACACAAGTATTGCATATCACGGTGTTAGTTAAGAAACGAACAAAGTAAGTGGGGCCTTTATATTTATCGAGTAAATTATAAATATTTTTTCTGAATTTTGACATATTTACATGTACCTCCCTGTTGTTTGAGAAATTATAAATGCTCTTTGATTTTAACATTCAGCTAACAACTAATCTATTTTGTCTAACTTCGTCAGGTACAACCAAATTTTTGTGGTGGACTAATTAAAGTGTCCCTTTTGAATTATGAAATACAATTTTATAAAAAAAAATTAGTACTTTTTAAAATAATGTTATGAACTACTATACCTTATAGACTATTTATTTCATACAATTTTATTTCTTTTTTTATATTTTCTCAAGTTTTTTTTATAGATAAAATCAGTGAGAGTAAAGTCGTAATGCCGCCTCACCCTCTGGAGACTATTATAATTTGAAATTTAAAACCTTCAAAATAATATTTTTAATTTTTCAAAATCAATTTGTTTAACACTCCTTTTAATTTTGTAACATCCCACTAATAACCATTAATTCTGTTGCATCTTACATTCTTATTCTTCTTACTATATACTTATAGCGCAACTTTATAAGGTTTCGTTCTCTATTCTTCTTATAAACGTGCTCGCAATATAAGTTGTGGTCTTTCTGGATTTTATCTTGGACTGGTGGTGAGTTGATAGTTTCTAAATGAAAGGAGACCATCACGATCTTAGAACAACGCATCAACTAACCTGACTCCTATAGCTCAACCATTTTGAACTCTATATACTTATATCACATGCATTATTTATCTTGATGTGCTCAAAGCTATTTTAACATTATATATTATTTATCTTAATTTGCTTAGAGCTATTTTAGCATTAAATTATATTTTTCACAATAGGGACCATTATAATTATTTTTTATTTAAAGAAGTAATTTGTATTTCTCAAATAAATAATATATACCTAATTATGCCAAAGTTCAAGAAAATAACTATAATTTACCCAACCTTATTTACAAAAATGTAGAACACAATGGACTTCAAAGTGTAAAATAAATGAATTAGTTTTTTTCAAATAATAAAGAGGTGAAGCCACATATTTCCGGAAATAAACAACAGATTTTCTTACAACAAATAACATAAAAATCAAAGCAACCAAAGATGATGTGATAAAGAAGGTCTAATAGCGTGATTTGGCCTACTATTAATTTGGTGCACATTGCGTGTAATTTTATAATCTAACTTAAAATAAAATATTTATTATTTAATAACATATATACAAATACAACATAATAAATTAATATTAGGTTTATAAAAAAGTGATAAAATAAAACTGAATTGATTAAAGATTATTTTGTACCTATGTGTAAAAAGATACTATTTTTTGCTTATTATTTCACTTGTTGTTTGTAAATAATTTATTTTTCTGCAAAGAATAATAAATTTGATTTCGATTAGTTTATTTCATATTTATTTTTTGAAAAATATTACAAAAATGAGTTTAATCAAATAATAATTTATGAACAGAATAATATAATTAGATGATATAGCAAATAAAACATAAAAATTTTAAAATATTAAATATGTGAAAGTGTAAATTTGATTATGTTAAATTATTTAAAAATTTCAATATCAATTTTAAATATATAATTTTAAAAACAATTAAAAATAATAATGTTGAATTAAGATTATTATAATAAAGGTAAAATAATAAAAAATAATGTTGAATATATTTACAAAAAAGTCAAAACAACTAGAAGCACTTCGTTTGGACTAAAAGCGATTTTTTTAACCGTTTCAGAAACAAAAATTGACATCCCAAACACTTCAAAAATATTTTTCAGAGCCAAAATTTGAAAAATACTTTTTTAAAGCACTCACAAACACTCATAATAGAGCATATCCGGATAAGTTAAAGTAATTTTCTATGAATAAAATATATATATATATATATATATATATATATATATATATATACACTTATGCAAACTTTTATTAATTTTAAATTTGTGATGTACTTATAGTGCGCTTATAATTTTTTTAAAAATATTTAATAGTTTATGAAAATTATAGTGTGTATAATTAATTTCTTTTTAATAAATTATAACACTAAAAAATAAGATTCTAAAATTTTATAACTTTGTTATTTTTAAATTAAGAATTTCAATTTATTTTTAAATACAGAACCATGATTACTAACTTTGTATAAGTTGTATGATATTAATTTAACAAAACATTTGCTAAACCTATTTTTTCCTAAAAAAATATTTTATAAAATATAAATAGTTTTCAGAGTTGTTAAATAATTTTAGCTAAATATCCTATTATTAGCATTACAAATTCAGTAAATTTTAATTAATAGATGAACCTATTTATTAGATAAAAACAAACTAAAAATACTAAATAAATTTTTTAAATCATATAATATCTAGTGTAATTTACACGAACATCAAAAGATGACAGTACAATTATCCATAAAAATATAATCACCTTATTATTATCTAAAATTTGATTAAATAAAGAAGGTGGGTACCGACCCGACCCGACCCGACCCCATCCCATCCCATCCCATCCCTCCCATTAGCAAACCGGCTAATGGGAACCAATCCAAAGTTTGACCTGACCTTGTAGATGGAGATCCCAATCATACAACATTGACTAAGGTTGGTGATTATTATTAAATGATTTGTACGTCAAAAGTGGAGCGAATATAAACAAACACTATCCACAAGTTGCGGCTATATAATCAACAACATAAATTTGATTGGAGACACATCATCAGACCCCGACAGTCACAATCCATCCGTTGGAAAAGACGACAAGGGTGGGAGGTGGGGTCATCTTTTAATCATATCCTATGGGGCTTGAATACATCATACTAAATTACCATAAAATAGAGCACAGTTTAGTTACCATAAAAACTACGTATCGGTAAATGTGTGAAAGAAAAATTACCTCTTAACCGCGCACCAAAGAGATTCTCAAGTTGAGAAACTTCAGGGAGGAACTCTACATCACAAGCAATAATCCATAAAGAGTATGGGCATCAGAAGGAACGATTCTACAGTTGATACTCTACATAGAATACAAGTTTTTACAGCATAATCCCATAACACTAGCATAGTTCAGTTCAAACTGCAGGAATTCCAGCTTCCAGTGCATCATCAGCTGCCATCAAACCCTGCCAAATAAGGATTTGGAATTGTCATTTTCGATTCTGAGAAGAAAATCCTAGTCTAAATTAGATGGAGGGATGACTTGAGCAGAAGAATGTATACCACACCCACCCCCTAGAACAAGGGGAAGGGAGATCAAGTGCACTCGTAAAACTGAAGCCTAATCACACAAGTGATTCTTTTGAAAGTTCTCTAATTGTTTATTGCATGGTCTAACAGTAAATAAGTGGTGCCATCTCATTCAATGCCAATCATCTAAAACCATGGTGCTTGCTTCCCACAAGCTATGAAGAAACAAATCTTCTATAGCCTTACAACCTCTGTTAGCAACTTCTCAAAAGTTGCATTCTACCATGGAAATGAAACTAACCATTCTTGACCGTGCTAAACAGCGTAAAGGTTCAAATATCAAACCGTCCTTCTTCACTACAAATCAGTGAATTTTTAACTATATTCAAGCTTTTGAGAAGATGAGTTATCTTGTCACCTTGTCACCAAAGATTTCAAGGTCACAACAAGCTGAGATTATTTTGTATCCACGGCTGAATGGTCTAAGTTTCTTGACAAGCACTTGGGAAATAATTTTAGCACAAATTTAGAGTGGGGAAAATATGGACAGATGAATAACCTAAATAAATTAAAGATAAGAAGCAGAGGCATATATGAACTTATCAAGCATCATGGATGCAAGAGATATGCATTTAAAATGCTTGGTTCACTAGTTCTACTTGGCTACTTGGTTATAGAAACAAAGAATTATATTGGTAAACATACACGAAAGTTCTGATTGGTGAATTTCAAATCTTAAGGTAACAGAATGTATTATGGCGGGAAAAAAGCAAAGACATGAAATGGTTGCCTAATCTCAGCAGTCAAAATAAGCTCCTTCATTGTAAGTTCATATATTCACAATTATGGTGTCAAGCCTAGTGAATATGCGAACTATATTTATCCAAGCACCAAGCAAGTGAATCAATAGTCCCTCTCATTCAGTGGCAATCATCTATACTTGCGTAGCATACCGTCCCCAAGCTACCGAAAACTAATTGTCTATAGGTTTACAACCACTATTCTTGATTTTTAAGAGATTTCATCCCCAGACATATAGGTCATGGGAATGAAGCCAAGACAAACCATTCTTAACCCAGCTTGCAAAATGGTGTAAAATGCTCAAGTCTCAAGTATCTATTTGTCCTTTCTCTTAACTACTGATTGAGTATTTTAAATAAACTCAAACTTCGAGAAAATATGCTATCTTGTCCCAGATACTTTTTCAGGAAGCTTAATGCTCCAGCATCACTCACACGAAGATCAATGGTTTCAAAATTGATCTTTTTAAAAAAGTGTTGGGCAGAACCGTACGTAAAGAAGGTAGCATGATGCAGGGAAAGACCCTTCAACTTCTTAAAATAATGAGCGTAAAAGGGAACAGACTTCAGCATGATGCAGGGAAGGACCCTTAAAGTTCGTAAAAACAAATGAGCGTAAAAGGGAACAGACTTCAGCACGTCAGCTAGATTGAAGGAGACAGGAATGAGGCCTCAAGCAAGATGATAATAAGAGATAGCAATAGACACTGACATACAAATCTGTGAGCAGTATGGGGCGGGAGATGAACTCAACACATATTGCAATTAGTCTGATTCTCCAGTACGTCTTACTATACTAGCATTTTTATTGTGCTTCATACCAGAGATGAAATCCTATAAAACAACACAGCACTATTATAACTGAGAGTAGAGTAAAAAATGTAAAACTAGAACATTTTTAAGTTGTGCTCTAAAATTTGTTAAATGTACATGTCATCTTAGGAGTCAATGCAATTCTTTTGCACTCTATGAGAAAATTCACCAAGTCTTCTCATTCTAGGTACTCTAAGCATCAATAACATGCCAACCTGAGCATTTACTGCAGCACCAACAAAAAACAAGTTCAAACTGGAAATGCTTTCACCACATTACGCATTACTGAAGGAGAAGCAACTAAAAGATCAAGGTCACAGCATCCAGTGCTTATGTTGTATGCATATATGCCTGTGTGCTTCCACATCTCCCAGCAAAAATAAATTTTAGCGCAAATTTGAAAGAGGGTAAATATTGTCAGATATGGAATAGGGTCACAATGTAACTGGAATAAATTAAAGATAAGAAGCAGAGGCATATGTGAAGTTATAAAGCATGATGAAAGCACTGGTGGCTTATCTTTGAATGCTTCGTTTGCTGGTTGTACATGGCCCTTGGCAGTTATCAAACAAAATATGTATCACAAAACAAATACAGAAGTTTTGACAGTGATTTTCAAATCTCAAAGAGCAGAAAATCTGGGGCGTGATAAGGAAACAAAGATATGGAGTGGTTGCCTAATATTAGCAGTCAAAATAAGCCCCTGCATCCTGAGTTCATAAATTTACAATGCTGAGTCAAATCCATTCCATTCGCAAACCATTCTCCTTTACCTAACCAAGAGTTAATGTCCCAACGACTTCTTAAATGCTATTCATATTTATCCTAGTTACAGGCAAGAGTAGCTAAATGGTGGATAGTCGAACGTAAAAGATCCCTATAGAATAAAAACAGGCATTGGCAGCACAAGCAGAACACTGAATGGCCCATCACATGTAAAGGACAAAATAACAACACTTGAAACCAATGAACCATTTATATCAAAAGAAACCGGCAACTGTTAAAAGATAAAAAATGTATATACACAATCAATATATCATGAATCTACCCAAGACCAAAGAGACTATATCTCCATTATCAACCAGGAAGTTTCTAAGCTGGTAATTACAGACGCCCTGTGTGGGTGAAGGACCTTGAACCAGCACTCATGCGAATTGAATGTAGTGACTATGACCTACAATTAGGCAGTGTGTAGTTTCTAACTAGACACAATGGGTGTAGATTAAATAAGACTGAGCACACTCGCTCAAATACGGGTGTACATTAACTCAGCTACTATTTCCAACCAATGGAACATTAACCCCTACTATCAGAGGAACCCAAACTAGATTCGAAAATTTCTTCCCTCACTTTGTGATTAGAACCAAAAACACATATACCACATGGGAAAAATGCAAGCAACCCTCTTTTGGTATTACAAATGAGAAATTACCTCATATGAAAAAGAATAGCAATTTACCGTCATATATTTTTTAAAATGAAACAATTTGCCTCTCTATCGATTCATTTTAAAAGTATTGGATGGTTAATTGCTATTTTTTTATCGTAGAAGGTAATTTGCTCGGTAATTTACTCATTCGCAAAATTGCATTAAGCCCTGGACATAGACACACAGAGAAAAGTAAGAAAAATTCACCGCGTCAGCAACTGCGGCTTCAGTATTAACACCAGCACCGCGAAAGCGAATCTTGTTCCTGATATTGAATATCAATTATTTCAATTGATCAATTTTACAAAGGGAAAAAAAACTGAGACAGGGGGTCGCTAAAATACCAGATCCGCCGGAATAATGTTTGGTTTTGTGTTGGGAGAGTTTCAAACCTCGGACGGAGAGTACCATCATCTCCAATCTCCAAGAAACAACACTTACCCTCGTTTTCCACGAAGTCGTTGTGGAACCAAACGTAGAGCGTCTCTTCACCACGATTCACATGAATCTGTTGAGTCACCAGCCGCTTCGTCACATTATCAAGAAGTTTTTGAACGGAAATATACACCTTCTCACCCGCAGCAATGGGAATACTTTCGGCTACGTTATAGCCGACGCCCACGTAATACTCAACGAATTCGACCGACCACAGGGTTAGGTTCCAAACAAGAATCCACATTTTGCGCTGATACTAATTGAGAACAGCGATTGGGCAGAGAGACGGCGGCGAGATGGAAAGGTAGACAACACCGATGATCACCAACACAGTATTAAGCTAAAGCCTAGCGTTCCCACATACTATATGATAGTATTTGCCTCGTATCTAGGGATGTTCAGTTCAGTAATATAAACCAGGTAAAATACATTTTGCCCCTTGAATTATATTTAATGTAACATTTATCCCTTTAAATTAATAAATAATACTTACCCCTATAATTAATTTTTTTGACAATCTTATCTTTATATTATATATATATAGTTCAAAAAATTTCTTTTTCTAAGAATTTTGTATTTTAAGTTTAATTTAAAACTTTCTCAATTGAAAAAATATCGTTTAATTATAATGAAGTAATAGAAAATTAGTAAATTACATAATTTGAATGTTATGATATTTTACAGACTCAAAGTTAAGTATAGATGAGTACAAAAAATACACAAAATAATTTCATAAAAATATTTAATCAATTTGATAATAAAATCAAGTTATTAACTATTTATTCTTTTAGATAAAAATAAGAAATTAAATGGTTTTTTGAATATATTTTCTTAAAAATATGCTAAAATATTTATATTTATTCATTTTTTTCTAAAAATACTTAACTTTTGATCAAGCATATGTATTTGTCTATTTTTTTTTAAAAAGCATATATAAAATGTTGGGTATATTGTATTTGTTGTATATCTACTATATATTAATTTATAATCCACTTGTTTATCTCCTTATTAAAAAATTATATAAAAAAATAATTTGTTGATGATTTAATATGCAAAAACTAATATATACATATATATTAAAAATAATATAATTATTCAAAGCATGAGGGCATTTTTGTTCAATTAAGAGGGTAAGTGTTACATTTGTTACTTTACGGGGTAATTGTTACATTAGGGATAATTTAGGAGGGCAAAGTGTATTTTACCTACAAACCAAAACTTAACTGAATTTTTTTTTGGTTTTTCTGATTTAAAAACAGAAAAATCGAATTTTCTATTAAATTTTTTTATTTTAGTATTTTTTTTTAATGTTAAATTTATAAATATATAAGTTACGTATATATATATTCATATAGTTTAAATATAAATATAATATATTAATATATATAGTATAGTATACAATATAATATAACATACCATATATATATATTAATATACTGTATATATTAATTATATAATTAATAAAATTAAAATATATATATAAAAATTCGATTTGGTTAATTGAAAAAAAAAAAAAAAACCGATCGAAAATTGCCTACGCGTATTGCCTCACCTGGCCAGCTCCACAAACTCGTTTCTGGAACCCAGTTGACGTGTTAGTGCCCAACCGCACGATCTCTTACAGATGAGGCCCTAAGATGAAGCCATATAACCCATTTGACGGAGTACATATAGTCCTCTTATAAGTACTCTATGGAACATTTCATTCATTGTTCATATTGCCTACTTTCATTTGGGAGACTGAGCAGGTAAGTATTATTATTTTTTTTAATATTAACAAATTCAATTATTCTTTACCAACAGAAAAATTTATTTATTAAATGAAAATAAATATTAATGGTATTGTATATAATTTTTTAAATTAAAAAAAGCTATAATTATGTTAAATTTTAGAGGAGGACGATTTATGGAGTGTTTGCAAAAAATTTTACTTTTAAAAAAGTGATTTTTGTAGAGAAAGTTAAAAGTGTAGCAGAATCAAAAGTGAGTAGTGTTTGTAAAAAAAAGTGAAAAACAAATAAAAATTGAACTGGATAGTGTTTGGAGAAAACTACTTCTGAAATAAAAGTTAATTGATGAAAGACTGTTTTGTCCTTATATGATAAAAATACTATCTTTTTGCTTATTATTTTACTTGTTGTTTGTCATTCGTATTTATTTTTTCATAATAAAATATAATCTTTTATTTCCATTAGTATTTTATATTTATATTTTTAAAAATATTAAAAATATATTTAATTTAATAATGTTCCCATTAAGTAATATAATTATTCATTCATACACAATCATTAAAACTTGCATGATTGTAAAAAATAATTATTTTATTAATTAATCAAATAATAATATGTGAAAGATATGATATAATTAGATGATATAGCACATAAAATATAAAAACTTAAAATATTAAATATGTAAAACTGTAAATTTAATTATTGTTAAAATTTAAATTATTTTTTGAGATCAACTTTAAATCTATAATTTTTAAAAATAAATTAAAAAGGCAGACAAAAATAAAGTTGGATTTATTTACAAAAAAACCAAAACTGTTAAAAGCACCCCCAAGGTGCTTCTTGCATTTGGCTTAAAAATGCTTTTTTTAGCCATTTCAGAAGCAGAAACTGGTTACTCAAACACTTTAAAAATACTTTTTTTGAACAAGAAGCTGAAAAACGCTTTCCAAAAGCGAGCGCAAATATTCCCTTAATTATCCTATATACCTGCAATAAGAATTAAACCCCTTTTCTTAAATGAGAATCGACGCCTCGGGTCATGACGGGCCGTCATCTTTGTACTAACCCAATTGGTTTGGTTCCACTGCCCTTCACAAGTTGGTCGGCTGAAACGGCCCAATTGTTGAACATCCACGTGAAGAATTTTATGGGCTTGCAAACCCATTGGGCCAATCTATTGTTGAGCCAACTTTGGTTTAAATTCAAAAATAATAAATATTTTGTCATTCGATCTATACTTTTTTTTTTTTTTTTGGTACTTTGTCATTTATTCTTTTATTTAATTTATCTTATCAACTATACGAATTTTGTAAGTCGCCACCTCAAACTATTTTCAGATCGAATTTTTCTCCAAAAAATGGTTACATGTAGCGGACATGTATAGTTTTCCACGACAAAGTCTCAAATTTGGTTCTTTTTTTTTTTTTTTAGGAATACAAAATCTTCTTGCAACAACAAATAAAATTCAACATAAAATTTAACAAGCCTATGAGTGGTTCTTTAGAAATAACAAAAAAATCTTATACATGTGTACTGTATGTAACCATTTTTGGATGAAAAATCTCGTATAGTTGGGATGTCAAATTTGAAAAAGTTAAATTACAAAAAATATAAAAAAGACTATAATTCTGGCAACAAAATGTTTTTTACTTTTAAGAAATTTTTTTATACATGTAATTATGTAGATTAAGAATAGAAGACACAATAAAATTTGAAATAAAAAATTCAACTCAGCAGCCGCAAGACGAGCTGCCAAAGCTTCCGCCAAATTTCTGTTTAAAGGCTTTAAGAAAATATTTTGTTGCCCTATTTCAAGAGTAACTAATACATTAATAACTTATAACTATAATACGAAGGTTCAATTCAATAATTCTTTTCGATTGTAGTTTAGTTCGAAAAAAATTATTTAATTTATAATAAATTAATAATCAGTTAATTGATGGTAAATATAAATCCTCATTCAATTTTTTTTTTCTTTTTGATAAAAAAATTGCATAAAAATAAATTGGGCCAAAGAAACCTAAGCGACCCAAAAAGAAGGAAGAAAATGATGGTCCATGGCACCTTTCGAGAGGCCCAGAACGTCCCACACCTATAATGCTCAAAAGAGACCAAGGATGCCCTATCCCACAGTCTAACTAGGTAGTTTTAGACAGCCCAAGTAACATAAGAAGCCCAATAAAAAGGAAGAAAACTAGGGACATCCCCTGACTCGGATCATGGTTAAAACCCGATAAAATTCTCGGCCCAAAAGGCCTACACACGTAGCAACTCACACTCCACCATGACCTCTAGTTGGCCTATGTCAGCATCCACCTCGAACCACGTCAGCTCAAGGTATCCCCCGTGAGCATAGAGGGGCTTCTTGTTGACTGGGACTACTCACAGGCGAGGGGTCTTCCAAGACAAAGAGGACTTCTACTAAAGCACTCCTAGGTACGGATAAAGATGATTTATTCTTTATTCCAACCAACTTTCGCAAAATTTTTGGGAGTGGGATACACCCTCTGTAGATGGATGCACTCTCATATAAATATATGTTTGATCTCTAGGCGAGAGACACCTTTCTCATTCTCTAAACACCTCTCTCACGGTCCTCTCACTCTCTAAGCATTATCTAAGTACTCTACAAGTACATTATTACGTGTTCTTGCATTTTTTTTCACCTATATTATTCAACATATCTCAATTTTCAATTACATTTGTTTACTTTTTTACTTTATTCAATCTCAAATTGTATACTAATTTGGACGATAGAGTGCTAACGCCTTTTTTGAAGGTCCCTTCTTCAGGATCCGCATACGCTTTGGCTCAAGCTTTGAACAATAATCCATATCCTTTGGACCCATGTGCTTTTTTAACGCACCATGCTAATATCAGCAAATTTAGTAAATTTTAACAAACGAATGGACTTATTTGTTAGACGGAAGCAAATTTCAATGGTGCTAGATATAATTTTCAAATTACATGAGGTCTATATGTAATTACACCAAATTTTAGAAAAGGGGAGTGTAATTATCCTAATATTTAAATTAAAACTACTATTAAGCTAAAAATTTAATATTTTTTTTTATTTTTAAATTTTAAAATACTTAAATTATGTTTTTTACTTATTTTTTTTTAAAAAATTAAGAATAATATATTCTTTTTTATAAGCTTTCTTCTCCGTCGGTCACCTCATTGCTAATGAAGAAGAAGACCTGGCGACAACGCCTCAAATCAAGTGTCGCTCTTTCTAGAAAACTAGTTGCCCCATTTGTGCATGGGCGATGGCAGCTTCCGCCATCCTCTGCATCTTTATATATATAAATATATTATGTATGTATATTGTATATTTATATAACTATATATATAATATTTTAAATTATTTAAGGTTTAGACTATTCATTTTTTAATATTTGAAGATTTATAATAGTTATTATAAGAAAGGTGTAATGGACATAATTCAACACAAGTTTTAACGTGCCAAAATTTATCTATCGGAAGAGGAGAGTGTGCAATATTTTAAAAAAACATAAAAAATTCTTTGCCTTTTATAATACGTGGGAATTTTTAGCTAAACTTATAATACATAGAGTTTTATGCAATTTATCCAATTTTAGATGATGTGGGTGCGTATCAAACTTACAAATGAGTTTTATGCTTTGATGAACTACTAACCTGGTCATTCTTGATTGATCTGAACATTGGACTGAAATGCTCTTTCCTGACATTGCAGTGGATTGAACTACAAGAAACAATCACATGTCTATTACAAAAATCTTTTATGCGATGGAATGAGACGAGAGGGAAGCGGAGAAGAATGTTGAGAGAGCAACTTTTTATTATATTCTATTGATATGTTCTTTTAAACTTAAATTTATGTAATAATGCATTATTATGTGTATCGGTGATTTATGTGAAATTTTATAATTAATAAAAAGAGGGTAAAATTTATATTACTCTATGTGATACTCAAAATTTTTAAATAGACCCCTGTGATAAATAAAAAAAAAATCCACACAACCCTTGTATAATTTAAAAAGGTGTACATTACCCCTTTCTTTTAAAATTGTATCTCATGTGCGAAAAATGCGGCTAAGTAAGTTTCTTTTGCCCCTGAATGATCAAACTACCCCTATTTTTAAATTATACATATTTTAAAAATATAAATTAAGTTATAGTATATATATAAAGAAACTTAAAAAAATATAAAACAGAAAAATGGAGATAACTCGTCGATGGACAGAAGATTGGCGGTGGGTGGGGTGTCAAAATGCTCATTGCTATGACGGGCATTTTAATGGTGGTAGACTCGTGTTGAGATGATCACATGATACAATTTTTACACTAGGACATTTTACCAACCTTAAATATTTTCTTCTTACGACCTGTCTAATTATCTAGTTGATCCGGGTCAAATCATGTGATCTCCCAAAGGGTGGTGATTCGCAATCCAATATGATGATTCCGAATATTTTAGTGGTTCCTGAGGAGAGGAAAGCACGTTAGGCTAGCTGGGATGATCTTCGACGAAAACCCTTCAATGCCTGAGTTAGCTCAAGTTCGAGATGGTAAATAACAATATCAAATAGTAAATGAGGTAGCGAGTAATAAATATGTCTTACTATAAATCATGATATGAGATATTTATAGGGTTAAATGAGCCCATCTTTTGGTCCATATGACATCATCTTAAACCATGAATTGTCAAATAACCTATGATTTAGATCTTGGCTCAAAAGCGGGTTGAGTCGCAAGATAGAAAAACATGGATCCCCGACCTCCATGAAGATGGTGGTATTTTCTATATCAACTTTTTTAAAAAAAAATAAAAAAATCAAGGTGATCTTTTTCAAATTAAGATGATCTTTTTCAGATAATAACACAATCTCAACCTTGGTGCGACGACTACCTTTATGAAGATAATATTTTTAAGATAATAACCTTGAGATCTACCTTTCATTTACGTACAATGACCTTCAAGTCTATTTCTTGAAAGTTATTTGAGTTCTAAGTGCAAACCTCCATCTCTCCAATAATTTTATTTTCGCGGCCGAGGTCGAGGTCCTTCACGGCCTGATCCTTGTGGTTCTTTTTTATTTGTCTTTCTTAATTTTTTTATCCATTTTTTGGGTTCTACACAACCCAAACATCTTCTATTCTATGTATCACGCCCCCCCCCCCCCCCCCCCCACCCAATCCGTCAAGTGTCCAAAACTTTATTTTTAAAGCTAATCTCCTAACCTTGGTAAATATTTGTAGTGAAATTTACCGCTCTACAAAAGTCACCTACAATGAGTTCTCATGCTACCATGCTTATGACCCGTTTCCTAGGTGTGTTTTCAAGATCTACCGCTTGCAAATCTCTCTATACTGTGGGATCTACTCTTCGATCTCATTGATTGTTCTTCTTTCTTCTCGCCTTTATTTTTCTTAACACTATCTTTCAAATATCGTCTTCTAATTAACATTTCACTCTCATTTTGTAAGCACCAAAAATCTTGTGTATCATATCCTCTATCTTTATGAAAATGCCAGTACTACCTCCAAGAAAATGACAATGCTTACCTGATTTTTCTGTAGCTGGTGTGTCCATCGTCTTTCCTCAACATTCTATGCCCCTCTTTGCAATCTCGATCTCTAAATTCTTAGCCTTTTTTAGGCTTCGCCCACTTAGCATCTTTCATCACATTCACATTCTCCCTTGTGTATACAACTTATTATATTGACCTAGAGGTCATGTATTTCTACCATTTCTTTTTTTAGATCTCAACTTTACATGTCCCTCTTTGCAATCTCGATCTCTAAATCCTTGGACTTTTTCAGACACTTCCTTGCTCATCACAAATTTTGGGTCCCTTTCAATCTCTTTTCTTTTGAATAACTGTCGCATCCCAAAATCTCTTATTATTAGGATAGTTGTTCTCCTTTAAGATTCCACTAATGCATTTCTACCTATCTTCTCTATCAATCGTTGCAGCTTAACTCTCGATAATTGAACTATCTGGTCAACTTGCCTTTGAGGGGTCTTCTCACCACCTCCAAATGTATGATCTCTCCTAGATGTCCATTCCATCTCAGAACATGAGTGCTCTTCTCAAATTTCCACAGATGATGCCAAATGATCCAGGTTCATGCGACCTCCCAAAGGGTGGTGATCTGCAATCTAGTATGATGATCCTAGATGTTTTGGTGGTCCCTGAGAAGAGAAAATCACGTTAGGCTAGTCGGGATGGTCCCCGACGAAAACCCTTTGATGCCTAAGTCAAATCAAATTCGAGATGGTAAATGACAATCTCAAGTAATAAATGAGGTAGCGAGTAATAAATATGTCTTACCATAAATGCATAAAATGAATGTATTTATAGGGCTAAATGTGCTCATCTTTTGGTTCACGTGACGACATCTCAAATCATGAGTTGTCAGATGATTTTTGATCTAGATCTCGGATCATCAGATCGGATCGGGTCGGGTCGAGTCGAGTCAATAGAAAGATGTAAATCCTGGAGGTCCAATGGTATTTTTAATATTGTTGGAGGGTTATTTATGTTTTAATTTTCCCAATTAAGTACGATATACCCCGTCACTAGCATCGAAGAACTATTACCTAGGCCATCCTGAAGTTATTGTGATGATTTCTTACCTTATAAATCTCTATACATTCTTACAAATTTGAAAAGCATAATCCACATTCATCGCATAAATAAAAAACCATGCCAAAAATAGTATCAGTTTATGCCACTCACACACACACACAATTAATTAATACCAAAACATATACTAAAGAAGAAGTTTAGCTTGATTAAACGGGTAGCATGACCAACAGGGAGCAGAAACTCCGGTTCAAATCCCATTTGGGTGGACCCACAAACTCCATCAGAGTTGGGGAATGGAGAATACAGCGTAGGAGACGAGCAAAGTGAAGGAAAACAAGGCAGATAGCACTGCCCCGACATATGCATACCGTTTACGCCGCACCACCGCGAAAGCCTTAGCTAATCTCTGCTGAGAGGGGGCAATGCCGGCGGTATTCTGTTTTACGCCATTTTTGATCGCGTATATCTTCCGGTACGTCCTTTGCTGCTCCAGGAAGGCAAGATGCTGCTGGTCTCTGAACTCCACGAAGTCGTTAACAGTGGGGATGAGCGTCAGCCAGAAAGCAGTTGAAACGGAAGCCGAGAGGCCGAACGGTATCCACGTCCAATTACCAGGCAACGCGGCGGAGGGAAGAAGAATCACCTGAGCATAGATGATGAGTTGGAAGATCACGTACAGTGCCCAAAATTGAGCAGCGCTAGCTTTCATGTGCTGGGCATTTTGTTCCAAATTATCAATCAAGGACCTCAACTCTTTGTAATTGAGATTCAGCTCCTCCAACGATTGTGAATTCATGAGAAGAGGTTAGTTCCTAATCCCAAGTTTATAAACATATTAGTGTTCTACAGCATGAGCATAGCAACATGCATAATCTCCACATTATATGTGCTATTTTCATTTCATATTAAGCGTGTTTTTTTGTGGTTTAACACTTTCAAACCTCGTAATTTTCGCCGAAAATCAGCAATTTGCAGTCTAGACAAACAAAAGTTCTAATAAAAAAAATGATGACATGTTTAGCACTCCTCCAAAAATAATAATTAAATAATTTGAGATCATATTCATAGTCATTATCGCCGGCCGATTTGTCTAATCTAACGCAAATGTGATTGCTTAAAGCTGTTGGTATTATGTGACTAATTTCCCAACACCTCACCTAATTTACGTCATTCACTCTGTCTTTATTTAATAATTTATATAGATCATTTATGTCAGTACAAGGCTGTTTTGTCAATTTCTTATAATGCATTGTCCCAATAATACTAATAATAATAATAGTTGTGGTAGCCAGTAGGTGTAATTTATTCCAGGCGGCTATTGGCATTTTGATTTCTCAGTTTGAAAAATTACACGTCTTTTGATTTTATTCAGAAGTCTTTCCCCCAGTAATAAGGTGATGTGTTATTTACAACTGGGTAAAATGCCGACAATCCCAACGTGATGTGTTATTTACACTGTGCCCTCAACCATTTTTTCTTACACCTAACTTCACTTTGCCCCGACCATTTTCTTTTTTTGTTCACCGGAAAGTCGAAAATTTGTATAAAAAGAGCATTTTCCGTTCACCTGAATTAAATGATAATTTCACAGTCCAATTTTTTTTTTTTTAAAGGCCCAAAAAAAAAGGGTCGTCTTCTCCATTTTCCCTTGGCCACCCAACCCACAATCTTTCCACCGTGATCTTCTCACCGCCTCTCTGACACCAAGATTTTGAATTCAGACAGCACCTACCATAGTTGGACGATTCTCAGGCTTTCTCTCTCTCTTGCAAACAAATAAACAACCAGCAAATCTTCTAATTTCATAAAGGAATAGATTTTCAAGAACAAAAATTGGTTTCAATCAAGCCTGCAACTCGCTACAGCGAAGGAGCAAAGCCGTCAATTCGTCGCTAAATCGCCGCTGCGTCTGCACGTCACCGGATCAGTCGCCGCCGTAGGTGTGGCGTAGTCTTCAGGTCATCTTCACCGTCAGGAACGCCGCGCAGTTCCCGAGCCGTCCGCCGCCTGATTCCAGCCATTACCACTCCACCAGGCGCCGGATTCTCCTTTCCTATTTAATTCTAATTAATTTCCCCTTTCCTAAACAACTTGCTGATAGGGGGAGAAGTTTTTCTAATTTTCTTTTTCTTGTTTTCACTGAAGGGGGAGAAAGGGAAGGAAGAAATTGTTCTGAAATTTTTGTCTTCGTTGAAAGGTTGAGAAATTTTTGCTTTTGCTTTTGCTGAGAGGAATAGAAAGGGATGCGTGATAAGTGCAAGTCATAATTACATTCACCTCGTAATCTTTGGTTTATTTATACAAATTATTTTTGTTTTTTGTATAATTAGAGAAATTATTTTTTATAACAAAAAAAATAAATATAATTTATGTAATAATGCTAATATTTTTAAAGAGGTGTGTAAATTTTTGAAAAAATAAAACTAATTTGTGAAAGTGATAAAAATATTTTGATAAGTATATATATTTAATTATCTAAAAGACAGGGTTGTTTATATAAACATGCCATAAATCAAGGGATGTAAATATAATTATCGCGTAGTGTAATAATGGTATAAATAGAAATTTTCATTATTTCTAAATGCTAATTCAAGGTTCATTATATGAATTAACAAAATATATTTATTTTGTTAACATTTTAAATATCCTTTTAAGTTTATTTTATTATTTTATAATAACTCATTTAAAAATTTCATCATTTTTAAAAATCCATTTAAATTTATGTTAGTTGAAAGGACTGAGCTAAGTATTACTTTAGCAACGAAACCGATGCTTTATTAGTAACTAAATCATCTAAAAACCGAAAACGAATGTAATTAGGATGGCGACTTTTATCCCTTGTATATGAAGTGAGCCAAAGGAACTTGAAGAAGCCCCTTTCTACAAACCTTTCTAGTTTAGTTTATTAAGAGAAGCTTGAAGAGCTTTCTTCGCATGCTTGAGCGCATCCCCTTTCTATTTGTAAAGTTGTCAAAGGGCTTTCCTTTATGACTAAACTAATAAAATAGGGGCAGGGGCGCTAACGTGCCTTTACTATATATCATCCTTTTATTTATTTCTTCTTTTTATCATTGTTTAAGATCCAATGAAAAATAGTGAAATTTTAAAAGAGTCTATAAAATAATAAAACGAACCTAAATGGATATTATTTAAATTTTTGTTACTATATTATCTTTTTAATTTTTTTAAGACCTACTTAAAAATGATGAAATTTTCATTTTTAAATAGGTCTTTGTAAAATAATGAAATAAGCTTAAATGGGTATAATTTGTTAAAAAAATTAAATAGATATTTATATTATCATGTAATGAACTTAAATTGATATTTAAGAATAGTAAAAAAAATAAAAATTATACCCGAAAAGTGAAAAAAAAAAAGTGCAAACATAAATGTAGGGTGATGAGGTGTAAAAAAAGATCTTATAATTTTATAGATTTTACAAAATATTTTTTGAATTTATAATTAAGACTTAATATCTTATTAGAATATCTTTTTAAGTGTTTGGAATTGTACAAACTTTTTATATTCAAAATTTATCTTTAACTCATTCATTCCCTTCAATAAAATTTGGTCATAATTATAATTTCAACGTTTTTAATGAATTTACTAAAATACCCCTCAAACTTCTTCAATTTAATTTTGGCATTTTTATGTTTTTAAAACTACTATCCCATAGATGATAACCAATTTATTAATTATTTATAATTTTAAATAGTTTTATGCACATATCGAATGTGTCGTGTATCGATAGTGTAGATATAAGCATACAAAAACACCTTGTTTATGATCACTCCAACATGATATATATCATAATTCAAGTAAATTTGGACATGAATAGGGAGAGAGGAAAAAAAAATGATACATAATGATCCATAATCATTATTGGCGAATGAAGTAAAAAGATAAACAATGACAACAACACGGACAAGACAAATCAGACAAACCTAGGAAAAATAGAACCAACAACTTATAAGAGGCAAAACTGCCCTTTTAGTTTCATAGAATAGGGTGATTAATAATTTTTTTTTACAATTTTTTTAAATAGTTTTAAAATT
Organism: Sesamum angolense; assembly: GCA_034509725.1. Taxonomy (NCBI): domain Eukaryota; kingdom Viridiplantae; phylum Streptophyta; class Magnoliopsida; order Lamiales; family Pedaliaceae; genus Sesamum; species Sesamum angolense. The sequence continues at coordinate 2,903,724 of JACGWL010000013.1, forward strand.
GATAAAATTCGACACATTAGTCTTTTACTTTACGAAATTTTTTAAAATGATTTCACAATTGAAGAAATTCCACACAATTAGTCCTTTGTTTTACGGGATTTATAGGACTATATGCATCGATTTGTCCAATTCTGGGATTATTTTAAAAATTTTATAAAATATTAGAATTAAATATGTCGAGTTTTTTTAATTTCGAGACCATTTTGAAAATTCGATAAAGCAACTGATTGAAAGTATTGGATGTCGTTTATCCTATAGGACTAGAAGTGTAATTTTATCATTAATAGCTTATTCTGACAGAAACAACATGCATGCTGATTAGCTACCTAGGTCCAACATGGAACTATCCATGTAGCAAGTAGGCTGAGAACTGCAAAGGCGAAAAGCAACGTCATGGATAAGATCATATTGATTTTTCGTTGTCTTTTTCTGTTTTGGTGCCACTTACGCATCATCCTGGATGTTTTCGGATACATATACTGATACAAGTTCACATTCTCAGTGTCGACAGCATTCAGTAATTCCATATACTTGTCCGCCATTATTAACAATGTCGTGTAATTGAGAGTGGTTCCTATAACAGACATACAAAAAGGAAGCCAGACATATTTGCATTTAAACGAAGAGGACGAACCCTTGACCACAGCCGTGAGAATGACTCCTTGAAAGACGAAGTAGTAATTCGCAAGCTGAAATATGTTCGCTTCCATCTTCAGGATTTGTTCCTCTATTTTATCTCTTTCTTCTTTTAACTTATCATTAGATGTCGCACGGCCGGCATCTCCACCGATCCCATCGGCCCTATTGTCCGGAGCTACCATGATATCCTCGTCCTCTCTCGCCATGTATATGAACTATTTTCGACCTATATATACGTGGGTATAGATCGTTAAAATCCATCTCTGATGCTCTCCATTAGGTACATTTATAAACATAAAATGGAGTGGTACAAAACATCAATCAAAATAAACAATTCGGTTGTTGTCTTAACAAAATGAGAGAAAACAACCCTTGAAAAATTTTAATATGTACACAGTTTAATTATTTTGTGTTGCTCCAAACACAGTTTCTATGTTTCTTAATTAATTAGATATCGTCACATCATACAAGAAATGGTTCTGGTGTAGTGCTACTACAGAGACGACTTTAAGAAAATATTTATAAGGAAAGATAATATTTTTTGTACCGTAATTTATTTTTTTTAAATTTTGGTATTATTAATTAATATGGAATTCTTATTTTTGGTCTCGTATTTTTTACAATATAGCATTTTGGTCCACTGATACCTCCCTGTTAGATATTTAACAAAAATTGACACATGATCATTAAGTGCATGCCTGGGACCTTATGGGACAAAAAAAATGAGAATTGCATAACTAATGGGATCAAAAGTGTAAAGATCTTAATGATCACGTGCTCAACACGTGGTATTTTTCGTTAAAATATCTAACAAAAATGTGTTAGGAGACCAAAAATGCTATTTTTTAAAGTTAAAGGACCAAAAATGAGAATTTCATGGCCAATGGGATAAAACCAGAAAAATCCTAAGTTATTTGACGAAATGTATTATTTCCCTACTTCTAACCTTAATGATGACAAATTCAAAATAAGGAGTTGAGGAACTTAGCTAATACTGATACGATGTTGAATGAAATTCATAAAGAAAGACTCTGGCAATTGAATTGCATAAATTAGAATACAACTATTAAGGTTGGTAGTGTATGAAACCCTAAACCCCACATATGTTTTTGAATTTTAATTTGGTCATGAGGAAACCGTCAAAAAAATAATTTTTCTACCTTCTTATTATTTTCTCTTCCACCAAAATCCAAAATCGATACAGCGTACGTGTATTAGAAAGTCAACCCTATGCTTTTGAAATTGACAAATGACCACCAAATTTAAAAATTTAAATTGTTAGGGATCAATAAAAAAATATAATTTTAGTCCTGTGATTTATTGAGTGATATTTTTTGTTCTACATTTATTGATTTTCACAATTAAATTCTATAACTTTAAAATGTTGAAACTAATTATTGAAGTTCTTATTGTGGCAATAGAAGGAAAAAAAAAAAGTTATTATGAGGTTAAAAGCTAATTTCTTATGAACCTCACAATTTTGTTCTAAACAAATGTCTCACTTGAAGCTTATAAGACGCCCAAACTCATCATATACATCCGATGAGAGTTAGTGATATCTAAGCTCAGTTAACACGTACAACTTTTCTTCCAAAAGTCCCTTCATACAATGGTTGAGGGGCTATTTACACTACTACAAGCAGTTAATATATGTGGAGGGGTGTAAAAATCATTTTTATCAGGATAAATATAATTTTCGTTCTCAAATAAAGACACTTACCTAATGAAAATGTGACAGCAGGAGATCAAAAGTGCTATTTTTTTTTTTTAAATTATAGGACAAAAAATGAAAATTCTATAACCAATTGGATTAAATACAAACAGATTGTATAAACTTCACAAAGAAAGACTTTGGCAATTGAATTGAATAAATTAGAAAACAATTATTAAGGTTGGTAGCGTATGAAACCCTAAACCCCACATACATATGTTTTCTGAAAATTTAATTTGGTAATGAGGAAAGAGTCAAAAAATATTTTTCTAATTACTTGTTATTTTCTTTTTCACCGCACCAAAATCCAACGTCGATACAACACATTCATTTAATGAAAACTCAATCATCGCGATGCATTTGAATTTTTTTTGAAATTTCATTAAAAAAAATTAATATTATATAGACAATATATATATAATATATATATATATATATATATATATATATATAATATAGGGCATAACAAAGGAATCTTAAGTCCACTCTATTTTCCAAATTCTATGTAGCACCAACTATGTTAGGCTCAACGTGGAGGTTTAGTTAGATGATACGAAGAAATTCAAGGCTTCTAGCACCACTAATTATTATTATTACATTTCAAAAAAATATATATTTAATCATAGTTAATTGTCATGGTTAAAAATAAAAAAATCATAGCAAATAATTATTAACTACGGTCATGCAACGGTTGCGGCCGTGATATCTGCGAGGGTGGCTAATAATATTTGTCATGGCTAAAAGCCATGTCAAATATTTCTACCATGGCGATAACTTTTTCGTAGTGGAAAATCTATGTTTTTGTATCGATTTTATTTAACCGTGGTTAATAGAAATTATTTATTACGATTTTTAATTCATAACTATTAAAGTTGTAGTCAATAGTAAATTTTTTCTAGTGTTTTTTTTTTGGATTGTGCTCTCATCATTTTTCCAATTTGAGATTGAACTAGCAAGCCAACTACTACAAGAAATAATATCTTTAGAAACAACATAGATTTCTTGTAAATTAGTAGAATTTGGTTGCTAATTTACATTGACAATGAATTTAGAAAGAAAATATTGTTTAGTAATTAGCGTATTGTTGATTTTAGCTTCGAATTTTCTTTTTTATTATTGATTTTGTTAGGAACTTTCAAATTTTTACCAAAGCCAATTACGAAATTTTGAAATATTAAAATTCATTTTTAATTATAGATAGAAACTATTGAGTTTCTAATGTTAATTTGAAATCACAAAAACTCAAAATTCTTATCCCTTGTTAAATTCGTTGCTAATAATCTATAAATTTATGATCTTTTTCAATTTATAAGCTATTGACATATTTTCTCATAGTGAATTGAAAAAAAAATTGAGTGCTGAAAAACATATATGTTTGAACTCAAGTCAAGATAAGTTATGATAAGTAAATATCTCCAAGTAGTTCCGCGTAGAAAACTACAGCTTCGTATATATCTTTACAAGCATTATATTACCAAACTGGGACGGCTTAATTTCATGTGTACTAGTCGTCATTGTAAGCTTTGTATGCATATAATAAATAAATTTCCACACTTTAAAATATATTCTAAATTATAGTAAAACATATAAATCAACACATCATGTTTATAAAAAATTAAGTTATGAATATTATCGACACAAAATAAATAATAATGTTGTGGTGATACAAACCACTGTTTGTGAATGAAAAAAATTAATATCAATGAGGTTCTTGCATCAGAATCCTTCCGGAAAAATTGAAATTTTAAGTCGTGAGACCAAACATAAAATCCCATAAAATGTAGGACAAAAGTTGAAAATTGTTCAATTTTATAGGACCAATGTTGCAATTCTTCCGCGTGCGCTGTGGAAAGTTTCTATTATACGTCGACAGATATATATATATATATATTAGCCGTCATGACACGCCCTTCCTGCGTGTATATGATAAATAATATTTTATATTTAAAATATATTATGAATAAGAAAAAATATATATATCAATAGATCATATTTCTTAAAAGAAAAAAAAGAAAGAAATAAAGAAAGAAAGAAGACAATAAAAAAAAGAAAATTAATTTAAAGATATTATTGATATAACCATAAATTAATATTGCGGTATCATAACCGCCGATCAACAAAATGGCGGTTCTTCAATGGCGTCAAGAAAGTTGACTACCCGTCACAGAATTCTCGGCATTTTTGTGAATTGCCAGAAAATCCTGAAGTGTTTTCATGGAAATCGATGAAGGGTCTTGTTTATTATTTAATTAGAATATATATGATTTGTGTTTACGTCAGTAATTAAAGTTGATCATATAATAATTCAATTAAGTTTTTGATATTCGATCAGAGTTTTCTTTTTGAATTCTTCCGCAAGAAAGTTAATATGTCAAAAAATTATTAAAGCATTAGCTCCGGTCAAATTCAGTTTAGTCAGGTAAGGATGAGGGGTGGAAATAGCTAATTTTAAGTTGAAAAGATAGTCAATGAGATTTAATTTAATTGGTGAAGTTGAAGTCCTATAGTTTTAATGTTATGGGGATTCAAACTCCACTAACGTGTGTGTATGTTATTCTACTTGTTTTTGCGAAAAAATAATTATTTCGTAAAGTGGCATTACAACAATGGGCTCTAGTAATTTTTTATTTTTGAAATGAAAGTGATTAACTATTATTTATTAAATAAATCAATTGCAATTATCAATATCTAATATTTATATCTGACAATAATTGACAACTATAACAATTATATACTAATTATTAATTTTCAAATAATTATGTTTAATCAACATTTATTATTAAAGTAGAACAATATCCCACGCGTTGGTGGAATTCAAATTCATAATTTTTAAATTATGGAATCTCAACTTCGTCAATTTAATTAAATATAATAAACGATTAGGCTCTAGTATCCACAAAGAGCCTTCGGTGGACATGCCATGGGAAAATCATTGAAATTGGTAACAATAACAAGTGACCTGTTTGACAGACACTGCAACATCCTTGGCGACGAACCTTGCGACATCCCATACATTTGAGCCGTGCGACGCAGTGGCAACGGTTTTCTTGAAGCCTGCACACGATTCCCAAGGGAAAACTCGAGGTCATCGGAAACATTGTGAAGACATCGACTCAGGTTTTGTGAAGATGGTAGTTGCAAAAATTTGTAAGACATTGACACAAGGTAGTTGCAAAATGTTGCGACGGATGAGCGTCGGAAGGTACCTAAGTTTTATTATTATTTTTGCTTTGGCATTTACAAATAACTTAATAAGTAGTGGATTTTTAATATTTATATCACCTTCATAGCTACCCCTTTGATGTTTTCTTCATTTATTTTTTATGTTATGCTTTTGGATCATAATTATTTTATCTTTATATATTAAAATTTAACATAAATATACCAAAGAAAAACTTGAATAAATAAATTTCGTATTTTATTTTTATTTTAGTCAATTTTATTTTCATATTTGATTATCAAGATTATGATATTATTATTATCATCATTATTATTTATTTCTATCATCTTTAATTTTCAATATTTACAACAAAAAAAAACTCTTAATTAATCACCAAATCCACTCAAGATAAATAGATTTAAAAAGTAGTATATATTTGTTCTAGCATAATAATTAAAGACCTACAACATATACAAGTTTATTCAAGGTTTATAGGTATTTGTTTGCACGTAATAGATATATTCAAATTAAATTACAAAACCTTCGATTTAAATTCGAAAGTTGAAATTTAATTTCATCTTCATTAATTAAGTGCACAATTGAATCATACTTACACGGAAATTCATTTTTTTTATATGTACTTAATTTGCATAAGTAATGAAAAAAGTCAAAGTTAGGTGCAACTACTAGTTTGCTTGACTACTTGCCGATGAATTAAGAGTTGATATATAGGATTGGTAAAATTATATTTTTTGTCCTATAACTTTAGGTTATTAGTACTTTTAGTCCTGTAACTTACTGTATATTTATACATTTAGTCCTTTTTTTTACGAATTTAGACCTGTGCATCTCACATTTGGTCATTTTTTGGCAAATTTAGTCCTGATATGACAATACAGGACCAAAAATGAGATTTACTATAGTATGAATGGACCAAAATTGTCAAAACAAGACTAAATTCACAAAAAAAAAAAGGATTAAATGTGTAAATGAAGTAAGTTACAGGATTAAAAGCGTTAACGACCTAAAGTTACAGGACTAAAAATGTAATTTTATCTATAGAATTCTACAAAACTAAATATTCTAAACCCGTAAATTATAGGACCAAAAGTGTAACACACGTATTGTATAAGACTAAAAGAATAAGTTCTCCAGATATCAAACTACCAATTTAATAGTCCCCACAAGAAATTAAATTTTAACTTATTATATATATTTGTCATCCTTTTCATCCGTGGTCACTATCAACGCAATTTAATTAATTTAAACAATCAATACAACGCAAGTTTCTTGCCGCGCATGTAAACTACACAATAATAGCTTCTATCTAATTAGTGTGTGACTGTGTGTTTTTTGAGTCTAAAACAGTTTTATTATTAAGAAAAAAAAAAAAGATTTAATGAGTAGCTTCCAGTGTTTGATAATCAGGAAAAGAAAATCAACAATTAGGTAAAGATTAGGAAAATCATTGCTTAACAATACCATTGTTTTACAGAAAAGTCTGATCAATCAATCGATTAGAAATTTTATATAAAATCAAATATGTACAGAAGGACGCGCTGTTTTTTCTTTTTGGATTGATTTGCGCAATCAGTCGTCTGAACAGTGGTAAGAGCGTTATATGCATTTGTTTGATTAGCACTTTATTGTCAGTAACTGTGAGGACAATCATTCTGTGGGAGATGGCTATGATTTTATCACTAGCAACTTTTACCTCTCTGTATACAAGTTTGTGAACTGGAGATTACCTGGATTTGAACTACTGATGGATTTGGAATCACCGGAGGACCTGAACGTGAAGTTCGAGGAGTTGAGGTCCTCGATTGAAAATCTGGAACGAGAATGGCAGAGCTTGAAAGCTTGGGCTGCTCAATTTGGGGGACTGTACGTGATCTTCCAAGGAATCATGTATGTTCTAGCAATTATCCCTCCGACGCGCTGATCGGAACGCGATGGATTGCCGTCGGCCTTTCCGGTTTCGTTTCAGTTTCCTTCTGGCTGACGCTCATCCCCACCGTCAACGACTTGTTGAGATATAGACAGCAGCAAGATCTCACCTTCCTGGAGCAGCAGAGGACTTACCGGAAGATATTCTCAATCCGAAATGGCCGAAAACAGATTTCCGGCAGCAGCGGCGCTCAGCAGCGGTTAGCTAAGGCTTTCGCGACCGCTCGGCATCAACGGTGTGCATATGTGGGCGCAGTGCTATCTGCCTTGTTCTCTTTCTCTTTGCTGGTTTCCTATGCCCTAGTTTCCATTCCGCGACTCTGATGAGTTAATTCGGCGGTTGTTCTCCTTCACTTCTCCCCACCTCCGACGCCCTGCTTCCATTCCCCAACTCCGATGAGTTCGGCAGTTGTTCTCCTTCAGTTCCCCCGCCTCCGATACTCTGTTCCCATTCCCCAACTCCGATGAGTTCACGGTGGTTGTCCTTCACTCCCCCCCATCTCCGATGCCCTATTTCCATTCCCCGACGTTGTTCCTTCAAATTTCTCGCCTCCAGTCCGATGCCCTATTTCCATTTGCCGGCTTTGATCAGTTCTGCAGTGTGTTCGACTATGAAAAAGATGAAGCCAACTCGATCCAAGATTATAATTTCTGTTGTGCGGTCAGTTCACTTTACACTTGTTTTTGTGATGTAAAAAGAACCGTTTGTATATTTTAGAAGTGTGTGTAATATTGCATGGTTAGCATCGCATGTCAATAAAACGTATCAATTTCGGATTGTCCCAATGTAATATTTGCTTATTTGTGGTAAAATAAAAATTGAGCAACTTTTTTATAAACTTTCATATTTTATTATAATAATTGTGTGAAAATAATTAATATTGATATAATGCCATAATTACTTTAGACATCATTGTAATAAAGTTCCTTGTGACATAAAACTTTTGTGTTTCAGTTTCCTCCAATTTATTTTGATTAAACTACAACGAATTTTTATGAAATTTGTTATAATTATAAATGTTTTTTATATATTCGAAAAATTACGACTACCCTAAGATTTTTAACGTCCGTCCGTCGGACTAGCTTCGTTGCTATACTCTTAGTTTACTATCCACAACGTTCATTTCTTCACAAATTTTTAACCCTTTTTGGAAAAAAAATATATATATATTAAGGATAAAATTTATAATAAAAAGCCTTCATCTAAAATTTACTACACTTCATAAAAAATTAAAAAGTAAAAGTAAGTTTTCAAATAAACAAAAAGGGACGTATAAATGATAAAAGGTTCAAATAACATCGACAGCTAAGCTGAAATTAGTTTCTATCCACAGCTGAATGGTCTAAGCTTCTTGACAAGCACTAAGGGGAACTAATTTCAGCATAAATATGGACAGTGATATTGAATACAGCATAAATTTTTTATGATTAAATTATCCTCATACATCTTTACGCGTTAATGTATTTGAGGATGTATATTTTCACCGTTATAATAAGGGTAATTTAGTCCGAAAAAATTTATTTAAAATGCAATAAGTCAGTAAGAAGTCAATCAAGAGTTAATAAATATATATTTTTAATTTTTTGTTAATATAAATCAATTCGATGAATTTTGATTAACGGGGGAGTTATTTATTAGATGTAGACAAACCTTATGAGTGCTAGGTGTAATTTCTCAAACCACATAGGGTCTACGTGTAATTGCACAAAAGCTTAGAGAATGGGAGTGTAATTATTCCTTATTTTTATTAATTTCTCTCATCAAACACTTTTTTCACTTTTCCTTTTTATTTTTTTTTCTTTTTTATTAAAGTCCAACTCAACCTTTGAGAACCAAATTCACTCAAATTTGCTTTTTTTAGTCAAAATAAATACTTTATCTAAATAAAATATTTTAATCTAAAATATATAAATATAGATATAATTGTGCATGTTTACTGTGTGTATATATATTATATTTATTCATATAGCTAAACATCTTTTTAACAGTAAATTGAATTTCCAACATACAACATTGGATAAGTGAGATTGGTCATTACTTTATGAATTAATAATCTGTGGGCGAGGGGGTGGGTCAGCTGTGGGACCTTTATGTATTAATTAGTAGGTGAAAAGACTCAAAACTCAAAACTGGAAGCGGATATAACTCATCCCATTCATGGTGTAGTATCCGTGAGGGTCGACAGATCATTAAAGAGGGTATTAGATGGCGAATAGGGGATGGGCATAGTGTTCGAGTGTGGTGGGGCGATAAGTGGATTCCAAGACCATATACTTTTCAGCCAATTACCACCCCAGCTCCTGAGCTTCGTGTCGCGAAATTAATTGATAAAGACAGTCGATCTTGAAATTAATTCTGCTATGGTCAACAATTTTATTTTGGAAAGATGATGCCGCAGCCATAATGTCTATTCCATTGGGTTGATTTCCAGTACCGGATTCGCTGGTTTGGCACTATAACAAAAATGGTGCTAAATCTGCATACTATGTGGCCTGCAGGTTGTTTGCTCTTCGATAAAATTTGTTCGCGGGACAGTGCAGCTCGCAACGAATGGAGTGGGGCGTGATATGGAAGGCAAGAGTCCCAAGCAAAGTCAAAATTTTTCTATGGCGTGCTTGCAAAGAAACCATCCCAACTACACAAAATCTGATTGGATGAAAATGCGACATCGAATCCGATGTTTGTAAAACCAATCATCTATAAATTTAATTATTTCTTTTAAAAATTAATGAGAATAAAAAGAGAATATATGTACATTTGCATATACATAAATATGCTAATTCTATTGGAATAATAAGTCGAATGTTCTCTTTTTTGCACCAGCTAGAACCACTTCCATGCAACACCCCACACCATCATTTCCCTTCTAGAGGTAAATAAATAAATAAAACACAAATTAAATTTAGATACATATCAAAATTCAACATTATTTTCGTAAATAATAATATGTGTATACATACACGTACGTGTATGGTTAGGAATTAACATAATATTTTATAATTTTTATTATGACTTCTCTTATCACCACTTCCTATTAACGCATTAAAAGTATCCTTTCCTGGTTTATATTTATTTTTTCTAATAAGTAAGATCATTTTAGATTTTATGTACTTTAATAGTTCCCTGTGGAATATAAATTATATAATACGGACAATACATTAATATAATTTTTATTTTTGTACAAGATTGGATATATGTAAAACAAGATTTTACATATTTAATAAAATGTCATAATTAATTACTTAAAAGTAATCATCATACAAATACAAACTTTGATAAGTAGAAATATGTTGTGTGTGCAAGAAAATATCAATTTAAGTAAAAATTCAAAATTACTATACTTTACCCATTAAAAATTAAAATTTTATTTTATGTAAAAGATTTTTTTACAGCACAATGTATCATTAAAAAATATTTAATTTAAAATATATAAATATAGATAATCATACGTATATAGTATGGATTTTATGCTAGTATATATATATATATATATATATTATATTTGTCCATTGATAAGTACAAAAATATACATAAGAATGATAAATGAAGGGCAAAACTAAAAATTATATAAATATTTTTGCTTACTTTAGCATTTTTCTTCTATATTCTAACAGGAGGGGATTAGGTGTAAATCGAGAATTTTTGAGAGGGTGTAAGTATAATTTTCAAACTTCTTTGGAAAAAAGTATGGTTTTATATTTTCAAAAGGGGACTAACTGTAATTAACCTAACATCTTATAAGCTCCCACATCTTATAAGATGTTGGATTTTATTTTAAAAAATAAACTCCAAAAGCGTTTGGATAAAATAAGATATTATGGAATTTGGCATAATAAGATCTTCTTATCGATAAAATGACCAAAAAGAACATAATGGGCATTAGAATCAAATAAGTTGTTATTTCATGACATATTTTGTATTTAAATATTTTAAAAAAAATACTTGTATTATAACTAGTACACGTTAGTTTAATTTCAAATAAAAATTTAATAGTTAATTTTTTTTACAAAAATAAAAAAATTGACAAATTATTACCTAAATTTTTTAATAAAAATTATATATATGTACCTAAGCTAACTAAAGGGGCAATCTGTAAGGTAGATATATTTGAAAGGAAAGTTTATGCAATCTCCATAATAAGAGGGGGAATTTATATATTTTCATAATAGCAAAGGAGGTTAGTGTAATTAACCCTATAAAAGTAATCTATTGATAGTATTATATCATATTTAATTATAAACTTTTAGTAGTATCGTTTTTCCTGAATTCAAACTAGTTTCTAACTACACAAAACACACACATAGAGAAACCTAAGGAAGAATTAACCCACCGCGTCAGCAATCTTCAAATATTAACATTCCGCACCGTGAAAGCAAATCACATTGTTCCTGAATATTGAATACCGATTAGTTATTTCAATTGATCAATTTTATATTATAGGGGAAAAAAATACCTGAGAACTAGACGGGGGATCGCTAGCAAAAGTACCAGATCCGCTGGAATATGTTTTGTGGTGGGGAGTTTCAAAACTCGGACGGAGCACACAGTCATTGTCCATCTCCAAGATACAATACTTGCCCAAATTCTCAACGAAGTCGCCGTGGAGCCATACATGGACCGTCTCATTACCACGCATAACATGCATCTCTTGATCCGCTGCCACCTCCACACATTATCAATAAGTTGTAGAACGGATATATTCTCCTTCTTACCAGGGACGATGGTAATACTATCGAAAAAGTTATAGCCTTTGCCCGGGTAGAACTCAATGTACGAGCGGCGACTTGGTTAGATTACGAACAGGAATCAACATTCTTTATGCTGATACTAAAAGCCAACGCCAATTGGAATGAGAGTGCGATCAGAGACGCGACGAAGAGAGTGGAAGGTGGGTGCGATGAGAGACCAGACGAAGACGAAGACGGTAAGTGGGTGGCGTGGAGGGTTTGGGCTTTGGACTTGCGTTTAGCTTGGAAATTGGAATTTCGATATGTCTATATATATATATATATAACAAAACCAACTTTGACTCAAATTCTGTTGATTTAACTTCTGCAAATTACTTACTCTTAAATGGCACGAGCAAATTTACCGATAAGAGTTAGGATTATTTGACTGCGTTAACTTCTGTTGATTTAGAACTCTTTATCGGTTCCAAATTTCATTTAATTTAAATCAATTAAAAGTTTACCTCCTATCTATCTAAATAAATCCACCAATCCAAAATTTTATCTTCAAATTTAGATACTAACTTAATTTATATTTATCTTAAATAAATTCACATTATGTTTACTTTTTAATTATTGTGAATATTTCATTAATTAAAAGGCTTATATTCATTTAAAATTATTTATATTTATCTAAATAAATTCACTTATCTAAAATTTTATTTTAAAAATTAGGATACATGCACACACACACATAAATATATATACTAATTTCGTTGCACGCGGTTCCCACGAACATACAAGAAAAATCATTATAAGAGATAATAAAAAGAAAAGTTATGAAAAGAAAAAATTATAACTATAAATTATAATAAATATGAAAAATTAAGGTGAAAGATGAATTTGTGGTAGTGGGTAACGGGTATGTAAAAATTTATTCATTACATGTACGTAGAAACGACATAAGGAAAAACATGTGTGCCCTCACCTACCACCGCGTCAAACTCCCAAATTTCCTATTTACCTTTATCTTTTCTTTTAAAGTTTGATAGTTTTATTAAAATTATGAGTTGGTCCCTTAATTTCTAAACTTATATTACTTAACCTTAGTAACTTTATTAAGTTTAAAAAAAAGTCCTTAAGAATTTTTATATATTTGAGTCATATCCAATAATTTATTTCTTGATTGATTTGAGACTTTCTAACTTTTACAATTTAAGTAAACAAGCTTCATGTAAGTTCTTCTTCTTTCCCAAATTAACTCAATTAAATTTTTCGTTAATAACTTTAAACAAAAGCAGGTGAAAAATATTAAATCTCGTTGGTATCATAAACTAATTTGATTAAACTAATACATAATATTTAATACAATTAAATACAGGCATCACAATTATAGCTGGTGTTGTTCTCTTTTAATAGTAAATATTGACTAAATATAGTTTTCTGGTATTGGTAATCAGTATACCATTGTTGTAGTTGTCTTAATTTTAAATATAAATATTTGATATTTATAATTATAATCAATTTATTCAACAAAATAATTTATTGCTTTTATTTTCAAACAAAATAATCATTTTTTTCTTATAAAAAGTTATAAGATTTAAAAATAAGATAGTAAGATTTTATAATTTTATTTGTTTAAAATAAGAGATTTCAATTTTATTTTTTAAATACAGAATATGATTATTAATTTTGTATGAGTTTTATTTACAAGCTTATTAACAAATGAATCTTTAATATACATTATTATATTTGAAAAACTATGGATCGTATAGTTTTAGTTGTAGTATATTACAGGATGTATTAAAACTGGGGATAATTACACTCTCCTTTTCTAAAATTTGGTGTGATTACACAGATATCTTCTATGGTTTGGAAAATTACAACTAAGACCCCTGAACTTTGCTTCAGTCTAACAAATAAGTCTATCCGTTAGTCAAAAATTATTAAATTTGCTGATTTTAGTAAAATAAAAAATAAAAAATAATATTTACCCTTAATTGACTTAAAACTGACTTATTGCAGGTCAAATAATTGACTCAAAACTGACATATTGCAGGCCAAATAATTTTTTTCGGATTAAACTATCCTTATAACAGTGAAAATATACCTTGTCACATGCATTAATGCATTAAGACCTATAAGAGTAATTTGATCATAAAAAAAATTATTTGACCTACTATAAGTCAGTAATACGTCAATCGTGGGTAAATATATATTTTTCTAATCTTTTTGTTAATACCAATAAATTCAATGAATTTTGACTAACGGAGGGACTTATTTGTTAAACGAAAGCAAACCTCAGTAGTGTTAGGTGTAACTTCTCAAACCAAATAAGATCTACATGTAATTACATTAAATTTTAAGAGAGGAAATGATAATTATTCCTTAAAACTATTATCATGTTATATTATCTAAAATTTCAAAATTTTCAAATATTAAGTATATACATATATAGATTCTATATATATATATATATAGCAGAATGATGGTTGATCAATTTGGCTCAATTTTGACCAAAATTGTCAAGAAAAAATCTTATTAGTTGGAAATACCATCTACTTAAATATATTAAAATATTTGTTTGTGTTTATCCAAAATCTTATTTTCAGGATGATAATTAATTTTTTAATTGTAAACTATTATATTTTATCTTAAAAAAAAAAAAAAATATTTTACAAATTCAATTCCTTTATTAAGTAATATATTATAAAAGATTTATTTAATTTAAAAAAAATTAAATAACCGTACATAGCACGAATTTCCAAACTTGTATATATAAAGAATAACCACATCGACCTGACCAGTTTACGACCCAATTGGTTAATTTCACACCCCTGTCTAACAGTATGCATCTTAGATGGAGATCCCCATCATGCAGCATTGACTAAGGTTGGTCATTGTTAATCCATAAATTGTGGCTATAAAACATTCTCTACCTCCAATACAAATTGGACTCACAATAACTAGTAAAAAGATGGGTAAATTGTAATTTATCTATACGTATTACAAAAAATAGGCAAACAACCTCCGTATAAAAAAAAAAAAAGTAATTTACTCTTATATATTTTTAGAATATAACAATTTACTTTCTCATATTTTTAAAATCGAAGCTTTTACCTCCTCAAATAAAAGGTAAATTACTTCATTTTTTAAAATACAAAAAAATAAATTATTTTATTTTTTATAGAAAAATAATTTACTTATTTACAATATTATAGGAATTAAATTACATTAAACCCGTAAAAAAAATGAAGTTTGACGCGAACCAAACCATAATGAGTCAAGAACCCATCTCAAAGTAACAATCTATCAGTTGAAAAAGACAAGGGTGGGAAGTGGGGTACCCTTTTTTCTTTTTCTTTTTTTTTTTTCAAATTTTTACGCTGATCATACCTTAGGTTGTGTTGATAATGAGTTGGATATGAGCCTGGTTGAAAACAGGTTGATTTAATTATTGCTTTCAATACAATAATTTTTTTCTTTTTGATAGAATTTTGAACTGTCATTAAATATCGCCTACTAACTTTAGGTTATATATGTCATTATGATATCAAATATAACTATGAATTCTTAGTCTTTAATAATTGCTTTTCTCGATATTGCACTATTTTTTTTATTTATTAAAGTTTCGGTTCAATTCCATTTTGATTTGATTTTAATGATAAACACTCCTAAGAAGCAATAATTTACCAGTTACCAGAACTACAGGCTAGCATGCTTTTTTTAAAAGTAAAATAAAAATATATTATCTAGAAAATATTATGTTTATATAATTTGAAAAGAAAATTTAAAAAATACTTTATAATCATGAACATAGTAGTATCTTTCTCAAATTTATAGGGTAAATTACATTTACCTTCCTTGAGGTTTGGGTAAATTATGAATACTCATCATTATTTAGAAAATTACAAATATTCTCAAATTTTAATAATCGTCAAATAATGAGGAATTTGTAATTTCCCAAACAACGTTGATGAAACTCATATTTCCGCCACTAGTTTTAGCCAAAACGTACCATAATCAAGTCCAATATAGTCCCCTCTTTCACAAAGCAACATAATCTAAATTAATTTGAGATGAGAGTTAAGAAGTCCCAATTGTTTGATTGACAAAATTAGGGCTTATGGCTGGATAATTGGGTTTTTGCTGCCTCTCAATCGATGGATTTTTTCATTATGGCTAATATGTTCCGTTCAAATTTCGTTAAATTTAATGGATCAAATTTAAGAGATGAGGGACTTAAAGTGCATTTGAAGTATGGGATATTAAAGGTGGATAAAAAATAGCGAGTAGTGGTTATTAGATTTGTCCTACTTTTAGTTTGAGGCACACTGTGCATGATAATAGGCATAATAATACACTCCTTGAAATTTGATACAATTGCACATAAATTTTTATGTTTATTAAATCAATCACTTCATTAATCAAACTGCAGAGAATTTGATGATATCAATAAAAAAAAAATTGGATAAAATTCATATTTACTCCATAAGAATACGTGCAGTGTCGTTCTTAACATAAAAGAGAAGGATTTTACAGTAGATATGATATAATCCAAAATATTGTTGTAAGATTCAACTACTTGCCACATAACATCACACGCATGCATGGTTCAGTTCCAGCCACAGGAATTCAAGCTAATCAAAACCTGCAAAATCAGGATTCCAATTGTCATTCTGGGAAAGACCTCTAGTCAACTTCTTAAATTAATAATGAGTGAAGAAGGCAATGCATGCAATTCAACAATTAAGATTGGAAGTACAAAGTTTAACTGGACAAATTAAAACGGGTGTATGTAGATTAAATAAGATTGAGCATACATACTGAGAAGATGGATGGTTACAAAAGTAACTTTCAAGGGCTATTTATGTTACTCCATTTTATTAATGGATGGTTGAAATCTATTTAATCTAATGGTCAGAATTTGTTCTACAGACATCTCTATTTGATGAGTTCTAAATTTTTTATACATCTCTATATGTTTTTAGGACATTTTGCCAATCTCTACAACTATCTATAAGTCTCTTTAGCCTTCTAGAATCTTCCACAAACTTTTAAAATATCTTAAAATTTGGATTCTTTTTCAACATTGTACAATATATTAGAATCTCTATACACTAGAAAAAAAATATGATTTTCTGCTAAAGTTAATTACTATAGCTGAAAGAAGCAAACCATGACAAAAACAAATCTATCACGGCTTCACAACGACCATTAGAACGGCTGTTGTTTTTGCAGGCGTGTCCAAAATCAAGGTAAATATTTTGGCTATGGCTATGGCTAAAAACCGTAACGAATATTGAATTGTAGCAAAAACTTAAGTTTTTGCTTTGTTTGTGTTTAGCTGTGGCTAATAGTATTGATTTACCATGATTTTTAAGCCGTGGTCATTTAGAGTATCAAAAAAATTTCTACACCCAGAAGGCCACAATTGCTCAAAATCGATTTTTATTATAATTATTTCAAGTAAGTGTCATGTTTGTTAGTTTAGAGAGATGAATTTTACCTTAAGAACTGTTGAAGAGAGTAATTACTAAAAGAATTTATTTTATATGAATTATCAAATCAAATATTTAAAATAAATATTGCAGCAAGTTTCAGGCTAACTCACACGCAACAACTTTTTCCTAAAGGGACTAGTTTTTTAAAATAAATTTTAAGCCAATAAGAATCGATCAATCCTGAACTTGTAATCAACAATATGATCACATTGTTTTATTCAAAAGTAAGGCAAACAACATAAAGCACCCTTCAGAAATTAAAAGAAAATGGAAACACATAAAACAGAGAAAGACCCTTCTGCTTGTGAAATATAAGTGACAAATAGAGAATAGATGAAAGTGTAATCTCACCATCCGGGCATGAGTTACCTAGCTCCAACAAGAAACTATCAATGTAGCAAATAGGCCAAGGGTTGCAAAAGCAAAGAGTCGGGTCCTGGTTATCGCCATATTCATTCTTCGCCGACTTCTTCTCGCTTATTGCCAGATATCCATCGACTCGGATGTTCTCTGAACTATACACTGAAACAACTGCGCATTTACTTCATCGAGAGCATTCAATTGCAACATATAGTTGTTTGCTATTATAAACAATGCCCTAAGATTCAGAATAGATCCTATTAAGAACATCAAAAAGGGGAAACCAAACATATGAACATTTAAAAGATGAGGAGCCCTTGACAACAGTCGTCAAAAGAGCTCCTTGAAACACAAAATAATAATTGGTGAACTGGAAAATAGTTGTTTCCAGCTTGAGGACTCTTTCCTCCATTCTCTCTTGTTCTTCCTTTAACTGTTGAATCAGTGCCACATGGCCAATCCCGTCGTTTGGAAATGCCATTATATGGTGTATAAGAACCAAGACAGCAGCAGCACCCCCCACTACAAAAATACTCCACGACAGCAATAGTTGTTGAAATAATTGCAGTTCAAGCTGCTGTAGGGCTTTAAAACAAGAAGATGAGGGTAGTTAATTTAACCACCATTAAAAGATTAACAAAACAATTAAACTAACTAATAATAAACTGAGGATCATCCCTTGGAATACAAAGACAAGTGTATCGGCATGTAGTTTGGAGAACATCCGTGTCAATGACGGAATACTTGGCAAGAAGTTGAGAAGAAGTCGGCGAAGAATGAATATAACTATATGATTAATTCTAAACTTCTATACATTTTTACATATTATATACTTAGTTCTTCATAAGTGGGCTTGTGAGAAGATTGATGGTTACAAAAGTAACTTTCAAGGGCTATTTATGTTACTCCATTTTATTAATGGACGGTTGAAAATATATTTAATCTAATGGTCAGAATTTGTTCTGCAGACATCTCTATTTGATGAGTTCTAAATTTTTATACATCTCTACATGTTTTTAGGACATTTTGCCAATCTCTACAACTATCTATATAAGTCTCTTTAGCCTTCTACAATCTTCCACAAACTTCTAAAATATCTTAAACATTATTTTTTGGATTCTTTTTCAACACTGTACAATATATTAGAATCTCTGTACACTAGAAAAAATATGATTTTCTACTAAGGTTAATTAATATAGCTAAAAGAAGAAAATCATGACAAAAATAAATCTATCACGACTTCACAACGACCATTAGAACGGTTGTTTTTTCTGCAGGCGTGTCCAAAACCAATGTAAATATTTTGGTTATGGCTAAAAATCGTGCGAATATTGAACTGTAGCAGAAATTTAAGTGTTTGCTTTGCTTTTGTTTAATTGTGGTTAATAGTATTGATTTACCATGATTTTTAAGCCACGGTCATTTATAGAGTATCAAAAGATTTTCTACCCCCCACAAGGCCACAATTGCTCAAAATCGGGTTTTATTATAATTATTTCAAGTGTCATGTTTGTTAGTTTAGAGAGATGAATGTTACCTTAAGAACTGTTGAAGAGAGTAATTACTAAAATAATTTATTTTATATGAATTATCAAATCAAATATTTAATATTTTTATTTTAATATAAATATTGCAGCAAGTTTCAGGCTAACTCACACGCAACAATTTTTTTCTAAGGGGACTAGTTTCTACATAACACAAATTTTAAGCCTATAAGAATTGATCAATCCTGAACTTGTAATAAACAATATGGTCACATTATTTTATTCAAAAGTAAGGCAAACAACATAAAGCACCCTTCAGGAGAAAAAAAAGATTAGACAATAAAAAGACTATTGTTCCTTAATAATAAAGTATAGATGATGGCACAAGACTAGGCCAATATTAGACTCAACCATTTACATAAATCACCGTAAGTCTATTGGTCGTTACTAAATAATAGTGCTCAACAAAATTCACGAAAAATAAGATATCTTTTAATCAAAATTTCTTTGAAAAATGTACTTTAATATTGATATTCTTTCGTAATTCTAGCTAGCACGGTATTAAAATCTTTCAATGACTGTAATTGAAATGTTAAAAGAAAATACAAGAAATATGATCAACAAAATACATGATCATCCTCTAACTATTTGAAATTAATCAATTAATTAATTAACATATAATGTAATTAATAAGTATCAATTTTCACTCTATACGGACTTCCTCGTCTAAAGTTGGTAGAAGAAATTGGCATGATAATACCACTCTTTGAAATTTGATGTGATTACACATATATAGATCTATATCAAAACCTGCAAAACCAGGATTCCAATTGTCATTCTGATCAATTCTTAAAATTATGAGTGAAGAAGTCAATGCAATTCATCAAGGCCCTGGTAAGAAGGAGAATATCTCTGTTCTACAGCTTATTGATAAGGTGTAGAGGTGGCAGGCGGATCAAGAGATGCATGTTATGCATGGTAATGAGACGGTCCACGTATGACTCCATGGCGATTTCGTGGACAATGTGGGCAAGTATTGTATCTTGGAGATGGACAATGACGGTGTTCTCCGTCCGAGTTTTGAAACTCGCCGACCACAAAACATATTCCAGTGGATCTGGTACTTTAGCTAGCGATCCCCCATCTAGCTCTAAGGTGTTTTTCCTCCGATAATATAAAATTAATCAATTGTAATTGTAATCATTGATAATTAACCTTAGTAGAAAATCATATTTTTCTAGTGCATAGAGATTCTAATATATTGTACATTGTTGAAAAAGAATCCAAAAAATAATGTTTAAGATATTTTAAAAGTTTGTGAAGATTGTAGTAGGCAAAAGATAGGATGATCCCATTACAACACTGAGGATCATCCCTTGGAATACAAAGACAAGTGTATCGGCATGTAGTTTGGAGAACATCCGTGTCAATGACGGATTACTTGGAAAGAAGTTGAGAAGAAGTCGGCGAAGAATGAATATAACTATATGATTAATTCTAAACTTCTATACATTTTTACATATTATATACTTAGTTCTTCATAAGTGGGCTTGTGAGAAGATTGATGGTTACAAAGTAACTTTCAAGGGCTATTTATGTTACTCTCCATTTTATTAATGGATGGTTGAAATATTTAATCTAATGGTCAGAATTTGTTCTGTAGACATCTCTATTTGATGAGTTTTAAATTTTTATACATCTCTACATGTTTTTAAGACATTTTGTCAATCTCAACTATCTATATAAGTCTCTTTAGCCTTCTACCATCTTCCACAAATTTTTAAAAATCTTAAACATTAGTTGATTAAAAGACATTTTTATGTTTTTAGGACTATTTTTTTTTTTATGTTTAATACCAAAAAGACATTTCTTCTTCTCTTTACATTTTCAATACAATCCTAAATAATATTTTATTCATTACAAGCTCCCCACAATCATTATTGTATTATATTATCAACATTTTTTTTTCATCTTTATTATTACTAAGGTATATAATTTATTTTTGTATTCCACTTAAATAATTATTGATTAATGAACTTACAAAAAAACATAGCTTTGCATGTTTCACTTTTTCCGGGTAAAAATTTTTTACTGCGTCTAGTTATTTTTCTTGGGTATTGTCTCTATAATTATTACGTAATCAACATGACAGGATGTTTTCAATCTTTTATAATATCGTTACACTTCGTTATTTTCAGCATTTTAATTTTTTTTTGTGTGTGATTTCAATGTATTATATTTTATTTCATATATATCACTTCCTATAACCATATAACAATAATCATTGACAAAAATTATGGGATTTTTTTTATTTTAAATAATCATCATAACAATATCACATCTTGTTGGTTCAATATCTCTTACTGTTTTATGATTCATTTGCTTTCTTATTTTAAATTGTCAATTTGTATGAAGTCCCAATTTTATAAGCTAATAATATACTTTCATCAATTAATTTGCAATTTATCATCTTCTTAAGAGTGCCTAAATTTTTCCAACCAAATTCCGAATAATGTATTAATATGTTATTAAACTCAAACTTAAATTTATTCTTAGCAATTTTCTTCAATATGAAGATGATTGTCTTTTAGTTTATAAAAGTAATACTTATTCAATTATTTCAATTGATATATGTCTTTGTATATATATTATGATTTTTTTTATTTTTTTAATATTGATGCATTGAAAATAAAGGGTAAATTGCATAACCAACAAAAAAACTACACACACGTGTCATCTACGTGTCAACCATATAGATGCTTATATGGAGATGACACTTACAGAAACGTAAAATCAAAAAAACTTGCTTCTGTACAATGCGACTTGTGAGAACAGCTTCAAGAACTTCAGCCTGCTCCACACATTCAGCCCCTGTTTCATACCAAAGATTTCAAATATTATTAATCTACAAAATTATGGATCAGGGAAAAAACATGAATTAGGCTTCAAGATACTACCTAATCCAGCAGGGGAGTGTCCAAGTAGCAATCAAACTTACAATTGTAAAGCTCAATAACAACATTGTGGCCAAAAATAGAGTGATTTTTCGCAATGCTCTTTTAGAAATTCGCGAGCCAGCCTCACTTTCGGAACTTCTAATGCCCATTCTCAGACGTATATGGTGTTTTCACTGAGTCAAAATCATTGAGCTCACCCTCATACTTTTGGGTGACAACCCACAATGCGCTCAGTGTTAAACTTGATCCAATCAAGTTTAACAAGAATGCATACCATACTGTTTTGCAATGAAGATACTTTGACCCCATTACAGCAGTCAAGATCATACCTTGGAAAACAAAGAAATAGCTAGCAACTTGAAAGACAAGTGCTTCAGAGTTAATGATTTTATCCTCTAATTTCTGTCGCTCTTTTATTAACTGGCGAATTGTATTCTCATCGTCTGCGTCGCGACTTCCCATAATCTCACCCTCTCTTATGAGAAATGCCCATTTATAGAAAGAATTCAAACCTTGTCAAAAAAAAAAAAAAAAGAAATCCAAAATGAAAGTGGTTGGCAGCACCACTTCCATAAAAAAAAAAAAAAAAAAAAAAAGAAGAAGGCAACACTACCAACAAATTCCGTTCTACTGAGAAAATACAATGGAATAACAAAAACCACAAAAAAAAGACGACAGAAAATAAAAAGAAAATAGAGAGAGCGGCAATGCTAACCGAGATCTTGGCAAAAACGCCTAGGGTTTTCAAATCCATCATTTCTCTCGTATAATCGTCCATTTCTCTGGAAATTGGTTATGGCGTCCGCTTAATATGCAACCTATGAGACAGCGTTGGCAACCTTACGAAAAGATAGAGAAAAAATTAAAGAGAACATTTTGAAGCTGGAAAATCTTCTTTTCCAACTAGCTGACTACCTGTTTGTTTTTCAAGGGGTAGTTTAAATCTAGTTATACACATCAAATGTTTGCATTTTTTAATTCCTTTTTTATATTTTGTAGTCGGGCCGTTTATGAACATACAAGCACTGTTTCGAAATTGCGAAAAAAATACAAGGTGGAGCTGGGGTACCTCGATACAGTAAATGCAATATTGGATTTGAATGAATTATGGGGAGGAAGCCTGTTAGAGGCTGAGCGTCGGAAGCTAGACAGGAAACACTGGCGAGGAATAAAAATGATGTTCGCCAAGACTATGTTGGTTTGCGTGGCAGCAATCGGCCTAGTTGGCACATTTAATGTTCCTTGTCGATAGTTATACTTTTCGTAGTAAATAAACTCAATCATTCTATTTTGTGGTGGAATAATAACCGTCTGAGCATATTGTGGTTGTCGCATATTTGGATTTTTGTGGTGGATCTTGTTGTCCTTGATTTGCAGCAATAGTAATACATAGAAATTAACATTGATTGAACAAATTCATGATATTCTTGGGTAAAAATGTTGTAGTTGTCTCTGAATTCAATTAGAAATAGATTTTGTTTTCTGTTTTGGTTTATTGAACTATGAAGGCTTGCCCAAGTCCAGCGATGTGCAAGTCGTTATTATTATATTTAGAGGTGTCAATGTAAAAAAAAAAAAAATTGATCTACAGAAACGATCACAGTCTTCCCACCTAAAAGAAATAAGAAAATACAAAAAATCCCACATCTTGCTTTTATTACCACTTTGAAAAGTGTGGAACAAGTGGAGATAAACTTGAAAAGTGTTGTTATTATACTTAGTTCTTAATAAGTGAGCTTGTGAGAAGATGGATGATTACTAAATTAATTTTTCAAGGGATATTTATGCTACTCCATTTTATTAATGGACGGTTGAAATCTATTTAATCTAATGGTCAGAATTTGTCCTGCAGACATCTCTATTTAATGAGTTCTAAATTTTTATATATCTCTATATATTTTTAGGACATTTTGCCAATCTCTACAACTATCTATAATTGGGCTTTTGCTGCCTCTCAATCGATGGATTTTTTCATTATGGCTAATATGTTCCGTTCAAATTTCGTTAAATTTAATGGATCAAATTTAAGAGATGAGGGACTTAAAGTGCATTTGAAGTATGGGATATTAAAGGTGGATAAAAAATAGCGAGTAGTGGTTATTAGATTTGGCCTACTTTTAGTTTGAGGCACACTGTGCATGATAATAGGCATAATAATACACTCCTTGAAATTTGATACAATTGCACATAGATTTTTATGTTTATTAAATCAATCACTTCATTAATCAAACTGCAGAGAATTTGATGATATCAATAAAAAAAAATGGATAAAATTCATATTTACTCCATAAGAATACGTGCAGTGTCGTTCCTAACATAAAAGAGAAGGATTTTACAGTAGATATGATATAATCCAAAACATTGTTGTAAGATTCAACTACTTGCCACATAACATCACACGCATGCATGGTTCAGTTCCAACCACAGGAATTCAGGCTAACATCAAAACCTGCAAAATCAGGATTCCAATTGTCATTCTGGGAAAGACCCCTAGTCAACTTCTTAAATTAATAATGAGTGAAGAAGGCAATGCATGCAATTCAACAATTAAGATTGGAAGTACAAAGTTTCTAACTGGACAAATTAAAACGGGTGTATGTAGATTAAATAAGATTGCATACATACTGAGAAGATGGATGGTTACAAAAGTAACTTTCAAGGGCTATTTATGTTACTCCATTTTATTAATGGATGGTTGAAATCTATTTAATCTAATGGTCAGGATTTGTTCTGCAGACATCTCTATTTGATGAGTTCTAAATTTTTATACATCTCTGTATGTTTTTAGGACATTTTGCCAATCTCTACAACTATCTATAAGTCTCTTTAGCCTTCTAGAATCTTCCACAAACTTCTAAAATATCTTAAACATTATTTTTTGGATTCTTTTTCAACATTGTACAATATATTAGAATCTCTATACACTAGAAAAAAATATGATTTTCTGCTAAAGTTAATTACTATAGCTGAAAGAAGAAAACCATGACAAAAACAAATCTATCACGGCTTCACAACGACCATTAGAACGGCTGTTGTTTTTGCAGGCGTGTCCAAAATCAAGGTAAATATTTTGGCTATGGGGCTAAAAACCGTAACGAATATTGAATTGTAGCAAAAACTTAAGTTTTTGCTTTGTTTGTGTTTAGCTGTGGCTAATAGTATTGATTTACCATGATTTTTAAGCCGTGGTCATTTATAGAGTATCAAAAAAATTTCTACACCCAGAAGGCCACAATTGCTCAAAATCGATTTTTATTATAATTATTTCAAGTAAGTGTCATGTTTGTTAGTTTAGAGAGATGAATTTTACCTTAAGAACTGTTGAAGAGAGTAATTACTAAAAGAATTTATTTTATATGAATTATCAAATCAAATATTTAACATAAATATTGCAGCAAAGCTAACTCACACGCAACAACTTTTTCCCAAAGGGACTAGTTTCTATAACATAAATTTTAAGCCAATAATAATTGATCAATCCTGAACTTGTAATCAACAATATGGTCACATTGTTTTATTCAAAAGTAAGGCAAACAACATAAAGCACCCTTCAGAAATTAAAAGAAAATGGAAACACATAAAACAGAGAAAGACCCTTCTGCTTGTGAAATATGAGTGACAAATAGAGAATAGATGAAAGTGTAATCTCACCATCCGGGCATGAGTTACCTAGCTCCAACAAGAAACTATCAATGTAGCAAATAGGCCAAGGGTTGCAAAAGCAAAGAGTCGGGTCCTGGTTATCGCCATATTCATTCTTCGCCGACTTCTTCTCGCTTCTTGCCAGATATCCATCGACTCGGATGTTCTCTGAACTATACACTGAAACAACTGCGCATTTACTTCATCGAGAGCATTCAATTGCAACATATAGTTGTTTGCTATTATAAACAATGCCCTAAGATTCAGAATAGATCCTATTAAGAACATCAAAAGGGAAAACCAAACATATGAACATTTAAAAGATGAGGAGCCCTTGACAACAGTCGTCGAAAGACTCCTTGAAACACAAAATAATAATTCGTGAACTGGAAAATAGTTGTTTCCAGCTTGAGGACTCTTTCCTCCATTCTCTCTTGTTCTTCCTTTAACTATTGAATAGTGCCACATGGCTAATCCCGTCGTTTGGAAATGCCATTATATGGTGTATAAGAACCAAGACAGCAGCAGCACCCCCCACTACAAAAATACTCCACGATAGCAATAGTTGTTCAAATAATTGCAGTTCAAGCTGCTGTAGGGCTTTGAAACAACAAGACGAGGGTAGTTAATTTAACCACCATTAAAAGATTAACGAAACAATTAAACTAACTAATAATAAACTGAGGATCATCCCTTGGAATACAAAGACAAGTGTATCGGCATGTAGTTTGGAGAACATCCGTGTCAATGACGAAATACTTGGAAAGAAGTTGAGAAGAAGTCGGCGAAGAATGAATATAACTATATGATTAATTCTAAACTTCTATACATTTTTACATATTATATACTTAGTTCTTCATAAGTGGGCTTGTGAGAAGATTGATGGTTACAAAAGTAACTTTCAAGGGCTATTTATGTTACTCCATTTTATTAATGGACGGCTGAAATATATTTAATCTAATGATCAGAATTTGTTCCGCAGACATCTCTATTTGATGAGTTCTAAATTTTTATACATCTCTACATGTTTTTAGGACATTTTGCCAATATCTACAACTATCTATATAAGTCTGTTTGGCCTTCTACAATCTTCCACAAACTTTTAAAATATCTTAAACATTAGTTTTTGGATTCTCTTTCAACACTATACAATATATTAGTAATACATAGAAATTAACATTGATTGAACAAATTCATGATCTTCTTGGGTAAAATGTTGTAGTTGTCTCAGAATTCAATTAGAAATAGATTTTTTTTTTGTTTTGGTTTATTGAACTATGAAGGCTTGCCAAGTCCAGCGATGTGCAAGTAGTTATTATATATTTTAGAGGTGTCAATGTAAAAAAAAAAAAATTGGTCTACAGAAACGATCACAGTCTTCCCACCTAAAAGAAATAAGAAAATACAAAAAAATCCCACATCTTGCTTTTATTACCACTTTGAAAAGTGTTGAACAAGTGTTGAACAAGTGGAGATAAACTTGAAAATTGTTGTTATATACTTAGTTCTTAATAAGTGAGCTTGTGAGAAGATGGATGATTACTAAATTAATTTTTCAAAGGCTATTTATGCTACTCCATTTTATTAATGGACGGTTGAAATCTATTTAATCTAATGGTCAGAATTTGTCCTGCAGACATCTCTATTTAATGAGTTCTAAATTTTTACATCTCTATATGTTTAGCATAGCGAAGACGGCCGGCGAGTGGAGCTGGTAGTCCGTTGGGCGAGTTGCGGCGTCGGACGTCGAGTTGAGAGAAGGAAATAGTGTTGGTGGGGTTAGGGGAAAAAAAAAGGAAATGGGAGATGGAGGGGGGGAGATATATATATATATTATATATATATATATATATATATATATATATATATACACATATATATTAGTTTATTTTATATATGTATATATATTAGAATATATTAGTTAATTATTTTTAGTAAATTTATTGGTTAATTATTAATATAGTTTATTTTAATTCTTTTTTTTATAAAATATGAAAAATAAAATCATTACATCTTATATATGTATTCACTTTATAAAATTATTAGATTGTTTTTGTGTTTCTTATTATTTTTTTAAAATTATTATTATTGTTTAACTGAATGAAATTTATTTGAAATTTTTAAACTTTTTTATTTAAATTATTATATGCCTAATTCATGCAGTCCAAATAAGGCCCTGCATCCTGAGTTCATAATTTTACAATGCTGAGCCATATCCAATCCATATGCAAACCATCCTCCTTTACCAAACCCAGAGTTAATGTCCCTTAAATGCTATTATCAGTGGGAGCATAACCAAATTTCACAATTTCTTCTCACTTCGTGAATAGCACCAAATAAAAGGAAAACTAAAAACACATATACATAAATAATACCAAAAGATAGTAAAAAAAATAAGGAGTAAGATAAATAAATAAATTAAATAGTGAAACAATACAAATATAATAGATTTAAAAAAAAAAAAAGACAATAAAAGGCTATTATCCCTTAATAATAATGCATAGATGATGGAACATGACTAGACCAATATTAGACTCAACCATTTACATAAATTGTTGTAACTCTATCAGTCATTACTAAATAGTAGTGCTCAAGAAAATTCACGAAAAATAAAATACTTTTTAATTAAATTCATTTGAAAAACGTAATTTAATATTGATATTTCTCCGTCAAGGGTTTGGGAGCTTGGACTTGCCTTTGCCTTGGAATTTCGGCATCTATATATATCACCAACTTTGATTCAATACTAATTTTTGTTGATTTAGAATTCTTAATTATCGGTGGGAGATTTCATTAATTTAAATTAATTAAAAATTTACTTTGTCTTTATCTGAATAAATTCAGCTATTCAAAATCTTATTTTTAAGATTTAGATACAAAGTTAATTTATATTTATCTTAAATAAATTCACATTATTTACTTTTTAATTATTTTATGAAAAATTCATTGGTTAAAAACGCTCATCTACTTTATATTAATTTAAAATTCTTTATATTCATCTAAATAAATTCACTTATCCAAAATTTTATTTTAAAAATTAGGATACATGCACACACACACACACACACACACACATATATATATATATATATATATATATATATATATATATATATATATATATATATACTAAATATATTTTTAAAAAAATAGCCTTCATCTACAACGGTATAATTTCTTTCCAAATTTTAAAGTTTGATAGTTTTGCATTTTTTATCAAATAAAAATATTCATTGGTTAGAAATTTTTCATTAATTTTAAATATATTTTAAGTCTTTATTTTTATATTTATCCAAAATAATAAAGAAGTAAAGCTTCATGTTTTTGGAAATATTCGACAGATTTTCTTACAATAAATAACATAAAAAAAAAAGCAATTAAAGATAACAAAATAAAACACGAAAAAGAGTTTCAACCAAAATTAACGAACCGTAATCAAGTCTAGTGCAGTCCCTCTTTAATTAACCAAGCAACATTATCTAAGTTTATTTGAGAATCTGTGATGGAAGTTAGGTGCTCCCAATTGTTTAATGATCGATAAAATTAGGGTTTATGGCCAGATAATTGGATTTTTTCTTCTCACCATCCATAGATAATGATCATTAATTTTGGTTGCTAATTCTTTCCATTATGACTAAAATATTCCGTCTGAATTCCATTAAATTTGATAGTATGACTTTAATCGAACAAATTTAAGATACGGAAAATTGTTAAAAGTACATTTGAAATATGGGGAATAAGATAGGATAAATTTTATAAATGAAGGGCTAATAACGATATGGCACATTGCGTGTAGTTCTTTATTCAAATTTAAAATAAACTATTTATTATTTAATAAAATATATACAACATAATAAACTAATATTAGATTTATAAGAAAAAGATAAAAAATATAAAATTATATAATATTAGTAAGGAAAAAAGATATTTAAAAAAAATAACTCACAAAAAATAAATTAAATATTATAAAATCAAAAACAACATACAAGAAAAGGCTCTTCTGCCTTAATTTATACATTATTATTAATAATTATGGTGACCATTATTTGAAAATTGTTCCTCGTATAATTATTAAGGTTAATAGCTTATGAAACCCAAACCCACACACACAAACATATATACTTAGAAAAATTCATACTCGGATCAGATTTGGTCGAATCAAATCAATCACAAAATAAGTGTATCACCATTTACAAAATAAGTATATTGTATTTGTCATATAATTGATTTAGCTTAATCGAGTTTGAACTAGAATTTTTTATAATCTAAATGTTTCTCAAAATTTAATTTGGTCATGGAAAAAGAGTTAAAAATATATTTTTCTAACTTTTTATTTCTTTTTCACCACACCAAAATTCAAAATGGATACGACACATTCATTCAACCTAGGCCATAACAGAGGGATCTCAAGTCCATGCTATCTTCCAAATTCTATATAGCACCGATGATTGCAGGCTAACCATGCAGGTTTAGTTTGATGATAAGAAAAAATTCAAGGCTTCTAGCACCCCTAATTAGAAACAACACAAATTCCTTGTAAATTAATGGAATTCGTCGCTGATTTATGTTAGCGATGAATCTAGCAAGAAAAATATTTTCTTCATAATTAGCTCATCGATGATTTTAACATCGATTTTTTTTTTTTTTAATTGCTGGATTTGCTAGGAACTTTCAAATTTTTACCAAAGTCAGCTACGAATTTTTGCAACATTAAATTCATTTCTAATTATAGGTAGGAACTATTTTGTTTCTTATGTCAATTTTGAAATCAGAAGAACTCAAAATTCTTATACCTTGCTAAATTCGTTGCTAATTACCTACAAATTTACAATCTTTTTTTAATTTTCCAATTCTATCAG
Organism: Sesamum angolense; assembly: GCA_034509725.1. NCBI lineage: Eukaryota > Viridiplantae > Streptophyta > Magnoliopsida > Lamiales > Pedaliaceae > Sesamum > Sesamum angolense. The sequence continues at coordinate 2,934,655 of JACGWL010000013.1, forward strand.
CATAATTTCTCATAGTGAATTGAAAAAAAGTTTGAGTACTGAAAAATATATACGTTTGAACTCGAATCTGGATAATTTACGATAAGTAAGTATCTCCAACTAGTTCCACGTAGAAAAATTATAGCTTCGTATATATCTTTGCAAGCATTATATATTACTGCACTTGGACGGCTTAACTTAATTAATGTATACTTAGCCTTCGTGGTACGTCATATCTATATGCATATAATAAATAATTTTTAACGCTTTTAAATATATTATAAGTTCAAATCATATTGTTAAGTCTTCTAGTTTATTAATTAATCAGTATATATAATGATTTGTGTTTACTCCAGTAATTAAATTTGATCATATAATAATTTTAATTGGCGTTTGCATTCCCACTATTTTTTTTTTCAGGTTTTTGTCTTTACCTTTCAATTAAGATTTTGATATTCGATATGAATTTCTTTTTGAATTCTTCGGCAAGAAAATTAATATGTCAAAAATTATTTAAGCATTAGAATTCCCTAATATTAATTAGCTCCGTCAAATTCAGTCCAAACTTGAATTTTACATCAAAGGAAACAGTCATTACGATGGAATGAGAAAATTGCCATTTTAGTGTGATAAGGATGAGGGTGGAAATAGTTAATTTGAAGTCGGAAAAGTGGCTGATGAAACCTAACTCAATTGTCGAAGTTGAAGTCCCATGATTTTAAAAGGTCATGAGGGTTCGAAACCCACCAACGTGTGAGGATGGTATTCTATTTTTTATTTTTATTTTTGCAAAAACATAATTATTTTGTAAAGTGGCATCGGCTTTGGTATTTGTTTTAAATGAAAGTGATTAATTATTATTCATTAAAAAAATAAATTATAATGATCAATATCTAATATTTATATTCATACTTACATGGATATTCATTTTATATTTACGTATTTAATTTACATGAACGCATTTGTTGTATTTAATATTAAAATTAAGAATTTCGCATAAGTAATGAAAAATTCAAGTTAGGCGCAACTACTAGTTAATTGGCTTGAAATTGAGCAAATTACCGCCCTATGAAAAAATAAGTAGCAATTTACCTTTATATATTTTTTAAAATACAATAATTTACCTCTTTATGTTTTTTAAAATAAAATAATTTACCTTCTTTAATTAGCGCGTACGAGACTGTGTGCTTGTTGACTTCTAAAACAGTTTTATTATTAAAAACGAAAAAAAAAATTGATGAGTAGCTTTCAATATTTGATATAACCATGAAAAGGAAATCAACAATTAGGTAAAGATTAGGAAAATCATTACTTATTAAAAAAATATATATATAAGCAAGAATGACACTTACGTACTTTTAATGCATTAATAGGAATTTGGTCATAGGAGAAGTCATAATAGAAATTATGAAATATTATGTCATTTTAACCACAAAAAATAAATAAAATCAAGGATACAAAAGCCAAAAGCAAAAGAAAATATTATACATCTTCTATACATATATATATATATATATATGCACAATATAATTTAAAGAATTGCTGGATGAGGAAATAAGTGACAATATATATATATACATAAATATATATATATATATGTTGTTTATGAATAGAAAATAACAAATATATAGGAATGAAACATTAACATGTGTTGATTGAAAAAAGTATAAAATTAAAAAAAGAAAAATACGAATGGATAATTGGAGTTAAATATAAATATTTAAATAAAAAATCATTAATCATGAAATAAACAAAAATATAATTTGGTTATAAGATTTTGGATAAATATAAAAATAAATACTTAAATATATTTAAAATTAATGGAATTTCTAACCAATGAATTTCTTCGGCTGATAAAAAATGCAAAATTATCAAACTTTAAAATTCGGAAAGAAATTATACTATTATAGTTGAAGGCTATCTTTATATATATATATATATATATATATATATATATATATATATATATATTTATAATATGTGTGTGTGTGTGTGCATGTATCCTAATTTTTAAATAAATTTTGGATAAGTGAATTTATTTAGATAAATATAAATAATTTTTAATCAATATAAGCCTTTTAATTAATGAAATGTTCATAATAATTAAAAAGTAAACATAATGTGAATTTATTTAAGATAAATATAAATTAAGTTAGTATCTAAATTTGAAGATAAAATTTTGGATTGGTGGATTTATTTAGATAAATAGGAGGTAAACTTTTAATTGATTTAAATTAAATGAAATTTGCAACCCATAAGAGTTCTAGTTCTAACAGAAGTTAATATTGAGTCAAAGTTGGATTTGTTATATATATATATAGAGAGAGACAGAGAGAGAGAGAGATATCGAAAGCCAAACGCTTCGTCTTCTCTTCGTCTCGTCTCTCATCGCACTCTCATTCCAATTGCCGTTCGCTTTTAGTATCAGCACAAAATGACGTTCATCACTGTTTGTAACCTAACCGAGTCGCCGCTCGTACTCGAGGAGAGATATGGTAGCACAAGGTCCGGTATCTTTGGCGATGTAATTACCCTCGCCCCCGGCGAGAAGGTGAATATTTCCATTGATGAAATTTTTGATAATGTGGTGAGGTGGCAGAGGCGTCACGTGATTCTTGTCAAGCGTGGTGAAGAAACGATCTACGTATTCGAGGATGAGTTCGTGGAGAACATGGGCAAGTGTTGTTTCTTGGAGATGGGAAATAACGGTGTTCTCCGTCCGAGTTTTGAAACTCGCCCACCACAAAACATATTCCAGCGGATTTGGTACTTTGAGAGACACCCCTTCCCCCCCCCCCCCCATCTCTCAGGTTTTTGTCCCCCCTATAATATAAAATTGATCAATTGAAATAACTGATATATTCAACATTCAGGAGCAATGTGATTTGGTTTCTCGGTGACGAATGTTAATATTTGAAGCTCGCTGACGCGGTAAGTTTTTTTCCTTACGTTTCTCTATGTGTGTGTTTTGTGTAGTTAGAAACTAGTTTGAATTCGCATGAGTGCTGGTGTGCTGCCAATGCCTATTTTTATGCCATTGGGGTTCTCTTACCAGCACGGGATGCATTAATGTATATATATATATATACATATGTGTGTGTGTGTGTGTTTGATTGTTTGTCGGAATTCTCTTTCTTTTTTGTTTTTTCAATTTGAGTTCTTTGAATTTTGTGGAGCTAAAATCGGAGTTGAAATTTGGGACGGTACTGCTTCTGATTCTTCGAGTGTCACCGTTCCGTGGCCTTTCTGCCGGTCTGATTAAGCATTTTGATGTATCAGATGATAATATTAATACAATAACGGGGAGAAGAGTTGAGAAATGTCATCAAAGATGTGAATTTTATGCAATGAAAGCTGTGATGTTTCTGTTGTTACGGATTCTTTTCATTCTTAAGTTTTTATGACTGTAAATAGGAAACTGATGCTATCTACTACTGAGTTTGAGATGAGTAGAATTCTGTGTTTATTGCTTAATTCTGTGTTCATTATTTTAAGAAGTTGAGCTTGAGGGATCTTTTCCAGAATTTATCAGAATGACAATTGGAATCCTGGCTTTGCAGGTTTTGATAGGTGTTGATGGACTGAATTCCTGTGGCTGAAACCGAATCCTACAATAGTGTTTTGGGATTATACTGTTCTACGTCATATCTACTGTATAATCGTTCTTTTTTATGTTGGGTCATACTTAACGGCACTTCGCCTGCATATTCTTATGGAGTAAATATGAATTTTATCTGAAATTTTTAATTTGTTAATATCATCAAATTTGTCAAGTTTAACTAATAAAGTTATTAAACATAAAATTCATATGTAATTATATCGAATTTTAATGAGTGGTATTATCATGCCTATTTATTCCACATTGGGAAGTTCGTATAGAGTGAATTGTTGTTTATTAATTACATTATTTGTTAATTAATTGTTTGATTAATTTCAAATTGTTTGAGGATAATCATGTATTTTGTTGATCATATTTTTCGTATTTTCTTTTTAATATTTCGATTACAATCGTTCTCAGATTTTAATATTGTGCCAACCAGAATTAAGAAGGAATATCAATATTAAAATACGTTTTTCAAATGAATTTGATTAAAAAGTATTTTATTTTTCGTGAATTTTGTTGAGCACTATTATTTAGTAACGACTGATAAAGCTACGACAACTTATGTAAATGGTTGAATCTAATATGGTCTAGTCTTGTTCCATCTATTATTAAGGTACAGTAGCATTTTATTGTCTCATATTTTTTTTATATATATCTATTATATTTGTAATTTTTCAATATTTAATTTATTTATTTATTTTACTCTCCATTTCTTCTTTTACTATCTTTTGGTATTATTTGTGGTGTGTGTGTAATTTGGTGCTAATCACTAAGTGAGAGAAGAAATTGTGGAATTTGATTATATATGCTCTCCCTGATAATAGGGGTAAATGTCAACATTAGTTTGAATATTAGAGGAGTGAAACAATGAGAATAAATCTATGTGGTTATGTAGCTTATGAGAATATTTACTAAAATAATCTTGAATTTTGATATGTATCTAAATTTCATTTGTGTTTATTTGTTTATCTATTTATGGATGCTAATCTTTTTTCCCTTTTCTCCGGCGTGTTGGAAACCACAACTACCATTCAACCACCAATTGAAATAAGAAATATCTAAAATAAGATATTACGTTTTTTTTTAGCTAAAAGCGATGAATTTTTATTAATTGAAATAAATCGAGTACACGTAAAATAATTCCTATCGACTTCAATATCTAACAAAAATTATTATAATAATTATATCATGCTTAATAACACCTACTATTATAGTAGACAACAAACTCCTACTATGCAGTAAATCAAGTCCTGCTATATCGCAGAAAACATCCCATACATCTGGCGAGATTCGAACTCATGATCTCTAAAATTATGGGATCTCAACTCCGCCAATTAAACTAGGCCTCATCGGCTAAAAGCCTAAAATAAGATATTACGTTATTCCCATAATTTTTGGCTAAATTCACCGACTAATCAATTTAAAAGTGCTTTCCCTTTTAAAGTACATTTTATTTGTGGATAAGTTACATAAATCTCTTAGGATAAATACTAGATATGATAGCAGTACGTAGTATTAGTGCACATAATTTTAGGAATATTTTTATTTTATTAAAATTCATAATTATTCTTTTAATTTATATTAAAATTTATCAATAACTTATAACTTAAAATTGACACCTTATATGATATATATTATATTAATAACTATGATTATATACATGAAAAATAATAATATATTATTTCAATTTCATTTAACAATAAGTTAATTTAAATAAAATGGAAGTAAATATAATTGCATGGAATTAATTTTTCTTAAAGAATTTGATTGAGTAGTTAATTTAACATGAATCGGGAAGTATAAGGATATTTTTGATATTATAATAATTTGGTGCAATGATATCAAAATTACCTCTTTGAGTCTATAAATATTCTTTTCTTTATAATAATACTAGCCACTGTGGCACGGCGTTTCTACATGCATATAATAAATAATTATGTATATTTTAAAATATATTATAAATTAAAATAAAATATATAAATCAACACATCATATTAAAAAAATTTAATAAATAAAATAAAACTAATTTATGATACTATGAACACAAAAAAATATTTGGTGTGAATGAAATTTTCATATTAGTATACGTCATATAGATAAGGAGAAGAATTGAGCAGGGGTAGTTGAACATACAAAATGATATTTTTGGTAATTTAAAAAATTGGTGTCGTTGTGTAAGTAACCGTTGTTTCTTAGTGAAAATGGTATTTTCTTTTTATATAACTAGCTGTTGTGGCACATCGTTCCTGCGTGCATATAATAAACTAGACACAGTGGCACGCAGTACCTGCGCGTATACTTTTATTAATATTTTTATTTTATTGAAACTCACAATTAATTTGTTCCTATATACTAAAAGTAGTCATTCCCTTAGAACTCCACATGTAAAAGTTGCTGATAACTTTTTTAATGCATTAAGTGTCAATACCTATTTTACTTAGATTAAATTAAAAATTAAAACTTTGTGCAATATATATTATAATAGCGATGATTATATTTATGGAAAAAAAAAAAAAAGAGAAAGAGGAGGTAGGTGATTGTGGAAGCCGCCAAACCTACTTTTCTACCTCAATTAAATACTTTAACAGTTTTGTATATTGAGGATAATATACCAGTATTACATACTTAATTTATATATTTTATTACTTCAATTATCTATTAAAATTTGTCACTCTTGGGCTTCCTATAGTGCATTTAACATACAAGCCCTATTCAAATATCAAGTCTAACGAATGTATTTTTCACATTATTATTTTGTATTTAACTATTAAGTATAATTTTTTCAACTTTCACTATTTAAATATTTTGTACTCAAAATTTTTTCTACTTGAATGAAATATTTGAGAATTTTGATACAGAATGTTTTATAGTCACAATTTGTGCATAGTATTTATTTGCGTATTTGCTCCACTTTTTGACGTACAAGTGAACCTATACTATATGTATTCGCTTCCCTTTTGGTGTCTCTCATTTTGAAATGTCGATTTTTACTTTTTTAATATTTAATTTTTTTTTATTCTCTTCTTAACTTTTCATTTTCTATTTTCTCAACTTTCAAGTCTCTTTTTCTTCCCTCATTTTCTTATTTTCTCACGTTTTATATTTTTTAATATTTTATTAATCTAATTAATATTTCTTTAAAATAATAATAATATATATTTTTAAAAATTTTAAATTTAATTATGCACACATGTGTGAGTGTGCCATATATACTCATTAATAATGACCAATCACAGTCAATGCTGTATGATTGGGATCCCCGTATAGAAGGATACTATTATTTAGTGTGCGTTAAATGAACGGAGAGGGTCGGGTTTGATTTGGGTTGGATCCAAATAAATTACGTCTAAAATGGGTTAGATTTTAAATGAATTTGAATTAATAGGTTCAAAATGAATTGAATTGCAAATATGAGGGATCGACTCGGTATAGATACCTGATTTCTTATATTTAATGTTTAAATTTTTTAAATTTTTAGATAATAATAAGATGATAATATTTCTAAGGATAATTATATACTCCTTCTTTTTTTATGTTTGGTCATTATTAACGAGTCTATATCATGTCATTATTTTAAAAAATAGAATATTATATATTAATTATATTATGAATTTGCATATTTTACAGTATATATATGTTCGATGTAATATTTTAAATTTGTATTGATAATTTATTAAAAAAAAGTTAAATATATATAACAACACATGCAAAAATTATGTAAATATTTTACCAGTTGTGTAAAAAATATAAAAATTATAAATTTTGTAGAGTTTATACAGATTCTATACTCAATGTAAAAATCATAAATTTTGGGTAGTATTTATTTTAAATAAACAAATTTATAATAATTTAGATTATATTTAGGAGAATGATTGTAATAAAGATATTTTAGGGGTGTAAATAATAAGTGTATTTTCATCGTAAAAGAATTAGTGTATATCATGAGGGGCCATTTTGTTGCGTTTTATAGTTCAAGGGTGTAGATACACTTTATGCATAGTTGAGGGATGCAAAGCGTATTTAACCCTTTTAGATTTATGTACTTTAATAGTTTCCTACGGAAGATAAATTATATAATACAAATAATATATTTAAATAATTTTTTATATTTTTATATAAGTTCATATATATGTAAAATGTGATTGATTTTATATATTTAATAGAATATTATTATTATTTAAAAATAATCATCATACAAAAACAAACTTTGGTAAATAGAAATACGTTGTATGTGTAGGAAACTATCAATCTCAATAAAAATTCAAAACTATTATGCTTTATCAATTAAAAATAAAATTTATTTATATAAAAAATTCTTTTATAGCACAATATATGTATATTAAAAAAATATTAATTTTGGAAAAAGGATATATATATATATATATAAAGAATAAAGTTGATAATAAAAAGACTTCATCTAAGATTTACATAATTTTATCAAAAATTAAAAAATGCATGTAAGTTCTCAAATAACAAAGAGAGACGTATAATTATACTAAATCTTGATAATTCATTTTTCTTTTTAATCTTCAAAAACCTAAAAAAAAAAGCAAGTGTAAGTAGAAGAAAGGCCGAAATCTGTTTTTCAAGTTATTTGGGCCGCATTAAATATTATAAGCCCAAATATAAGCCCCATTAGGCCCAGTTAATCAATTAATTTGCATGAAATAATTGCCCCTTTGGTATCCAATAAAATCCTATTTACTTATCTAGATTGGGCCGGATAATTAGCTAAATCTAAATTACCGACATGTTTTTACTGTAAGTCTGGGACAAAAATCGAACTCGGAGTTATTTACAAATTTGTCCCTAATGTTAACTAAATTAACAGAAAAGACTCACCATACATGGTCTTTATAATATATTTCCAAATTCCATATATAATACGTATCTGTGTTTTTAAAGTAAATAATAAACTTTGTAAAATGTATTTTGAAAATATATATTGTATTATATAATTTTTAAAAAAAATGTACATTTTTAAACATTATTTCTTAAGTAAAAACTTCATACTCACTCAAAGTAGATGAGGGAATTTTTGTAATACAACATATTTTAGGGAGTGAAATAAAAAGTACGGAGGGTAAGTAAAGATAGTATTTTTATCCTATCAATGTTGAATTATTTTAGAGTTAACTATACTATCATCTTCTGATATTATTTTGTTATTACACTTAAACTCCTGTGATTTGAAATATTACATCTACCATCCTGATGGTTTGTTTACATATAATAAATAAGCGTCCTCATTAGTTAAAATTCATCAAATTTGCTAATATTAATGAAAGAGTTAGAAAAAAAAATTACCATCAATTGATTTATTATTGATTTAATACATGCGGGAATGTATATTTTCATTGTTATAAGGGTAGTTTAGACAAAAAAAAAATCGATTTGCAATAAGTTAGTAATAAGTCAATAGAGGGTAATATGATAATTCAGTTTTCATTCAGTTTCTTGGTTACTATATGCAAATTTAGTTAATCTGAACTAATAGAAAGACTTATTTGTTAGATGAAAATAAACTTCAGAACTGCCGAATGTAATTTTTTAAACTATAAGGAGTCTACGTAAATAATTACACCATACTTCAAGAGGGAAGTGTAATTATCCATATTTTATTATGAAAATTTTAATTGCCTTCTATACTTTAAGGTTTGAATACGACTACAAATATATTTTACGGTGCAAAAATGTATATAACCCTGAAAAAAAATCCTAAAACTTCAAGATTAACACAAAAAGATGGTAGGAGGTACATAAAGATGGCATGGAAAAGGTTTTCATGTAAATTACGAAAAAGTGTACTCTTTATTGTCTTTTTCATCTTATATCATATCCATTATCAAACTTATCCATAATATTGACTAATTGAGTCAATTATATATAAATAATCAAATCAAATAAAAGAATATTGAAAAGTAAATTTAGTGAAAGATGGACGAAAACTTTTCACTTAATTTTAGATTTAGTCAAATTAAATTATTATAGAATAAATGTGATATATTTATGATATGCATATATTATTAGAGTATGTGGATCCCAAACCTGTGGGAAAAACCCAACAAAAATTTAGGTCCAAAATGAGCAAGAAGAGTATGTGATCATCGAGCTTACGACTAATGCTGCCACTCTTAAGATAATTCAGCAAGAAAGAAAGAAACAAAGATGGAAAGAGAAAATGTCAGAATCCTGGTGTGATACGCAATTAATCACTCCACCACCATCATCATCATCAACTCCCTCGAATCATCAAATTCCTCGAGACAAACAAGCCAAAGATAAGGAGTGACACCTTAATCTGACGTCAGAACCAGCACACCTTCAAACTAGTATTACTTCAACTTAATCTCAACAAATTAACCAATTTTCGTCAGAGCCCATCACTCTCAACTCCCCCATTCCCCGTTTCTTGAATCTTTATCAGAGCCCAGTAGAGGAGAATTCTCCTTGTTTTCTTGTAAGCAGAGATGGGGGAAGAACACCAGATAAAGCGTCCGTTGATCTTCGCCTACTATGTTACCGGCCATGGGTTTGGTCATGCCACCCGGGTTGTCGAGGTCCATCTCTATCTCCCTCTGTCTGTTTGATTCTTGTGTGAAAATTCCCAAGTTTTTGGGAGTTGATATCCCAATTATGTCTGTACTATAGTGTGATCGATTGCAGTTGCTTTTGATGTTGCTTAGGTTGCTCGGCACCTGATTCTTGCCGGGCATGATGTTCATGTGGTCACTGGTGCACCGGATTATGTTTTCACAACAGAGATAGAATCTCCTCGCCTTTTCCTTCGCAAGGTTCGTTTGCTCTTGCCGTCGGCATTTTTCACGATGAAAAATCTATAGTTGAGAAATTCTTCAAGAGTGTATAATTCTAATGTAATAGTTGTACTGTCTTTCTGCAATTATAGGTGCTCTTGGATTGTGGAGCAGTTCAAGCAGATGCCTTGACAGTTGATCGTCTTGCATCTTTGGAGAAGGTAACATGATCACCAATTTACGTTGCATATGTGTTGGAGAACATGTCATTTGTGTTTTGCTCCTCATTGATAGTTTATGTTATACCAATTTGGTTTAGTATTCGGAGACGGCTGTTGTACCTCGTGACACTATTTTGGCGACGGAAGTAAAGTGGCTGAAATCCATCAAGGCTGATTTAGTGGTAAAAATTTGTCCTTTAAGTGCCGTTGAAATTAAAATGCTTTACTATTTTGATACTTATTTTTTTGATTTTAGACATTAAATTTCCGTACTTTTTCTTGTATTGCAACAGAGAGAGTCATGGAAGAATGCAATTATAAAAAATCTAAATTATCCTCTGTTTCCCTGTTTTTATCTTTCTCCATAATGATTTCACAATTAGCTTTATTTATCTGTTTTTCTCTAAAATCTGCTTAAGTGTAGGTATCAGATGTCGTTCCAGTTGCTTGTAGAGCTGCAGCTGATGCTGGGATTCGCTCTGTTTGTCACCAATTTCAGGTAATTTATCTGTCCATCTGCCTAGTGCATGTGTGTTGCTTCATTCCTGCTAGACCCTCAAATACCACAAAAATGTGATGGGAAGCAGAAAATACTAAAGTGAAAGATAATTGATCTTTGACTTCTTATCTTGGATGTGATTTAGCATATTACGAAGAGCTATTGACCCTTTCCAATACATAAAGTTTCTAGGGCATATTCTTCTCCCGAACTCGGAGCGATTGCCTTGTAAGAAAGAACAAGGACATCAGTGAATTGTCTGTTATGACTAGGAATTTCTATCTTCACAAATATCTTTTTCAGTGAACCACATTTTCGGCTAGATTTTTCTCCGTGTCATGTTCATTTCTTGGTCGTCAGATATGTTATGATCATTTAAATTTGATTGGCAGTTGGGACTTCATCTATGCTGAATATGTAATGGCTGCTGGTCATCATCACCGGTCTATAGTTTGGCAGGTTACTGCAGTAAACCTGTTTATGATTGTCTTAATACATGCTTCGCTTGATTATTTCTGATACTTTCTATCTTGTTCTAGTTATCTCCCATCTTTCTTCAAACAAGATGCATTAGACTGAATAGACCAAAGCAGCAATCTGCCCCTCATTCACCGATATTTAAATCCTTATCTGGGTTGTAGATGTAACTCTTATGGAGCAAATATGCGTTTTATTGGATATATCTCTAGCTTGTTTATAATATACCATCTGGGATTGCACCTGATTCATTTTTTCTCAAAGCTATCCTACAGATATAGAGTTTTTAGACCCATGGATGTGAATACTCTGTTACTGGGATTTTGCCTTTTGGTTTTCACTATATTTTTGTATTTTGTCCTCAATCACAAGTTGGGAGCTGGACATGTGAATAACATTTCCTTTTTTGTTAAGTTTATCTTTAGAATATGCTATATGAATTGGTGGTTGACCTTGAACTTGATTATGCTTCCTGGTACTCAATTTTATTTCACTTTAAAGTGGTTTTTGGATGATGCAGATTGCTGAGGATTATTCGCATTGTGAATTTCTTATCCGCCTGCCAGGATACTGTCCAAGTACACCAACAAGAACATTTAATTGGAGATCTTCTTTTATGTTCTTCCCTTTACTATAAAAATAAGTGCTGACTATTTGTGTTACTGCAGTGCCCGCATTCCGTGATGCAATTGATGTGCCCTTGGTAGTGAGGCTGCACAAGTCACGTGATGAGGTATGGAACAGAAATCTACTTTAAATTTCTTAGTGATATAAGTACTGGTAGATCGACCACTTTCACATATATCATAAATGTTGATTATAATTCCAGGTGAGGAGAGAACTTGGAATTGCAGATGATGTGAAAATTGTTATTCTCAACTTTGGAGGACAGGTAAATAAGGGAATTTGTGAAGATTCTGTTAGGTGGACTATGGACGGGAGTTTGTGCTAGTTAATCTGTGGTTCTGTCTCATTTTGTCTGATTAGTTACTGGCTAAATGGAATTTATCATGCTGAGAGGAAGGGTTTAATTTATGAGCTTCTCTTTGAGCATGTAGAGATGGTGCTGAGTCTCGTAGCTGGGTCACTGTTAAGTTTTCATTATTAAGTGGTCAAAAAAAGGTTCAGCTTGTTACGCTCTAGAGTTACCCAGAAAATGGAAAAAGCCTAAGCAATTCCTCTCTTTATATATTTGGTCTCTAGAGAACTTGGGTCTGTAGAGTTATGTGGAAAATGAAAAAAGACATGGTAGAATTCTGAAGCATTTTAGGTTTCTGTATGACCTGGTTCTGTTGCATATTATAATTGCAGTCGAATAAGTATTCTTATTTCATGATATTGGGTTGCATTTCTCTCAACAATATAACATGGTCTAATTTGCAGCCATCAGGTTGGACTTTAAAGGAGGACTACCTGCCTCATGGTTGGCTTTGTCTGGTATGTTATTCAGGCTGTCGTCGTGCATTTTATGGGTTTGTTTAATGTACATGGGATTCCAATGACTAGATTTAAAACGATGCTTTAATTCTTGGTTCAGGTCTGTGGTGCTTCTGAAAGTTTGGAGCTTCCTGCAAATTTCATGAAGTTGGCAAAAGATGCATACACTCCCGATATGATAGCTGCGTCTGACTGCATGCTTGGTCAGTCATATCCCTTTTGTGCATAGCTGATGTTTTTTCTTTTGAAGTGAAGCAGCATGGGAGCCTGTAATTCTTTTATAATTTCAGGGAAAATTGGATATGGGACGGTTAGTGAGGCCCTGGCATACAAGACGTTGTGGCGTAGGGTTTTGAAGAAGAAGAAATATGCTTGAGGTAATCTTGCGTAGTTTATAGATGTCTTATGTTGTATGAACAAAGTTTAGTAAAATAATCTGGTCCTCTCCCTATTCTGGAGAAATTATTGCTTCACAGAGTTTGATGAAAACATAATCCTTTTTATCAGTTTTATCAAGGTGGTGTTGAGATGATACGAAGAGATTTACTAACTGGACACTGGAGGCCTTACCTAGAACGTGCAATTAGCTTAAAACCGTGCTACGAGGGGGGCAGGTGGTTGGTCCTTCTTCTTGGGAATCTTGTTTCTGCAAAGTTCATGCATTAACATAATCGAGCTTCATTCCAGATAAATATCATTTATAAAGAATGGTCTTGGACATAATATCATAGCAGTGCCTATTTCAAGATATGGTGGATTTTCTCATCTCCACCAAGATATGAAATTATACCATCTGTATGAGACTATAATGATTCTAACAATTTGCACTGTTTTTGTCATGTGGCTTGTTTATGTTACTTCTCATGTACTATATCTTTAACTCTGTATGTTGTTTACCTAGGGTTTTCTCCTATATCGTCACAACTTAAATAGCTCCAATGCTGGAGACTGTTGTCGTTTTTCTCTCTGTGAAGTTGATTTGTAAAAATGAAGCAACATCTAGAGTTACATGTCAGAAATCATATGGCCACTTTAAGTGAAAACTGCCTGATAGTAGCATGCTTGACAATCCCCTGATAAGATGTCAAATTTATCTATTGTACTTTATCCGTACGTGGATCAGCATTTCTCTTTGTTGAAAGCAAGGTGTCTTGCTGCTGTATCACTCTTTTGGATGATAAATATGATTTGCTTCATTGTAAAATTCCAGGTTGCAGCTCGTATTTTGCAGGATACAGCCACTGGAAAGAATTATACATCTGATAAGGTTATGTGCTGAAAATGCATAATAAATTTGCAATATCACCTGAGCCACTTTATCGCTCCACCAAGTGCAAAATCTTACATGACCGTTTCTATAGACATTGATTGATTTGATGTGATTGGCTCGCTAAGTGGCTTGTATCTATTTTGTTTTGAGTTCTAGCTTAGTGGGGCTAGGAGATTGCGTGATGCTATTGTTCTTGGATATCAATTGCAAAGGGTTCCAGGAAGAGATCTTAGCATCCCAGAATGGTACGCTAATGCTGAAAACGAACTTGGTCTCCGTACAGGATCTGCTACTGCTGAAATGAATGACGATAGTTTTGCCATGGCTTCGTGAGTGAATTCTTTCTCTCATGCTCCTTACTACTCTTTGCCAATGAACTGCTGATGGCATCTCAAATCACCATTTTCACATATTTTCACTAGGTACCCTGAGGACTTTGAGATTCTTCATGGAGATGTAATGGGTCTTTCTGATACTGTGAATTTCTTGAAGAGCCTATTAGAACTTGACGCTGTTCTTGATTCTGGAAAAAGTACCGAGAAGCGCCAGATAAGGGAGCGAAAAGCTGCTGCTAACCTCTTTAACTGGGAGGTATTTTTTTTTTACAGTTTAAGATGTCCTATACTATGTTGCTTTCTAGTTCTGATTTAATTAATATGTTCAGACTGATGCTTGATATAGCACACATCATGAATGCAAAAGTATTTGATGGTTTCAATATGTAACTGAAGCTCTATTTTTCAATCATGTTCGAAGTTACTATCATTATGTGACATTCCAGTTATATCCCCTACTAATGACATCAGTAACGATTGCTTAATTGAAGTGTAAGATTCTGCAATTTGCAAATATAGTTCTGAATATGATATACAGCTAAGATCTCTCAGTTGCAGGATATATGCGTCCGCTGGGATGGTAATGTTTTATTAATAGTTTCGAATTGTTTCCATTTATTCGTGACCATGTTGTTTGTTTTTCTGTTAAATAAAAACACATTGGTTGATGTTCAAGAACAATATTTTCCCTTCTTTTGTGGGTAATTGTACCAAGTTGACTTTTTTGGTGGTAAAAATTTGATTGTAGGAAGACATTTTTGTGGCAAGAGCACCTGGAAGGTTGGATGTCATGGGTGGAATTGCTGACTATTCTGGAAGTCTTGTACTCCAGGTACTGTACCCCACTTCAACTCTGTTACCCCTTTAAGGAAAAGATAGAAAATATGTCACAGATGGGGAAGTGTAAATGTCCTTCAGTCTCAGTACGTGCTCTGGATCAGATAGCTGTAAGGCACATCTGCTGAAATGATATGTCTGATTCTTTCGTTCTCCAATCACACGCATTTATCATTATAGCCTTGCAAGAATGATTAATCACAAGCATATTAGCATTATCATTGTGTTTCTATAAATTATCTACAGATGCCAACCAGAGAAGCTTGCCATGTTGCTGTGCAAAAGATACATCCAACTAAACAGAGACTGTGGAAGCATGCCCTGGCTCGACAGAATGCTAAAGGGCAGGGACCAACTCATGTTCTGCAAATTGTATGTGGTTTCCTTTAGACTGGACTTTGCATGTCAGAGGTTTCATAACTTGAATACTTAATAATTCACGGAAGAAAGGTGACAGTGTGTCAGGCTAGTATATTGTGGAAAGATGTAAAGTTAGGTCTCATCTGGTGCTGTTGGAATCTCAGTTGATAAGAATTAGATGTATGACCAATCCTAGAGGATATATATCTTCTTTTTTTTTTTTCATATCAGTACCTGTTATTTCAGGTATCATATGGATCTGAATTGAGCAATCGTGGTCCAACCTTTGACATGGATCTGTCAGATTTCATGGACGGAGAGCAACCCATGTCATATGAAAAGGCAAGAGTTACTTTGCTCGGGATCCATCGCAAAGGTCTGTTTATATTCCATCCTGTTGTCTGCTTTTAAATGGTCTCCTATATCGTACACTAACTAGATTCTGATCCTAGATGGGCCGCTTATATTGCGGGGACGATTCTCGTCCTGATGAAAGAACTTGGCATATGCTTTGAGGATAGTATTAGTTTGCTGGTACGATTTGCTGTATTACTTAAGAGTATTGTTTTTCACACAACCTTTTTGCTTTATTTTGGTGGTAGTCCTTTCAAATGACATGACTATTCTAACTTATGATGGGCAAGACTATACTTCGATTATAATGCTCGCAAACCTCTAGGTTTCGTCTGCCGTGCCTGAAGGCAAAGGTGTCTCTTCTTCTGCAGCTGTGGAGGTTGCTACCATGTCTGCAATTGCTGCTGCTCATGGTGCGCATAGCTCTCCTTCGACTTTCTTTTCCTTAGCTTAGCGCTTGTTCCACTTGATCGATAGGGTCATTACTCATTACTTACTTTCTCATACAGATTTACTTATGTTTATATCTATGATTGCTGCTATATTTAATAATGGATCTGTAGCTTGTGATAATTGTGCTGCCATCTGTTGGTTCAGGATTAAACATCAACCCCCGAGAGCTTGCCTTGCTCTGCCAAAAGGTTAGATTCTTGTTTCTCTTGTAACTTTGATAATTTTAGTGATGCCTGATCACTGACAATATTTGCATCAAGGAAGGTGGAGAATCATGTAGTTGGAGCACCATGTGGTGTAATGGATCAGATGACTTCTGCATGTGGCGAAGCTAACAAACTGCTTGCGATGGTTTGCCAGGTACTCGACACAAGTCACTGGGAAGAACGGATTTTCTTCTCGATAATTTAGGGAGAAAAACATTTTAATATTCTTTTCTTCTGTGCAGCCTGCCGAGGTATTGGGTCTGGTTGACATTCCCAGTCATGTAAGAGTTTGGGCAATTGATTCAGGGATTCGACATAGGTACACATCTCTGTTCTCCTCTTCTCTCTCTCTCTCTCTCTCTCTCTCTCTCTCTCTCTCTCAAACAATGGATCATTTTGCAGTGTCGGCGGAGCTGATTATGGATCTGTGAGGATAGGAGCCTTCATGGGTCGGAAAATTATAAAGTCCGTTGCATCTGACTTGTTATCGGAGTCTTGCGCTAATGGAGTGACTTCTGATGATCTGGAAGAGGATGGAGTTGAACTACTTGAGAAGGAGGCGGCCTTGGATTATTTGTGCAACTTGTCACCACACAGGTAAAAACTAGGCATATCCTTCTGGTCACCATTTTGGAGTATGTCTTTTGCGATCTTTCACGCTCTTTCTAAGACAAGGAGCAGAACCAAAAGAAGTATATAGTCGGATTTTGTCTGTATAATTTTCTTTCCTTTTTTCACTTTTGGTTCTCTATTTCTGATGATACGGTCATTTGCTTCAAATTCTATACCAATTTGGCATCTTTCTGATGTTCTGATATCAGATACGAAGCTCTTTATGTTAAGCGACTGCCTGAAACTTTGCTTGGGGAGACATTCTTGGAGAAATATGACGACCATAATGATCCAGTCACTGTAATAGATAAGAAGAGGAATTATGGACTCAGGGCAGCAACAAGACATCCTATATATGAAAATTTCCGAGTCAAGGTAACACAAATTCAGGAAAGAATTAGACCTTTAATGATCACCTGCTGTTGTTAAAAGAGAAACAAGATAATAACATGTCAAAAAATATACTAGAAAATGATGCTCGTATTTGTCTTCTGGATTTTTGTATACCATACTGGTTTTATATGATCACAGGCCTTCAAGGCGCTTCTAACATCTGCAACTTCAGATGATCAACTCACTGCTCTAGGAGAATTGATGTATCAGGTTTGCTCTTGTAGACTGAAACGCATGTATTTTTTCTTCCACCATTCAGCAGTTGGAAAAGAGACACTAGATGATACCTCCATTTTGATCAGAACTATTTTCCCAAGTACTAAAGTTCCATACGTTTTCTCTAATGTTCTGATTTGCTCCACAGTGCCACTACAGTTACAGTGCTTGTGGGATCGGCTCTGATGGGACAGACCGGCTGGTCCAGCTGGTGCAAGAAATGCAGCATGGTAAGAACTCTAGGTCAGCTGAAGGAACTCTGTATGGTGCAAAGATTACTGGTGGAGGATCAGGTGGAACGGTTTGTGTTGTTGGCAGAAATTGTTTGCGGAGCAGTGAGCAAATTCTTCAGGTACAGATATTAACATTATAGTGATAGATTACCCCCCATCGGTAGATTTTGTCACTGAATTTTTTAACGAAAGAGCTCCAAGAAGCTATGGGGACAGAAACAGGGTTCTTTTGATCTTAATGTTCTCAATTTGAATGTGCAGATTCAGCAGAGATACAAAAATGCAACAGGTCATCTACCTATTATTTTTGAGGGGTCATCTCCAGGGGCAGGCAAATTTGGCCATCTCAGAATTCGTCGCCGGCTACAACCGGAGCAAAATTGATGTGTTAGGTAGCAAAGATTAATGGATGACATTTGTTAGTTGGAGCAAAGTCTTGTGACAGAGCTAGGTCACAAGACAATAATGGATGCTATTAATTAGCAGCACCTGTGCCATTTTGAGACTACATCTAGGGATGTAAATAAACGGAGTAGTGCGTGACATGTTGATTGTTCAAGCTTATCTGAATCAATATCAAGCTTGAGAATTTGTGTTTGAGCTTGATGTGATTATTACTTTAGCGAGCTAGCTTTAATTTAATACAAATAAATCTGATACTTTATATGTTATTTTCTTCTCTTTTTTAGTAATTGAGTTGAACTCAGGTCGAACATTGCAAGATTATGGAACAAAAATTATTACCCAAATTCGGCTAGGTTAAATGAATTAAGTTCATCTATCCTCGAATAATTTAATTTATTTTTCAACTCTAACTACACATTCCGACAAATTCAGAACAAAATTGTAATATTATCTTCCATAGTAGTTGAAACATTTTCCAAACTACATCCCATCTCCAATAAATTCACAACAAAATTGTAATATTGTAATATTATCATCTGTAGTAGTTGGAACATTTTCCGGTGGCCACACCAGTGGATGAGAAAATGCAACAAACATACTATCTTGATTATTATCAATATACCAAGCAAACAAAATATACTGATTATATATTTTGATGAATGGAAAGGAAACAACTTTAGAATTCTGTTCTTCAATCTCTTTCAAAGTCAATGACAGACAGAACCCCAACAGTTGGACCAGAAATCAGAGTTCCAGGAGATCATATATACTTATTACAGCAACCATGCTTTCTATGAAGAGTCATTATAAAATCAAAAATGAATATTAAGAATGGGGAGGACCACTATCTTTCCCTTCATAAAAGGAGTCGTAGGTTGCAATTCTTGTGTTTGAATCAGGTAGCTTCATCTCTTCCTTAAAACCCTTTGTCATTTTCAGGAAATAATCCATATGCAGTATTTTCCACTCCTACCATGATAACATTAAATGACAGAAGGACCAATGAAGTTAATGGAGAAACTTGAAGTACTGCACCCTTAGAATAAAGCTTTTTAACACTCACCTCAAAATCCCATTCGCCGTATAAGTTTGGATCAGTCTTGTTTCCCAGACATATGTGTAGGCTTTTAACTTCTCAGCAGTGTCCTGTCAGAATTCAAGAGAATAGTATAGCATTAAAAGCTCGCTGGTAAACCGTACCATCTCACAACATTTACGCCAACGTAAAATCCTTTCAATGGGCAAGTTAAAATTATTTAGCATTAAGTTAAAATTTCTTTCAAACATGATTTCCTCCATAGGATTATGTCCTCATGCCAACTGATACACCTAAGGTCTATGAGATGCCGAAAACATGAGCAACTTAGAGACTGAAACCAAATTGACATGCCTGTAAAAAGACATCGACTGTCTTCCTTTCATACTCATTGTCCAAAACTCATCCAGAATATGAAGTTCGGGAGAGTAGTAATGCCGATGAGTACCTGTAATAGAATGGTCATTATTAGTCAGGAAAAGTCCATGATGATCAAATAAGCTTGGTTCTTTTCATTTCAAAATAAAAGGATACTAGCTGATGATCTCAATCCATAAGCTGTATTTGTGACTACAAAGATATTGAGTCATTCGAATGCATAAAATGCTACAGTGCTGAACAAACCCTCCCAATAACTTTCTTGTTTTCAGCAGGTAATATTGCAGGATAAACGCGCCCTTTGATGCTAAACCTATGGCTACAAAACAAAAAAATAAAATAAAAACAACTATCAGTGTTGGCCAAAGAACATGATAAGGTGAAAATTAATAACTATATAGTCATCAGTGCTAACATAGCTACGCATTCAACCCAAAGCAATGTTTGATTGATACATAATCATAAAGGCAGCAAAGAAGAAGTGGACGCTGATTTGAGTTTCTCCAGACAAATTAAGCAAGAAACACAGAATTCTACTCATCTCAAACTCAGTAGTAGATAGCATCAGTTTCTTATTTACAGTCATAAAAACTTAAGAATGATCCGTAACAACAGGAGCTGTTTTTCCGCGCAGCAGTTCAATCTCAAACACAGAAGATTCACATCTTCATTGCATAAAACCACATCTTTGATGACATTTCTCAACTCTTCTCCCCGTTATTAATTAATATTATCATCTGATACATCAAAATGCTTAATCAGACCGGCAGAAAGGCCACGGAACGGACACTTCAAGAATCAGAAGCAATACCATCCCAAAATTCAACTCCGATTTTAGCTCCAGAAAATTCAATGAACCCAAATTGAAAAAACAAAAAAGAAAGAGAATTCCGACAAATAATCAAACATATATATATATACACACACACATTAATACATCCCGTGCTGGATATGTATCGAGAGAAAGAGAAAGACTGACTAATCATGCAGGATGGCGGAGGAAGAAGGAGGTACGCGGTTCAAGAGCACACGAACAACGTCGTCAGCCAGGAGGCTGCCATACACGAACACAGTGGAAATGGTGGCGGCTGGATTTGCAGCAGAGGCGGACCCCATCGTCGTTGAATTTATGATGGGAAAAGATTCTGATTCTCTTTCTTCTGCCTCTCAACTCCCACAAAACGCAAGTTGCAGTAGTTGCTATTGGTGATGGTACTGCCACTGCCCTTTTTAAGTTGTTACTATCCCGTCACGCTTTTCTTATTAAAAGTTACAATTTTTGTTCTACAATTATAAAAATGTAATATTTTTTATTCCTAGTACAAATTAATTTTTATAATTTTAAAACTTTAATAATCCTATTTCGTTCGTAAAATTACACGTGATTTACACATGAACCAAATATAACACCCTCGAGTCGCATAATCAAGGCCAATGAGGCCTTAGCTCAATTAACGAAGTTAAAACTTCATGATTTTAAGGGTTATGTCAGGTGCACGAAATGTTGTGTGCTGCATGGTAGAAATTATTGTTTACTGTACTAAAATCACATAATTAAAATTACAATTTAATTAGATCATATGCAATATTTCTGAACTGATTGATTGAAAAAAAAAAAAACTAAAATTATTAAAATTTTAATATTACAAAACTAAATTCTAAAATTCAAATCATGTATGATTTTTTGTCTATCATCTAAAATTATAGAACTAAAATGAATTGCTACCTGTAGTCCAACCTATTTTTATCATTTTTAATAAAACACGATAATTTATTAAATCGTGCATGATTAGAATTGAAATATTAAAACAACTCATGTTGGTAGCACGTACCACGCTTTCCTTCCCAAACAATTGTTTATTAAACTCAATTCTCCTAAAAATACGAAATTATAATATTTTTTTAAAACATTTCAAATTATTCTTACAGCCCATAAAAAAAATTAGTGTTTATATATAACTTTTTTGTTAATATTTGAATGAAAGATATTGATGTTAACAAAAAAATTATTGCATAATTTTTTTATATTTAATATTCACATATAATAATTTGTATGTATAAAAAAATAATGTTAACCTTTTTCAAATATATATATATATATATATATATATATATATATTAATTTACTCCTTTATAAGTATAAGAATATAAATAAAAATATTAAATAAGGGCAAAATTAAAATTTACGAACATTTCTTTGTGAATATTAGCATTTTTTGCTTAAATTTGAGTAAAAAAATGTGAGAAAGTATAAGTATAATTTCAAAACTTATTTTAAAAAAAAAATGTAACTTGTACTTTTAGATGGAATTACTTTTCAGAGAAAAATAATTATTGTCCCTAGCACGATATATATATTTAGAGAAACAATATTTAATTAAGGGTGATAAATGTAATACATTTGGCGTTCCTAACTACTAGCTAGCTAGGTAGCCACCCTAGTTGATAGATTGCTATTACCTAATTAAATTTAGGGGTAATTACACTCTCTTTTTGAGGTTTGAAGTAATTATACGTAAATTTTTTATGGTTTGGGAAACTAGATGTTTGCTTTCATCTAATAAATTAGTTCTTCTATTAGTCAAAACTTACTAAATTTGCTGATATTAATAGAACAATTGAATGAAAATTTATATTTATCCCTGATTGACTTATTATTGAATTGCTACAGGTCAAATAAATTTTTTTTAATCAAATTACCCTCATATGTCTTCACACGTTAATGCACGTGAGGAGATATATCTTTCATCGTTATAAGGGTAGTTTTTAATCCGAATTTTATTTGACCTATAATAAGTCGGTAATAAGTCAATCGAATTATATATCGATTTTTCATTCAATTTTTTTGTTAATAGCAACAAACTTAGTAGATTTTTACTAACGGAGGAATTAATTTGTTATACGAAAATAAACTTTAGTGGTGCTAAATATAATTTTCAAAACCATAAGGGATCTGCATGTAATTATCAAAACCCTGTTGTCCTAGGCTAGTCCTAGCTATTGACATTTGGGATTGATTTGGTCGTACGCCAGTAGCAAGTATCAATACCTGGACTAGCCTAACTCAATAGCCCAGGTCTACCGACTTAGTTAGCTCGATTAATTGTGCACATTAAGTAAAAGAGATGGGATTCTTTGGATAAATTTATGGTAAATGTTACATTCAGTTTTTTAAGTTTTTATTAGAATTGTTTTAGTCACTCAGATTCATTTCTTAATTTTAGCATCTCCAAATTTTTTATTTTTTATTTTTCAGTTTGCTTCATTTGACCATCTTTCAATGAAGATGTGGCTAAACTTTGATTTTTTGGAGAATAAAATGGTCAGCTTTAGTTTATTTTTTTTATTTTAGTCTCATAAATGTATAAAATTATCAAATTCGTCATTTTTTAAGTACAAAACATTTGTTTATATTTTTGTATGATAAAAGTTTGACTAATTATCTTATGTGAATAATAAAAATTTTGAACTTGTGTGGACATAATAATGACATATTGCTTAATTTAAAATAATTAAACATTCTCCTTTTTTCTATTAGTTACAAAAATCAAAATTAGGAAAAAAACTATAAAACTTATCTAATTTAAAATTTTAATAAAAATATCTAAGTTAGCAATATTTTATCTTAAAAGTTAAAGATAAGTTTAAAAATATTAAATATTGACAATATTTATAATTAAATGTTTGAGGTTGCGAACACAACGTTGTTGCAATATCCCTTTAAACTAGATTTTTTGGTGGATTTTATATATATATACTTTATTTTAAGATGTTTTTTTAAATATATAGTTCCATTTTATTAAAAAATCATAAAAAACTTTTAAAAGAAATTATAAATATATATATATATATATAATTCGCCGAATAATCTGTGTAACCCAACTTTTGTACAAAACCCTAACTGTTCAAATTTAATTTTCTAAAACTTATCTTTAACTCCAAATACTAAAAATTACTATCATAATTAAATTTATTTATTTTTATTATACTTTCATATAGATAAATTTTATAAAATTCATTTGTAATTTGTTTTATAACTTCTAAAAATTACAAAGAGAAAGTGAGAGAGAAAGAGAGACAGAGAGATTATGCAAAGGAACTATTTCTTGGCAACTTGGACAACTTATAACGATGTTTGTCCCGCATATCACTAGGAAGATCGGGATCTTTACAAAAGGCTTTATAAAGCTTTCGTCTCAATTCATATTTAGCCGCGAGCAATCTACGTTTGTGATCTCGTATATTTCGCTTCTCCGACATCTTACTGAGTTTCCCCCTCTTTTTTGCAAAAAGCCGCTCCACGGTGGTAAAGTCTCATCTTGTGTGTTGGACGAAGTGACAATAGTCACATTGAACCCTCGAATATGTTCGAAGATCTCGAAATGATCTTCCAGTTCGGGGAGAATTCGCAAACTCCGTTTCCATCGAGAATTGAATAGAGTTTTCCCGTATTTCGATCGGAAAATCTAATAGAGACATTACTGCTGCGGCCTCGCTCTCGCCTTTGGCTCGAGCTACTTTTGCTTCCGGGAACAAATATCTTGCAAATCTATCTTCCAAAAAGCAAGATCAGTAGACCAGTTTATTTTATTCTTCCTTTCAGTCAGAATAGCGCTGGTCGGATCTGATCTTGTCAACTAGGCAATCAGTCACTCCAAAGCTCTAGCTCAAAGCCCTATCAGCTGACCCAAACTGAATCGTGCCCCTTCAATGAGCGAGGCAAACCTGAGACAAAGTCCATCGTTATGCGCCCCCAAGCTCTGTATAATCTTTTGGAGTTCGGGGATGTCCTCTTGCTTAGGTTAGGTCTTCTAATTAAGGCTCGTCAAGCAGCCAAAGCAAGGCTTATCCCTCTTTCTAGGCATTCTCTTCCCCCAAGCCAAGACCTTAGACGAAGAGAGTGACCTCAATTACATCGACCCTTCTCTAGTTGTAGGACTTAAGGAAGAAAGATCTCACCTGGCGTTCTAGGGGAACGAAATCCAATAGTTTTGCTGTTGTGCGTACGAAACTTGCCTTCAAGCTTGAAACTTCTTGCTCATCCATCCGGGCACATAGGATTTTCGGCATATGACTATGACTCTATAAAAGGAAGCATGGAAAGAGCATTTGATTACTGAACAATAGAGGTGAAAGTGGATTGGTAATGCATTTCTCCCTGCGCTGACTCTGATCATAGATCCTGCCCGGCAACTCTCACCCTGGCTTTGTCAGTTCATGAAGAAAGAAAGCTAAGAAAAGATGACTCAAGAGAGGTTTTCAAAACCCGAGCTCTCTTTTGACTTTCAGCGAAGATGCCGAGGGATTGGCGATAAAGAGTTAGCCCTTGAAAGCTTTTATTCACATTATGCATTAAAGAAAGTCAGCTCTGAAGCTAAGCTAGGATTTAGGCTGACTAAAAGAAGAAAGTCGAGAGAAAAGAAATGCCGGCGGACTCTTAATCTAATCTTTTCTGGGCATTCTAGGTTTTCTGACTTTGCTTTGTACTATTCTCTTTTATCGAAAGGAATCCTCTCTATACTCTCAAACCCTTCTCGGTTCACTCTTTTAAGTTCAGTGCTATATACGAGCAAAAGAAAAAAAGTGAG
The DNA here is from genome assembly GCA_034509725.1 of Sesamum angolense. Taxonomy (NCBI): domain Eukaryota; kingdom Viridiplantae; phylum Streptophyta; class Magnoliopsida; order Lamiales; family Pedaliaceae; genus Sesamum; species Sesamum angolense. Next base: position 2,960,303 of record JACGWL010000013.1, read on the forward strand.
GAGGTCTCTATGGATAGAGTTCGAACCCCTCCATTTTATAATATGTTATTATTCTATTTACAAGAGTTTAAAATTTTTATTTTTTACACAAGATAATTACATCATAGTTAACATTCAAAATAATAAAAAAAATTGTTCCCTACCTAAAAGGATTAATTTAAAAATTTACAAATTTAAGGCATTAAAGTAAGAAAGTTAAATTTAAGTTGGCCATTTTATCTTTCAAAAAGTCAAAATTCAACATGTTTTCGTCGAAGAATGATCACAAAGATCAAATTAAAATAAAAACTAAAGTTTAGTAATGTTAAAATTAAAAATGAACTTGAGGGATTAAAGTAATTTAAAACGAAAATTTAAGGAATAAAAAATAACATTTACTCATAAATTTAATGTGTTTAACAATGAATTCAATCCGATTGAGGTTAGGTGGTTGATATACTATAGCCTATAGGCAATAAACTTAAAATCAATACAAAATATCAAAAGTGTTGGAATCGTCCCCAAACAAAAATATTATAATGATCAAGTTAGAAATTATAAATTTAATAATCGTGTAAATATCAAATCATCGATGGTTGTTATTTCGAATTAATGGGTTAATAGGTTAGATAGATCCCACTTAATTAAAAGACGCGCAAATTTTATTTCTTATTTATTTGTTGGAGTTAGGCTTTTTTATTATAAAAATGATAAATTATAATTAGCTCTTTTGTAAGTTGTAATTTATTATAATTATAATTATCTTTTATTATTTGAAAATTGTAAAAAATATCCTCTGGTACTAACAACCATATAACAATCTCTCTTACAATACCTGATAAAAATCTTAGTGTAAGATTCTAATGTTTGGAACAAACTTTACCAAGTCAATTGGAATTACTATACTTAAAATTGTTTTTTAGTCCCATATATATAATAGGCTCATTTTTAATTTAATCTTATTTGTTAGGCTTTTCTCACATTTAGTCCTATATATTTTAAAATTTTCTCAATGTTAAGTCTAAATCACTTTTTCATCCAATTTTTTAACCAAAAAGTCACTTTTTCATCCAATTCGTGTCACTTTCGTTAAAAATTGGACGGAAAAGTGACGTGGGACTAATATTAAGAATTTTTTAAAATAAATGGAACTAAATGTGATAAAAATCTAAGAAATAAAATAAAATTAAAAATAAGCTTAATATACAGGACGAAAAATGCGATTTTTCATATTCTATCCCTACAAGCAAGGGGCATAGTTGTAAATACACGATTATGTTTTCTAACAATATGAAAATTCCTCTGCATTATCAGCAGCCTATCTACTTGCATTAAAAACTTGAGACAAAGTTGCCAAACGCAACCCTAAGCCCTCCGGGGCTACCAAGCCGCCACATCAGCGTACAAATCCAGCACCCACGTGTCAACTTGCCAACGGCTAATAACGACCAACCCCTCTTAACTGTAACCTCTACAGACAAAGTAGGAAGAAATCGAAAACGCCATGATCCACAATTTCACCGTTATTTCACGTCCCACGATAAACCCTCTTCGTTCCTTGACAACACTCTCACTGTCTCCTAAATTTCTGCTCTCTTTTCCCGACAAGATGCAGTCTTCCAATGCAGCTAGAGCTGCGCAGACAGTGACCCGAGTTCCGGGTTCCGGGTCGGAGGAAATGGAGCGGGTAGCAGAGCAGACGTTGACGAGGTACACTTTTGATGTGGTGCCTCAGAGGAAAGGGAAAGGGGTCGCCATTGTTTGGTTCAGGAATGATTTGAGGATCTTGGATAACGAGGTTTTGTTCAAGGCTTGGGCTTCATCCGAGGCTGTCTTGCCCGTGTATTGTGTCGATCCAAGACTCTTTGGGACTACCCATTACTTTGGTTTCCCTAAAACTGGAGGTATATTGCTAGATTTCCATTGTTCTTTTCCAAGAAATTAGTTCATGATTGTAATTCTGTGGTCTGCTCTTTTCCTGTCTTTCCTCGAAGTTAGACTATGTTTATAGTGTAAGTGGGGCTGGGGCAGTCATTTTAGTATATTTTTGGGTACTAATTGTAATTCTGTGGAGTTTGATGTGAATGTTCATTTTGTATTGATACGGCATCCTTCTGTACTTTCTTGTATGGCAGCTCTGAGAGCACAGTTTCTGATTGAGTGCTTGATTGACTTAAAAAAAAGTTTGATGAAGAGGGGTCTCAACCTTTTAATTCAGCATGGGAAACCAGAGCAAATTCTCCCTTCTCTTGCGAAAGCATACAGTCCACACTGTTAAGAAACTTAAATTTGAATTTGTTTCTTCTGCTATCAGTTGATTCTTGTAGCATTTTTGGAGTTAGCTATAAGCAGGAATTTTCTGGTCTAAATAACAGGTTTATGCCCAGAAAGAAACGTGTAGCGAGGAGCTGAATGTTGAGAGATTAGTTTCCAAGAATTTGCAGAAAGTTATTTTGTCATCAGCAGAAGGTGTGTCCACTAAGTCCAATTCCACTAACAGTGCTAGATTGGAATTGATTTGGGGATGTAGTATGTACCATATCAATGACCTCCCGTTCAGTTGCATGTCCTTACCAGATGTTTATACTCAATTTCGTAAGGTACCTTTTGTTCTTGGAGGTTTGATTTGTCCAAATATATTGCTTATTTGAAGAACTTTCTCATATACCAGCTCTCTGATGATCAAATATTACAGTCAGTAGAGTCGAAGTCTGTGATACGAAGTTGCATTAAGGTCCAGCATCACTTGGTCCTGCTCCAGATGTTAAAGACTGGGAATGCGTTCCCGAGATTTCTTCACTTGGTCTTCAGCAGGAGAAGGCATGTTCTTGCATATGTCTAAACATAAGTAAATTAAGAGCAGATTCCACTTGGTTAATGGAGCAAGAAGTTTGCTCATGTTCGGATCTCTTGGTGCAGGTCAGCAAAGGAATGGCATTTGTTGGGGGTGAAAGTGCAGCACTGAGTAGAGTACATGAGTATTTCTGGAAGAAGGCAAGAACATTTTCTTGTGTTCTTTTTTTTTTTTTCCAGTTACCAAAAATTTGAAACTCGTGAATAACTATTTCCATATTTAAGAGCATAAGAATTTTAGAAAGCTGCTTCGATGTATTCACAGGGTGGAAAGAAAAGAATGTACATATGCATATTCTGTAGTAAAATTATTTTGATAAAGTGTTATTATGTAATGAGCAGTTGGGACTTTACTCTTTTTTCATCTAATCTTCCTACGTAGTAAGATTTGCTGATAGGACATTACCTCTAACAGCAAATACATTTAGGATTAGAATTTGAAGATTTGATGTACCTAATTCTTGCATATCCGTGAGAAATAATGACTGCATGATGAAGAAAAGAAACAACAAACTGTCGTTCCTTTCTTGGATCTGGAGATAAAGATTAAAGCAAATGAGAAATAACAATAATAATAATTTGGTTTGAGGATATAATTTTAGAACCATTTAGAAATTTTGAGAAATGAATCATTTGACGGCATATTTTTTTTTATACTTCTGTAGGATCTCTTGAGGACATATAAAGTGACCCGAAATGGAATGTTAGGACCCGACTACTCAACAAAATTTTCTCCTTGGCTTGCCTCTGGAAGCCTTTCACCTCGTTTCATTTATCACGAGGTATAATGCTACTTAGTTTCACATTTTTCCTCCTTATGCGACACCAAATTGCAGTATTGTAGCAGTGAAGGTAGTAATGGTGGCAATATGATTACTTGTTCAGTTAAGAGATATGAGAAACAGAGAGAAGCAAATGATTCTACATACTGGTACTTTTCTCCTACCTCAATTTGCATATGTGGTGTGTGTATTTTTCCCTTGGGGATGTGGTTCAAATGCACATAATTTATGATATTCCTCTGCTTCTGTGCTGGGTTGCACACACTTTAAACAAGTAACGAAAAGTTACAGAAGTTATTAAACCAAATTGTAGAAGTTCGTTTTGACCTCGAGGATGAAGTCGAGCTGTTCATTTCTTGATTCCCATTCGAGAAACGGAAAGCCTCTAACCTTTATAATGGCATTCCTTTCTTTCAAGTTAATTGCAAATTCTTGCATTCCGAATTTCTAAGTTTCTACTAGCCCAAAATCTTTCTGAAGTCACTAGTTCATAAGGCCATAAATTTTACCAAACTATACATGACAGCCTATCCCTGAAAAGCTACTATTGTAATGCAGGGTGTTGTTTGAACTTATATGGAGGACTACTTCAAATTCCTATCAATCAAGCAAGGGAACTCTCTTTTTCATGCAGGTAAAATTTAATGACATGAACTATTCCAAGGTCATAAAGGATGTAACTTGGCATACCAACTTAGAATGCAACACATGGATCAAAGCAAACTCTGACAAAGATGTCCTAACAATTCCCATTGTTGTATATATCAGATACTTCTAGACACATCCTTTCCTTAAAAGCAATATCTTTGTCTTTTCAGGAGGGCCTCGAAAAGTAAAGACTAATTGGAGCCAAGACCAAGCACTCTTTGATGCCTGGAGAGACGGACGCACTGGGTAAAGTGTTGGGGGCTTTTAATTTCATTAAATTTCTCATATATCCTTGATTTTGCATTTATCATCCAATACCTACTAAAGAGAGGAAACAAGGACTATCAACCTATAAGGTCTCTGTTGATTGATTTACTACTTACCTCCTTTCAGGTACCCTTTAATTGATGCAAATATGAAAGAATTAATGACTACTGGCTTCATGTCAAATCGTGGGAGACAGGTGAAACTAAAGTTATTGTCTGCCATCTCCAAATATATGGAAACTAAATGAGAGCAGTCAAGTTTATTATGGCTTCTCAGTTAAGTATATTTAATATTATTCTTGACAGATTGTATGTTCGTTTCTTGTTCGAGATATGGGGATTGACTGGAGAATGGGAGCTGAGTGGTTTGAGACATGTCTTTTGGATTATGATCCTTGTTCCAATTATGGGAATTGGACCTATGGAGCAGGTGATTCCCAATAGGCATTTTGAGCACATTTATTTGAATGAATGTCTTTTCTTCTGTATGCTCATACACCCTGTTATTATAGCGTGACAGCATTGTGGCTTTGAGTAATGATACCATTTTTAGTTAGGAGGGAAGGTCTATGATTCACATGATTAACATGGTTCGTCTTCTTTTCCTAGGTGTTGGGAATGACCCGAGAGAGGACCGTTATTTCAGCATTCCAAAGCAAGTATGTCAGCTTCTACTATCTTCGTTCATATTTAGATTAAAAAGTTTCTCACCTACGTTACTATGTTAATCCTTTGTGAGTGAGTTCAGGCTCAAAACTATGATCCTGATGGCGAGTTCGTGGCATACTGGTTGCCTCAGTTAAGAGCAATGCCGAAAGAGAAACGACATTTTCCTGGAATGTCATACATCAAGCCAATTGTGGCCCTCAAGTTTGGAAATACTAAACCAGTGAGTAACAGGACGACGGCCCCAGGAAATAGAAGGAGTGCTACAGAAGAGAAATGGATGAGCCGTAAAGGGAACAGGTTTCAGTAGCTTGCTGCATGACAACTAGTTTCCGGAAGGTGAATGATGAATGAGTTACTTTCGTTGGAGTAGTTCTGGCAGAGGGTTTCTGCATTTCTCTTGTTTTTGCTACGGTTTCTGTAAGAAGGCAGCTCGAAAGGGTTCGATTCCCCTGTGTGGCTTAGCTGCATCTCCTGAAAGTGTTATACCTATCCACAAGCAACGCAGGAAGATGAAAAATGACTTGGATGCAGAGTGAAAGGATTTAAGATGATAGTTTCGTGGAGAAGATTGATTTAGATTTTCTGACACAGTGGGGTCCTAATCAATAACAATCCAGTTGGGGAGATGGTTGGAGTTGTTTTTCTGGGCATTGTAATTCCAGAATGAGAGAAATAAATCCATGATTGTAAGAATGAATGAGTGCAGAAGAGTTGGTCATCTTAAACCTCTGAATAGAGAAAGCACAGAAAAGTATCAGAAACTTACTAATCTTATTGAAACCACCACATTATCCCTAAGAACAATGCAGGACACCCGTGGTGAAATTATGTTCTGAAGTTAACAATCTAAAATAGTACATAATTTCAGTACCTCTGTAAACATGCAATGCTGAAACCAAAAAAGAAAAAGGAAACAAGACGAAAAAATAACAGATTAATTGGAAAACTATTTCTGAATTGTTGCTTAAATATACAAGTAGTTCAAGAAACTATATAGTTGGAGAGCATGCATCAAATTACTATTGTGTGGTTACAAAGCCAAAAAGAACAGGAAAATATTCAAGGTTTATCAATTAATCAAAGGCCCAACTACGTTTGACACATTATCATTAATCCTCTCTGTAAATCTGTAAAAATCTGCTGGCAATGGAATATTGAGTTCTGAGCAGACTAGCTGTATCACCTTTGCAGTCACACCTCCGAAGTTCATCTTGTTCAGAGTCACAGCAATGGAAAATCTGTGGTTTATGTCGCAGTATCCAGTCGAGCCACCCATGCCCGAATGCCCAAACCCAACCAAGTTACCATCCTCCGAGTAAGATCTCTTAAAGCCGAGCCCAAACTGTCCTCCTGGAAGTGTCAAATTCTCGTATTCTCCAACTCCTGTGAAGGCATCATGAATTTTGCTGTTTGAAAAAAGTTTAACAGTTTTCCGGTCATTGCCAAATCCATCTATAGCTACGGAAATGGTGCCGTTGCAGTTACTATCATCGGTCGGAATTCCAGTGTAGGTCTTCCCACTATCCTCTCTGCTTGAGTTAGTACTGTTGTAACTGTCAGTATTATGTGCATGCTTGGAACCTTTTCGTTTCTTGGTGGGCTTTTGAGATGGAAACTCGGGGATGTGAGGATGGCTTCCCAACTGGGGCTGGGTGGAAGAAGAATGTGGGGGTGGAATGGCACCTTCATCCACTAGAGCTGCATAATAGCGGGCAAGAGCACGGGCTGAGCAATGTGCATTAGCAGCAGGTATTATGGCACGACGAGCATGAAGTGTGTTAAATAAGGCAGGAAGAGTAGATGCCATTTGGGAGAGATCTTGGAGCTGGAAGCTGGATGGTAGGCCTGGGCGACCACTGACCTCAGAGAGTTTCTTAATGTCATCCATATCGGACGTGAGAGTTGCAAGCCGAGATTCCACACCTAGGAGAAATAAATGACAGAGTCAGGCCATATCAAAAGAATGATGAACGAGTAAAACTTCAAAGAATATCAAGATAGTCATGATTTTGGAAATCTTAATCCCTCACTAAATATCACAAATTAACTGTAATTCCTTCACACAGAAGAAACCAGCTTTTTAAGAAGCTCGAAATCTTAACCTTATTAGACAGAATTGTGGAACTACCTAATAGCAAAGATACTTGGTCAGGCATCTTTTTTACATTTTTATCATCAATCTAGACCGTAACATGGTGAAGAACTCAGTTGCCAGCCCAAGTAAAAGATAATGAAGGGATGATAATCTTTTTCTTTTACTTTCCTCTTCATGTTTTTGCAAAAAAACAATAACTTAACTGAAATAAACGGATGAATTGTCTAGCATAAACTCAATAAAGCAGCATGAATGAGATCATGAGTGGAAAAGCTAATTGACGAAGAGTTAAAACATGCCTGGAGGGATTCCAATGTATAGCTCGCCATCTATATTAAGAGGACGAATGAATGCTTCTTCAAGGATCTCCTGAAACTTCTTCCTTGACGCATGCTGTTGTATAACAAAAGAACATGAGATTACTAAGGGTCAAAACTTACATAGTGGTTGAATTACGTTAGGTGTCAAACTTCCTAACCGCGCATGTAAAACAAGCAAGCAAAGTTTACTTCCCTGAGTGGCTTAGCTTCTTTCAGGGAAGAGGTTCCAGTAAGCAGGGGAAGGCGCCCCCCCCCCACCCCCCCCCCAACCACATGAAACTTCATAGTTCCCAAACCTACTAACACAACTTAGTGGCTCAAAACTAAGCCAAGTCCTAATATTGATTTGCAATGCAAAATTGATTGATTCATTCTAGTCGTGCAGGATTGCGATTTCCAGAACATCAAGTTCTTTAGTTTCTCTACAGATAAGGATGACCTTAAACAGACAAAAGAAAAGAACAACTTTCAGAAGAAGAGAAAGAGAAAAATTGTCACCTGGAGCAAATTGTTATCTTCTAACACTTTATCTATTTCAGCCTCAAATTAGGGGGTGAATCACACACAAACTTTTTTGGTTTGCACAAAAGTCGAAGAACACCACAAAGTATAGAATTATTTAACAGGAACATTTCTGAGCTTTACCATTATAACTTAACCAAACATATCAAAAAGAAAATAGAATAAAGAAAAAGACCAAAGAAACATCACATGCTTTGAGTAATTCCAAACCAGACATATAAAGCCTCAACCTAACCATTTGTATCATTATGAAGGAGTAAAATATTTGATACCTCAATAATACCGCCACACAACCAACCAAAAGATAGATAATGGTATAGCTGCTCACGGCCAGGTTCAGTCTCTGGCGCCATCTCGGCGATGAAATTTAAACATGCATCCCAATCAGTCATAAGTAGAGGGTTTTCACGTGTAAGGCTGGCCAAAGCGTTGTGCAAACCAGATGTGTGATTAAGCACGTGATGAACCTAGAACAGAATAAATGAATAAAAGATGGCATAATGGAGCAGTTAGATAATAACATAAATTAATCCTAATTGCTTCAGTTGGGAATACTTAGATAATTTCACTGAACTCCAATAATCTCTTGGATTTATGAAACTGCAACTTCCAGCATATATTCTTGTCAGTTAACAGATTAAGTACTTCAAAAATAGCTACAGTTTTCTTGTAAATATCTCCTTTCTGATGTGGTCTAAACTACTACAGATTTTGCCAAAAATGATGATGAACAGTTTCTACAGCAACAACTGGAAAAATTATCTGAGACTTGGAAGCCCAAAATATTACCCTTATTTTGTCTTTCCCATTGGATCCAAATTCTGGCCAAATATTTGCAACTTTGTCCTCTAGCTTCAGCTTCCTGCTACATAAATTTCAGACAGTTAACATTAAAGCTCCATTTTAAACCGAGTTACTTATAAGGACTGAATTAATCTTCTAGGTAGCTGCTAAAGGTAACTTCCTACCATGTTATCCAGTCATCTTTAGATGAAAAAACCTCATTCAACATATAGTGACAATAAAAAATGGAAACTAATTGAAACACAATGGTTAGCCTTCTATTAAGATCTAATTACTCGTTGAGACACTCTAACCATCTCCAGAATTACCATTCTTTAATACAGGGACTATATGCTGTGTCTAGTATTTCCTAAGATTAAATCATATAAAACTCAATCGATAAAGTTAACATAAATGTGATGATTCAATAAGGTGATAAATGACAGATCTCTAACAGCACCACTCACTTGAAAAATGGAAACACTAACGATTTCACATACCCTTTATCAACCAGCCAGTGAACCATTCCTGCTGTAATTCCTTTAGATACAGAAAAAACAGGGAATAAACTATCAGGCAGAACTGGTCTAGGATCATATCTGCCAAGCACCCCAGCAGCAGTGTCAACAATTACTTCTCCGTCTTTATATGCGCATACCTAAGAGAAAAAAGGATGAGATTTATTGAAGTAACAACATAAATTCAAATAAAGAAAAGGCCAAATAGCTCTGCGATGAGGAAAATAAAGGACAGGAGTTATATGATTTATTCTTTTTTATCTTTCGATGGTTGTTATATCATTTAATATGCACAGTAAAAACTTCCAAGTAAAGTTGGTACTCATTTGTTAGTAAATAACAGAACTGTGAAAGATAAGCGCTAGCATGGCCTTACTGTTGCAAAAGATGACAGCAATGTTTTTTTAGAATGCATTTCAAGAAGTCCCAAGGGATTAGAATACAAAAGGCCAGTATCGTTTGAGAAAGGATGGGATACATTTACAGATTATCCAGAATATATCCCTTCATGTATTTGCCTTTGCTTAAAATATTCTTTTTATCTTCCTTAACCAAAATCCACATAAAAACGAGTAAGCAAGACAATAGGAAGTTTTCCAAGAGCACATATCATAATCAAAAGGAGCCTTCTGGAGCAAGATGAATCTTTCTTCTGTCTCCCATAAACTCTTTAACATAGAAGTGCCAAAACAAATGGAGAAGAAAATGAAATACCAGCAGTGCTTTCCATGGCAAAATTGCAATCATATCATATCCTATAGATTAATGAAGCAACAAAATCTAAAGTATAGTAGCTTTCAGATATGTTGTCAAGTTGTGGTGTACCTGGATTCCAAGTACTTTATCAGTATTCCCAAGCTCAATTAAGAGCTTCCGCAGCTTGTTTTCAACATCAGAAAGAACAGGAGTATCATGAATCCAGTTTGCATTAAATGCTGGCCCCCTGTTCACATTGCTGAAACAACGCAAGAAAAAATGAGACAAGCATCCCCGCAGCAAAAGGAAATTATAACAACAAAGCTTACCATTGTAAAACAGATTCAGCAAATGGCCTCATGATATCCACATAAACTATGCGTACATCCATTGTTGATGAAAGACCTGCAACCCATGTTACTTGTTAGTTCATTGAAAATTATACACCAAAATGAAAGAACGTGAGTTTATAAATTTATTGATACCTCTGAGAAGATTAATGACTCTGCTAAATATAATGATATCACCTGGAAAAGCATCAACCTGAAGAATATACTTTTAAGTATTCTTTGAAAACAAAAAAAGTGTCCACTAATGGTCGATGACAGGGAGAGTATATAGTATGGACTTACAGGATTAAAACGTTTCACTTCTTTTTCGTTTAGCTTCATCTTCTCTTGCAGGACTTTCAGATTTTTAGTCCTTCGGTCAGCAAAAGATTTCATGGTTTGCTTCACCATATAATAGAACGAGTTCAATACTAGAAGGAAGATTCATCACATAAGACAAACAAGATCTGCCTACTCACATGAGCTTCATTTGCTGGTGTTGAATTGCGGAAGAACACACTTGATATTTCCATCACTTGCTCAGGAATGTCCAAGCGCAGCTTAAGTCCCATTTCTGCGAAGGAAGATAAAAGTGCCACATGATCACCCTGCAAAGAGTAGGGTGTAACCTTTCTTGAATACTAGTAGAAACCAAAATGCAATGAACTTTAACCAAAAAAATTTAAGAAAAATGGCTGCGTCATAATTAATAAAAAAAAAGGGTAAATGCAACTACCTCCCTGCTAGAATTATGAATACCCCCTCGTTGTTTGAAAAATTACAAATATCGCAATCAAATTAAAAATAAAATGTAGCCCTAGATGATGAAGTGGACATTACTACTTTACCCTTGGTGATTTTATATATATATATTGAAAAAATCTAAAAAAATTTGAGGACGTAGGGAATCTTCAGATAGCATGGGCTAATGGAAAGCTAACCACATCACTCATTAATTTTTGTGCTTGCAGATCATCTATGATATTTTAAGCATCAATTATTATAAGCAACCAAATATAATGAAAATGTACAAACCTCCGCAGATGCTAGAAACATTTTTGCTAAAGCTTGTTTCATAGGAAATGATAGCTTCTTTGTGAGCCCAAAATCTAGCAAAACTGGACGATGTGGAGGAGCCTTGCTCACAAGGAAATTTCCTGCATTAAATCAATAGATTATCCAGGAGAAAACAAAAAAGAATAGTCTAATATGCAGAACCAGACATGACTTGTAGAACAACTGAAAAAGAAATGAAATCAAGCCACACAGACACAATAGAAATATAAAGAGAGAGGGGATACCAGGGTGAGGGTCACCATTGAAGAATCCATCAACATAAATTTGGTGTGCATATGCACGTGTAATTTCCTCGACCAGTTTTTGTTTGTCGACGCCCAGCGCTTGCAGAGATTCTGAGTCGTTTAATCGCACTCCATCCATATATTCTAAAATGAGGACTTTCTCACTTGACTGCATGGCAGCATAAATTGTGAAATAATTTAGTTAACCATTATAACAAGAAACTCAAAATTGCAATGGAGAAAAAGGCCAAAAGATGTAGGGATTTAGCTAAATTTAGTGAAAAAGAAAATTCCAACATCTGTCTACAAGTTAGTTATCATAAACAAAATCTACTTCAATTATGGACGGAAGCTTAAAACAATATTCACACAGAAGTTGGACCCTTGCTATATACATTTTCCGTTTCAGAAAAACCTCGCGACTAGGCAATAAGATATCATTATCATCTGGTATGCACGCAATCAAATATAGAAGACTAAACCCATTTATGTTCTGACTCTTAGCCAATGAAAGCATGTTAAAGGAAAATTAGTAGAGATACCTAAAGAGTTTTATGTTAGCGCCAAGGTGCTCATAATAGAGAAGAGAAGTGAAAATTTCAGATACGCTTAAATGCATTTTCAGGCAGTGGGAGACTGAGGTGCAAGCATAAATGGAAAGAAGATGAAACATAGGCCAGATCTAAAGGACTCAAGACATGCATACTTCTAAAAGAAATACCACTGCTGGGCCACCTTATCAAACTAAATGACAGGTTAGCTGTACCTTTTAACTATCTTGCTTCTTGATCAAGCTAAAAACGAGCAAAATATCTTTGATCACAAGTCTCCTTAAAACCCATTGAAATTGCACTTGAAGACAGCTCAGAACCACCACAGTATAAACATATCTTTATGTTTAATTAGGTCATGAATTCAACTCAGTTGGTAACTTGGTATGATCAAACAATTTTTCAAATATTGCAGATCAGCATTATTCTTTTTTTACTTCTTGTGTATCTCTTTCTTCATGCTCATACAAAGATATGCAAATTCATGGTAACATCACACCCATAGATAGGATGCTTTCTTCGCTGGTTAGTTGAAGGGAATATCTTTTCCCTTCTGGCAGTGAAGAAAGGTTAGAGATGGTAAGTCACGGGCAGAGTTAATCTAGTTAAATAAGAAGCAACATGATGCTATGCTGTCACGGTTAACAAGAAAATTGATGAAAAAAGTCGTGAGAAAATCCATGAATCTATATTCTAAAGAGGGTGAAAATATAATTATATAGCATCAGGTCTTCATTGTGATTTTGAGAAACTGAGATCATTGGTAAACTATTAATACAGACTAGTTGTAACTGGAAGATTTAGAAAAGGATAGTACCGTAATAACTTCTGGAATTAAGACGTCCACACGATTTATGTTGTTATCATCACAATTACTTTTGCAGCCAAGATTCCTAGAAACTTTCCGAGTATTTTCTACAGAGACCAAGAGAAGAATCTTAAAACTTGACCAAGAAATTTAAGGAACAAAATAGAAATGACCAACAAATTTATTGATCAAAAGCATACCAGCCTCATGGTTAAAGTCAAGTTCCTTGGGTGCTTCTTTGCACCATTCATCTATCATGGGATTGAAGTCATACTGTGGTTCTGCCCATGCAATCCAATCAACAATGGATTTAGCATTTTTCAGATCCTGCGAAAGACAAAATATCAGAACAATGAAATGATTGCATGCATCACATCCAAAAGAAATTCTCAAGGCCTCAAGAAGCAAAAGTAAAAACAACCTCCAGTATGATTTCCTTTATGCCCTCATGTTGAACTTTAACAACAACTTCCTTTCCATCAGCCAGAGTGGCCCGATGAACTTGAGCTATCTGCGTAAACATGGATGGAGAACACTCAAATCATCAAGGAAATATCTTGTGCAGCCACAGCAAAAAAGAAATAATAACCTATTGTTTTTAGTAGAGGGTGCTATAAAAGTAATGACAGAATAATCAGTGTCCTGTATCTGGTAAAAAAGGTATTTCTTTTGATGTTTGTCATTAATGTTGAGAAAAGCATAAGGATAGTTTCAAATGATCATGGCAGTTCTTGTCTAAAAATCTCTACCATGGAATTCCACAGAAATTAAACTATAATACTTCAGAATTATAGCATCACATCCGTTTCTTCAGAGTTACGCAAGGCTTCTGATGATATACATTGCAGAATGATGATTATGACAACAAATATAACTGCAGGTCACTGGGATAAAATATTTATTATTATTTCTGCAAATATGTCCTCCAAAATCCTGATCTGCATTGTCCAAATATGTTTTAAGGAATTACGTTTTATCATCCGATTCATTTATATGACACTAGGACGCATGATCCAATGTGAACTCAACAATTGGAAATCAAAGGTTCACTTCTTATTCCCCTTCAAATAAATTCTTTATAGGATCTTACTGATGCCGTAGCCAGTGGTGTGTTATCAAAATTCAGGAAGAGATCAGCCATTGATTTCCCCAATTCTGTGGTGATAGTCTGGCAAACCTGTGAAGAAAAAGATTGTTATGTGTTAATAAAAAGTGACCAGCAGTAATAAATATACAGAAATCAACAAACACACATTAAAACATAAAACTGTGTGTTTTCATACGTGTAAAGCTGATTTACTTGCCCAATTCCCAACTCACAAGGTTAGCATGTCCTATAATATCTAAACTTGCAGTAGAATTAGCCTAACTGGTTTGGTTGTTTTGGTATTTCAGCTAAGAGGAATTTGCTTAGCCCAGCTTTTCAAACCATATTCTTTTTCATTATCAGTCTTAAATGGGAGGACCTTGCATCTTTCTCTCTTCAATCTTCTTTAGAACTCAGATATTAACAGAAGAAACCTAAAGGTCATGATGGATGAGGAAGCTGTTCTATCTCCTCTGAGAGAGACCCAAATAAAAGCATTTTAATTGCTCGATCACATGTAAGTTTATGACATTAGAGGTGGTATTGTCCTCAAATCAAAACATTCTGCAAATATGTTCCACAAATCAAAATCTGTTGCGCCATTAAGACATAAATCAGAGGGGGACACAACAAGAAGGGCCTTGGTCGATAGCGTACTTAATCATATTCATGTTAAAACAATGACTGAGGTAGACAAATTCATGATGCAGCCTAAAAAAGATTTTAATTGCTCGATCACATGTAAGTTTAGGACATTAGAGGTGGTATTGTCGGCATAATAGCAACTTGCAAGATTTTGCTCCATGCCTTTGATGTAATCATTAACAAATTAAAGTAGATTTTTTTGAAATTTTTACCGGTATAACAAGTCAAATTACAAGAACGATGCAACTTCCGTTTTTAACTTTCTTACCATGATTGTTATAAAAAGTGAAGTTACCTCTTTCAATGGACGAGGGGGGAGCGAATCCTGTAGCTGTTTTAGAAGGCGTATATAGGCTGGGGGAAGCACATCAGCACGTGTAGAGAGGTACTGTCCTAGTTTCACCCATAAGCCTTCCAGCTGTACAATCAATTTGAGAACACGCCTAGCATTACGCTCATGAGCTTTATCCCAAAGATCGGCTCTCTTTGAATTCTTTGTCCATTTTTCTCTATGCTGCAGTACCTGCGGACATGAAATCATACAAAAGACCGGAATAAATGGCCTTCATGATTATGGCACAGGAAAAGGGAACAGCATATTGTGGTCATCATAATAGATGGCAATCATCAAATAACAGCAACCAAGAAGCATAACATACCTTATAATCGATGTAGATTAGAATAGCTAATGAGAAAACTTTCACTCGCCTCTTGTAGATGTTTCCCCATCCCATTTGAATCAGCTTTCTAGCAAATTGTATATTTAGAAGGTACTGCAATCACATATTACATGATACTGATCAGACAAGAAAATGCATAGGCCAAAGATGGAGGGGAACCATGATAAACATGGTCAGTTGTACATACTTATTTTGAAACAAGAACAAAGAAATACAATATAAGACCGTTTTTGTAAAAATTGATCCAATATATCATCAACAATTCATGAAGAGTGGAAAATCTTGTTAAAACATGAACAATGCGGTATATCAACAAACAGTGACAAAACTAAAACATGCAGGGTAATAGACTGGAATTGATTGGACTAGGAGAGGTGATGCCAAAAGATTGTCAGAAAATGTTGATGAAATTAGGTCAACTCTTCACAGGCTTCGTCTTGAGCATGAAATAAAATATTTCAAAAAAAACATTTTGGACGAGGATCCTTAGTCCTAAAATTGCACCAAGAAAGCACCAGCAAATTATTGTTAATTTATTTCCAGTATTCCTTCCCCTAAAACCACAATACTCCTAGACAAAGGCATCGAAAAGGCTGTGTGACATAAGCACCTGGGATGGCTCTTGTTTTGATGAGTTACCCTCCCATCCCTGTTTACTTGCTCATTTCATACTTCTTTTCATTGTTTTTGACTTTGTGCACCACCAATCTTGGTATTCATTACAGTGACGAACCATTTAGCAAATCAAAAACACTGGAGCATGCGGAAAAGTTCCTCATTGTTGTTTATTCAATTCCTCCACTTACAGTATAATTCGTTTTAAGCTCTGGTCAAGATCATACGTCTTCCCAAGTAATTGGAATCCTCAACGTTATGCACTCTCACTTACAAAAAGACACAATCACATAGAATGTCGCCCCCAAGCTTTGAGCCAGCAACTCGTGCTTTCCTTTTCGTGTGTGTGCGCGTGTTCCTACTTCCTCTGCACTAAAATTAGCTGCACCCCATGAAGATAATCAAATTGAACATCATCAATAACCCTTTAACCCAATCAACAAATAAACTCAACCCAATAACGTAATCAAGCAGAAAAAAGCCACAATCCAAATGCATGCACAACCATCCACACTCAATACACAAAATTCCACAAAATAAATCAATATAATCAGTACATGATCAAGGGGGAAAAGTGACGATAAAAATTCACCTGGATAATTGAGTGAAAAAAGGCCCAGAACGATGGACGGCGGCGGAAGGGACGAGAGCGTTGTGGGATGAACAAAGGCATAAATGCGACAAACCTTGAAATGATCGGTGGTTGATGTACGACGACGTCGTCCTAAGTAGGAGATGTTGAAATTTGGACTGCGCTTATGGTCGACGTTTTTGGTGGGTTTTCTCTCCTAATTTGCTGATAGCGATCTGCAGACGTCACCCCTTCCGCGTAACGGCTTTTCAAAATCAAACCTTTCTTTTCCACTTTACTCTCTATATTTCTTTTCCTCGAATCTTCTATTTTTCTACCACATACATATTATATTTTATTAATTTACACTTACTAATATCTATTTTCTTATTTTTTAAATAAAATCTCATTATAATATTATTTCATAAAATAGGAATAATAGCAATTACACCCGTAATCTAGAGTTTATTTACACAAACATCTCACGTCTTTTGTTATAGAAATTATTCCCGACAGAAAATATAAATAGTTTATATACTAATATTGGCGTTTTTATGGGGTGTATGTGAAATATATTGACGTTTTCTGATGGTATATGTAATTTTCAAAAAAGAAGAAGATAGTTATAGATCATAGAATATAAATATAATAATTCATTTACAATAAATAATCCGAAATCATTTACTTTTATTATTTAAAACTTTTTATTTTAAAATATAACTCGAATTAATTACTCGAACTCAAAAATTTTCACTAGTAACAATTATCTTCTTATTTTTACTACTTTTTATTATTAAGTTGGAAGTAAAGGGTAAATTGGATTATTCAAACACAAAAAGTATATTGAGAATAATTTTTATAATTTGAAAGGAAAAGATTTAAAAAGACAAAATTCTCCTAAAATAAGTGATAGGTATAGGTGTGAAAAGTATAGAATAATTAAAGTTTTATTTGAAATATATGTACATAGTCAAAAGTACAGAATAGTAATAGTGTTGTTGAATTGTCAAAAATTATAAATGTGATGGCTGACTAAATCAAAATGTGGAAATGCCATAGCCACAAATTATTAGTTAAAAAAAGAGAAATTAAGAAAAAAATATTTTTTTAATACATTAACTTTTTTATGATGAGTCGCGGTTTGACCATTAAATTTATTTTTTTAAAAAATTAAACCTCGAGTCGCATTTAGCAACCGCGACTCGAGGTTTTAATTTTTTTTTTAAAAGAAACGTGCTCAAGTCGCGGTTGTGTTTATTTATTTATTTTAAAATACTTTACATATATTATTTTTATATATTATATATATTTAAATATTTTATATATTATTATTACGAATTAAATATGATAATTATTAATAATATTTGTTTTACTATTTATTTACGTATTATTATTTATATATTATTATTATTTATTTCTTTTAAATATTTTATTAAGGATGACACATCTTTTTCATTAATATTGTCATAATGTGGTTAATTTATTATTTCTTGTTTACGATGAGATTAAGTATTATTTTTTAGGTTTTATTTAATGCTATTGTTATGCATGGCATCCAAAGAGTCACAAAAAACGAAGAGACACACACAATTAAACATTGGCTACTCCACTTTTTTTTTATTCTTATTTTTTAATATATTACATAAATTATTATTTAGATATTATACATACATATTATAATTTTTAAATATAATATTTAAATAATATAATTATTAATTAAAAATTTATTAATTAATTATGTTTAATCAATTTGATTCAATCACTCTTTTTTTTCTTATTGTAATTTAATTATCGTCGTTATATTAAAAAATACTTAATATAACAATAATAATTAATTTGCATCAATACTTATATTTAAATTTATAATATATTTATATATACAATATATATTAAAAAACGTTTAAATCTATACATTTTATTATATATACGTCTAAAAATAATAAATGCAACTCGAGATTTAATTTTTTTTTAAAAAAAATTCAAAACCTCGAGTCGCGGTTGCTAAATGCGGCTCGAGGTTTAATTTTTTAAAAAAATAAATTTAATGGTCGAGTGGCGGTTTGAAACCGCGACTCGTCATAAAAAAATTAATATATTAAAAAAAATTCGTAATTTCTCTTTTTTTAACTAATAAAAAAATAATTAACTCCCCAAGAAAGTTGGTGCACGTGTGTTGGGTTTTTTCATTTTTTTCTTTTTTCCATATGGTAGTACATAGCATTTTTAAGTTACACTTTGTTTATATTTTACACTTTAAAATTGTATTTTTGATAATTTACGCTCGTAAAATACAGAAGTATTGACAACTTGCATCCCCAAACCGATTTACGGTGTTTATGGGTGGAATTAGATGCTCAAGCAGCACTCAATATCATTTGTAGGGAACTAACGTGTAATCTTTTTTGACCGTATATATAAGCCTCGATCAGCCATCGTAATTAATTTCTCACATTTTCCAGAGAAGGCAATCGGTCGGCTGACTACTTCAAAAATTTGCTACTCCATGACAAGGCTTCCGTGAATGGACGAAACATGAGCTTCGAGGCCATCCGTTATCCGTTAGGATTAGCTTGATCAGATGGGATGGACATGCCTAACGTTAGGATTCATTTTGCATCAAGCCGAGTCTTGTAATTCTACTTTCCTTTTTTTTTAAAAAAATTAATAAACGGGTAGAGGTCAACACCAAATTTTCCAGTTAGACACGTACAACTTAAACTACTCAGGTCCATACCCAAAGGAGCCCCAATAAAAAAATCTCTATTTAGGTCCTACCCAATTCATTAAATCAAGCTCAAGAACCATGGGTCTCTAGACCCAATTAAACCCGATTTTGGGTACATAATTAGACTTGGATAATATTGGAAAGATGGAAGTTTATGCAAGTGAACATTATTATTAAGGAAAAACCTTTTTTTTTTAGATTCTTATTGCGCCTCAATTCACATAGACTTCTTGTTCTATTTGGATGAGATGAGTGAAAGGTAAATATAGAAAATGAGATTCTATATAGTGCAATCATATTTTTTACCATGCATTTCAACATATAAATTATAAATTTAACCCGCATTCTTTTTGAAATACAAAATTGACTTTAAATCTTGCCAGAAATTAATCTAGGTGCAAGTCGCCGAGGGTTTAACATTTCAAGAATACAAATTCCCAAAAATAAAATTTCAGGGTGCAAGATGCCACATAAGTATTATCGGAGAGTGCACTCAATATGCCAGTTATTCTTTTTGTTTTTTTTTTTTTAAAGTGATTCATCACTTTATTAGTATTTCAAAATATTGATAATTAAATTATAAAAACAAAATTTTTTAAGAAATTGATTCTTACAACAATATATGAGATAAATAATTAACCATATACATATTTTACTTATTCACAAAATTTAATTTTAATCAATAGACTGAAATTTAATCGACGAACTAGTTGGGAATCTTAGGCAAGTGAATTGATAATTGAACCTTGAAAGATCTTTCTCGTGTAGAGATGTTACCCCTAAACAGGAGATAAATTATTTTATTTTTAAACATATAGGAGGTAAATTAATATAAATTTTAAAAATACAATGGAATAAATTGTTGTTTTTTTTTTAGAGGGATAATTTGCACATTTACAATATCACAGGGAGGTATATTGCATTTTTTCTATATATATAAATAGTGTACTAGAAACCTTATGCCTCTACCATCACATGGTGTAATTTTTTTTTTATATAATAAAGGTGAATTGATGAGATGGATTAATTGCAAAGTTGTTACCAGATTTAAAATAAAAAGAAAGAAAAGTTGCTTTAGGGGTCCCCCGCTTTCATTCTCACTTGGGTAAATTGCATAAAACCTCCCTGTGTTTTTAAAATTAAGCTGAAAACCTCCTGTATAAAAAAAATAGGCAAAAAAACCCTGTGTTTTCATAAACCTAGCTTACTTGCCCCGCTCCATTAAAATCACTTAACGCCGTTAGTATTTTTATCTAATGACTGTTATGCCCTTTCCATTATATTTTATTTCTTATTTTGATGACCGTTGGATTTTTTGATGAAATAAAAGCCATTAGATCTTGTCAACTCATCTCAACCGTTAGATTTATAAAAGATTAAAGGTTTAGATTCAATCAATTTTTAAATATAAATTATAAATATATTTATAATTAACAATTAATTTTTTATTTTAAAAAATTAATAAAACTAAAATTAAATCCACCCCCCCCCCCAGCCTAGCCCCGTCCCTACCCTCCGCCCAACCTTCTACGCCACCCAGCCCAACCTCCTCCCCGCCATACCGCCGGTCACCTTGGGGAGGGGGGGGGGGGGGGGGGGAGGGGGGCGACGCCGACGTCTCCGTCGCCCCCCCAATCTGGGCAACCGCGGCTGCGGTCGCCCATATTTCCTCTGTGCGACGGCGACGGCCGTCGCCTACCCCTGGGCAACCGCGATCGCCGTCGCCCCGCCGGCGCCCAATTTCTTTTTTTTTTCCTAAATTTTTAATTTTAGGATTTTTAGAGAGTTTTAATTTTAATTTTAAGTTAACACAAATTAGAAAACTAATTTATATATTTTAAACTTAAAATAATTAAAAAAATATAAAAATTTCATTTGAAGTACTTAAAATGGTGATTTAAATCTATATACTATTTATAGTAAATAATTTAATTTATTTAAATAAAATTAAATAATAATTACTTTAGTTAATAATATAAATTAGTTTTCTAATTGTTTTAATTAATAATATATAATTATTATAGATAATTAACATTGTATATAAACTTTTATATTGTGATATTTAATTTAACTTTTCAATTCAATTTATAAATATTTAAATTTTTATATATTTTTGTATTTTAATTTAAATAAATATATTTAAGGATTAAATTATTTATTTTTTCAGAATGGTAGAAATAATAAAAACACAACAACAATCTTAAAACAACACAAAAAAGAATAAATGTGTGTGATTGTACAAGTGAACAAGGGTATATTAGTTATTTTTTGTTCAAAAGGGGTTAAAATATATCAAAAACCAATCCACTTCGCATTAAGGGCGAGTGAAATACACCTTCCTTAGAAACTAACGGAAGGGGGGTTTTACGCAGGATTTTTGAAATCACAGGGGCCTTTTAGCTTATTTTTAAAATACAGGGGAGTTTTTAGCTAATTTGAAAAAATACAGGGGGTAATATGCAATTTACCCTTCTCACTTTTGAAGTCGTTGTTACCGGTTAGGTGGCTCGCGGTAATTGGCCTGACCGTGGAAGGAAAAGCTCAAAAGCATTCTCACTATGCTTTTTACTTTACAAATACGAGCCACCAATTGGCCTGACCGTGGAAGGAAAAGCTCAAAAGCATTCTCACTATGCTTTTTACTTTACAAATAATTACATTTACACCCTTTAATTTATAATTTATTTATATAAAGTATTTTATATATTTTTTAAATTATTACACATACATTTATTAAATATCATATCACTTACATAAACCACCCTTTATTTTTTAAAAGAATTACAAACACACCCTTTAAGAATGTTAGCATCACTATACAAAGTACTATTATTTTTTTTTGTTGTACGAGTAGTTTCTGTAATTATGCGAAAATAGGGGTGATTTGTGTAAATAGACCATAGTCAGGGGTGTAAATATAATTATCCCTTTACTTTAATTATACCACTTATTTATAGTCTATTTATTCCCTAAAAAAAATTTATAGACAGGACATTGGGAGCCATCTATTGTAGGGACTAGTCTTGCCTATTGTAAATTAGAATACTTTGTTTACGGGAAACTCGGCCTTCTCAGTTTGGAAATGTAAAGACTATTCTTAAATAAAAGATTTTGATATTTGTTACTTCAAAACTTGTTTCTGGGCAAAATAGTATAGAAAAATCAATTCAAATCGATTGCAACATAAGCCCAAACTTATAATATAATCATCACTTTTTCCTTCGGAAATGCAAAAGCAAACATCAAGAAAAGAAAAAATATGGAGGACATTATGGAAAAAGCAATTATGGCTTGCTCATCTTGCGGTTGAGGGCTTCTATTTATGGTTGAGTGTTGGCTTTTAACTGAATTTGTTAATGGAGTTTGAGACAAATCAATTTCAGATGATTTCATCGTTTAGCCACAATGGTTCCACCCTACCGCCTTCAATTCCTCCACTTCTTGTAAGACTATGAATGTAATTCCTCCACTTCTCGTAAGACTATGAATGTTACTCTAAATGGAATTGAGGAATGAGCCTCGTGATGCTATGATTGAAACCCAAATTTTTACTTGTCCTAGAATACTAGAAAGTACATTTTGTTTCATGTGTGGGTAAAATTCTCAATTCACAATGTAATTCCTGTA